>OX638134.1:4488437-5066089 GCA_951804985.1 Dryomyza anilis
ATGAGATTTGTTTTGCTCCATATTCAATTTACTCTCAGAATTTAACGTTTTATTGTAAAAGAAATTGAATGTACGTCAAATTAAAATCGATAAAGCAACGAGATCGGATTTTTTATCGAAGTTATTCGAGAGTGCTTCGAGTTATCGAAGGTTTTCGAGATATGGCAGATTGGGATGTCCGTGGAAACCACAATAATATATTGGATTAGTTATATAGATAGGTTATCGAATAGATTCTTTTAAAATCCTTCAACTGCGTAAATAAAAAAAATTCAAGTTCCAACACTGTTGACCCTCTCTCCAACCTTCAGAAAAGTCCTTAAACTTCTCGAACAACACTGGAGCTTATGCGTCTAACATGGCATCCAATGCAAACTCCAACAACATGACATTTCCCAACTCCAACGCCAAACACAATAAAAACAACAACCTGGAATACAGGATAGAAGAATCGCGAAAACTCATATAAGGGGGAAACCAAAAAGTATTTTCCTGCCAACGTCGTCGTTCATCGTTGCCAGTGCAACTACGTCGTGTCTGTGGTACTGTGGTACGATGGTAGTGGAACACCAAGCCAAGCAGCGGCGAAAGCGACTCTGGTTCTGATTCTGGTTCTGGTTACCAATTTTCGCACAAGCAAGCACAAACTGTACCAAAAGTGTGCGCATCTGGAGCAGTCGCGCGCCATTTACTCGAATATGCGAGTCAGCAGTGTTGCCACCTCGCCGGCTCGTCCGGCTAATGCGTCAAGGAACATCTGCATCTGTATTGGTGGCCAGACATTGGTAGAAAGGGAAATCGACAACGAAAACGATGAAAACAACGGCAACAACGCTGCAGGATAAATTTATTTTGCACAAGAAGTTGTTCGTTTCTACAAGAGACTTAGTTGGGGGGTTATACGTATTACTCAAAAATATTAAGGTTTTGGTCACGAGGAAGACGAAAATTCAAAATGGCGTTGAAGTTTAAGTACATTGCAATTATTTGCGCGTGGCTGAACCGCAACGAGTCCCTACTAAAGGCTTAAGATGAAAAATGGTGGAAAATAGGCTCCTTTAAAATACTTGCACCGCGAGATTTGAGGGATTAGGAAAACTTTGTATCGTGTTGATGCACGTTATGTACTTCAAAACTTTATAGAAATAGTTGTATTGTTTCGTGTTTTATATTTCGAGGAGGACGTATTAAATACTTACTTATAGGAAATATTTATAACGAAGATCTTACACTTGTATTAAGCCATTCGAGTTTTAGCGATACTTCAAATACCGCTTTAAAATGGTCCTCATTTAGTTTTCGTAAGGATTGCGCTCATCATTTCCAGTTAAACACTAAATGATGCTTCAAGATTTTAGACATACTCAGGGTAGTTTAGAAACATTTTATCGAAAGATGTCAAGGAGACAAAGGTGGAGTCGCGCATCTGCCTTTAAAATTCCACAAAATCTGATAAAGTGCAATACGCTTCCCATAATCCTCCAATAACTTTGTATTTGCCGAAAATATGCCCCAAATATTCCAGAAAAATACCAAAAATTTGATCACGGGAAGATAAAGTTCGCCAATATCATATAAAAACTGTTTATTCATGGTGATTTTTATAATTTTAATTATTATCTCCTCCGAAAATTTCAAATAAACTTATTAAATTTGTAAAATTTAATATCAACTCAAACACAATCATTGAAATAGTACAATTTTCTCATACTATTGTTCCAGACAAAATAGCATTTCTGTCTGCAACCAGAAAACAACCAATAGCAAATAGACGAAAAACATGGAAAATGTTTTATAAAAATGAAAAAATATGAAAAATAAAACATAAAGCGAAAGTCTGGAATAATATGGAAAATACATGCAGCTGACATAATATCCAAATTAGTATGTAGTTTTATCTAAAGTTGGCCAAAAGGGAAGAGCCACAGCAGTGTAGTTTAGAGGATGGCGAATTTACTGGCAGCAGAGTTTACAGGATAAACGAAAAAAAAATTATTTTAAATTTTGATAATTCTTCTATATGAAACTCAAATTATATAAAAATGCACTCAACAAATTTATTTAATTAAGTTTAAAAGCAACCTGAGAATTTATTTGCCTCAAACGCCAAAAAACGGAAAAAAACACCTTCTAAAATAGGAATTACATTAAAATAGTAGCAAATTCGATGCTGAATATCTCAGATTTGATACGAGATATCGAAAAACAGATAACGGAATTAAAAAAAGAATATGTAAGTCATATATATCCAATACCTAACTCCCCCAGTCTGCCGTTCGATTTGATATCGCTTCGAGACTGTTTCTAGATGTCGAGCAATTTGTTCTATCTCGATTATTAACTACAATTTGTTCTAAGATGTACGCAGATATCGTAGCGAGATAATGAATTTGGAACGATAAAAAACGATTCTGGATCGATATCGCATGGACTAACAAGAAAGTTTTGAAAAACATTGGGATATCGATGTGATAAATAACGTATTTTTTTCCTTAAATTATACTGTACGAACATTTTTACAAATTAGTAGTGATTAAGCAACGAGATCGAACCTTTTTATCGCAGTTAGTTCGAGAAAACTTCGATCAGCGAAGAGAGACATGTTAACTGGGAACTCACCAAAAATGGCGTTTGAAGCAAATAAATTCTTAGGGGTCGATTTGTGAAGTTTGAAATCTGTGAAAATCCGTGAAAACACAAAGAAAAAATATAAAAACCTCTTTTTGATATTGTTGTCAAAATCAGACATGTAATCAAGACTGAATTATTTCAACTGCATTGGTTTTTGTTAAATATTTCTGAAAAGCTTATATATCTGGGAAATGGTCTTGGTCAGCAATTTTTCTGAGGCCATTTAACGATTTGTCTGTTTACGATTGTCTGTCCATCTTTCTGTTGAAATCACGATTGCAGAAAAACTAGATGAGTTAGATCAATAAAACTCTGAAGTTAGATTGTTTATATACCTACGCTAACTGGTATTGAATTTTGATATGAACGGTATATTGTGACCAGTCACCGGACCACTTATGTTCAAATACCTCATATAACACTTTATGTATGAAAATGTTTTTATTTAAAAATAAAGAAATATAAGACAAAAATCTCGTTTTTATTTAAAAAAAAAAAGAATTATAAGACAAAAATGTCGGGATTTTTTTTCCATAAAATTTGTTCCAAAAATTAAAATTTTCGAAAAATTTCAAGTTCAATTCTTTAAATTCCCATATAAGAATTAGTATATCTAATTTTAAAATAGTTTTTTTTTTAACTTCAACTCAGTTAGTTGTCAACCCTGTCTGGCAGTCGGTTTAACACGGCCACCCTGCCTCATTTCCGGTCTGTCTGCAGTTTGCAACACAGAGTATGGGATTGAAATAATTATTTCATGAATGCAGCAGCGACAGCAGCAACAACGAGTCTCCAACCAGACGCAATTTGGCCAACATAACGGGGTGAGTGAGTCAGTCAGTTGGTAGGTTGCATAGCTGGATAGATGAATTTTATGTATTCAAAGTTTTTGTTACCTATTTACAGCGGAAGCGCCACTGCTGTCTAACATGGCGGCCATTTTGAATTGTTTGAAATTTTCGGCATTCTATGGTTTTTGGCGTTGGTAGTTAAAATGGCGACATAAAACATAATAAAAAAAATGATATGTTTATGTAAAACAAAAACAACAGTGAAATGAATGGGTGTGAATGGGTCAGTGTACTGTGTTGTGATTTCCGTTGTTGTGTTGTTATTCCCCATGTTGTTGTTCTGTATGACATCTACATGACAAAAGCCCAGCATGTGCCGAAATGTCTACAGAAACCCATTTTTCATTTTGTGTTTAATATAATCAAAATGCATTTAATATGTGTTGCAAATTTCGCTTTTATTTTTTAATCTTTCTCATTCACTTTTTACTTTATTGTCAATTTTTTGTGTTATCAAATACCAGATTAATGCCACCTTCAAAGCTAATAGAACAAATACAAATAATATTAAATTTAATAAAATTAAATTTGCTTTTGGTTGCTGCGTTTTTTCATGATTTTTTTGCATTTTCTTTTCAGTTTTTTTATGTTCAATTTTCACGAAAATTCTTTTCCAAATACTCCGCATCATGATAGATTTTAACATCCTTAAAATAAATATTTGATTTCTGAAACATTGACTCATCCTCGATGTTGCGATCAAAAGGAAATCCATAGGCGTTGCCATCTGTCTGGCATTTACGTGTTTTGGGCGGTGACGGTAGCTCGTTTTTATTGTGTTTCTCTAAAAGTGACTCCGTCGCGGGCGTGACCATTACAAAGAGTTGCATTGGCATGCCTTTGGTCCAGCCTCGTGGCAACAGCAGCCGATCGGGAAATCCTTGTTGCTGTGGCGTTGTCAAGTGTTGCCACATTGCAGGTTTAGCGAGCGGCTGTTGCGTTGTAGACAACATTAGTTGTTCATATTTTGTGGGAGATTTGTGTCCTATTTTGATAGTTTAAAAACATTTAAATTGATTTTTTAACTAATTTTTTAAAAATCAAAATAACTGACTTGTGCGCGCCAAACATTGCTTGGTTAAAATGAAGCTAAGAACAAATATTATATTTAGTTGCATTTTATTTCTTTTTTTATATGCTTTAAACACCTTAAATGCAAAAATTATACTAATTTTATAAAATCATTTTTTCATCTGCAAAAGTCGCGAATTGGTCTTTGATATCGCAATTCAGGTTCAAAGGGGATCAAATGCACCATTATCAGCGCTATACAGTGTTGCCAGAATATTTTTTTAATAAAAACCAAATTTACAAAAATTAAAATAAGAAATTAAAACAATGAATTCAAATTTTACTAAAAATTTAATTTTTTAATTAATTCAATTTGTCACTAAAAATAAATTTTCACTAAAAATTCCATTTTTCACTAAAAATTCAAATTTCCACTAAAATTCCAATTTTCACTAAAATTCCAATTTTCACTAAAATTCCAATTTTCACTAAAATTCCAATTTTCACTAAAATTCCAATTTTCACTAAAAATTCAAATCTTCACTAAAAATTCAATTTATCAAATAAAAATTCAATTTTTCATTAAAAATTCAATTTTTCATTAAAAATTCAATTTTTCATTAAAAATTCAATTTTTCATTAAAAATTCAAATTTGCACTAAAATTCCAATTTTCACTAAAAATTAAATTTATCAAATAAAAATTCAATTTTTCATTAAAAATTCAATTTTTCATTAAAAATTCAATTTTTCATTAAAAATACAATTTTTCACTAAAAATTCAATTTTTCACTAAAAATTCAATTTTTCACTAAAAATTCAATTTTGCACTAAAAATTCAATTTTTCACTAAAAATTCAATTTTGCACTAAAAATTCAATTTTTAACTAAAAATGCAATTTTTCACTAAAAATTCAATTATTCACTAAAAATTCAATTATTCACTATAAATTCAATTTTTCACTAACAATTAAAATTTTTCTAAAATATTAAATTTTTCATTAAAAATTAAATTTTTCATTAAAAGTTAAATTTTTCACTAAAAATTAAATTATTCACTAAAAATTGATTTGTTCACTAAAAATTATTTTTTTCACAAACAATTTAATGATCACTAAAAACTAAATTATTCGCCTAAAATTTTTTACTAAAATGACATATTTTATAACAAATTAATGTTTAACTTACAATTAAAATTAAATCTGTTTATAAAAATGTAATTCAAAAAATGTAATTTCCATGAAAAGACAAAACTTTATACTCTTTTATCTTTCTATTGGAAAAGTTTAGTATTTAAAGAAAAAATGTTTAAAATTACTATATACATTTTAAATTATAAAAATGTTACATAAAATCATTAAGTAGTAGAATTTTCACTTTAATTTCTGTATTAAATAATTAATATTTTCTGTTGTACTTTTGAATGAATTCATATTTCTAAAACAATTTGAAATTTCTTTTTTTTTTAAGAATAAAATTAAAATTAACCTGCACACACAAAAGTCAGAATTGGCAACACTGCTGTAAAATTGTAGTGCGCGCACTCTGTCTTTGCATAGTGCAGGCTCTTGCAGCTATTTGGTTTAGGTCTGTGCTATGCTTACCTCCGTTATTAGACGGTTGTGGTACGTACTAACTACACAACAATTTTTAAATTTTGCAAATCGAAAAAATTTGCAGAAATCTAAGAATTAATTTTTTTTCAATAAATTTTTACTAGAAACTCAATTTTTCAATAAAAAATCAATTTTTAACTGGAAATTCATTTCTTTACTAAAAATTCAAAATTTCACTAAAAATTCAATTTTTCACAAAAATTCAATTTCTCACTAAAAATTCAGTTTTTCACTAAAAAATCAATTTTTCACTAAAAATTCAATTTTTCACTAAAAATTCAATTTTTTACTACAAATTCAATTTTTTTACTAAAAATTCAATTTTTCATTACAAATTCAATTTTTTTTCTAAAAATTCAATTTTTCACTAAAAATTTAATTTTTCACTAAAAATTTAATTTTTCACTAAAAATTCAATTTTTCAATAAAAATGCAAATTTTCAATATAAATGATGCAAATTTTCACTAAAAATTCAATTTTTCACTAAAAATTCAAATTTTCATTAAAAATTCAATTTTTCACTAAAAATTCAATTTTTCACTAAAAATTCAAATTTTGACTAAAAATTCAATTTTTTACTAAAAATTCAATTTTTTACTAAAAATTCATTTTTTCACTAAAAATTTAATTTTTCACTAAAAAAATTAAATTGTTCACTAAAAATTAAATTTTTCACTAAAAATTCGATTTTTCACTAAAAATTCAAATTTTTTACTAAAAATTCAATTTTTGACTAAAAATTCAAATTTTCACTAAAAATTCAAATTTTCACTAAAAATTCAATTTTTTACTATAAATTCAATTTTTCATTAAAAATTCAATTTTTTTCTAAAAATTCAAATTTTCACCAATAAATTTAATTTTTCACTAAAATTAAATTTGTCACTAAAAATTCAATTTTTCACTAAAAATTCAATTTTTCACTAAAAATTCAATTTTTCACTAAAAATTCAATTTTTCACTAAAAATTCAATTTTTCACTAAAAATTCAATTTTTCACTAAAAATTCAAATTTTCACTAAAAATTCAAATTTTCACTAAAAATTCAAATTTTCACTAAAAATTCAAATTTTCACTAAAAATTCAAATTTTCACTAAAAATTCAAATTTTCACTAAAAATTCAATTTTTTACTAAAAATTCATTTTTTCACTAAAAATTTAATTTTTCACTAAAAAAATTAAATTGTTCACTAAAAATTAAATTTTTCACTAAAAATTCGATTTTTCACTATAAATTCAAATTTTTTACTAAAAATTCAAGTTTTGTCTAAAAATTTAAATTTTCACTAAAAATTCAAATTTTCACTAAAAATTCAATTTTTTACTAAAAATTCAATTTTTCATTAAAAATTCAATTTTTTTCTAAAAATTCAAATTTTCACCAATAAATTTAATTTTTCACTAAAAATTAAATTTGTCACTAAAAATTCAATTTTTCACTAAAAATTCAATTTTTCACTAAAAATTCAATTTTTCACTAAAAATTCAATTTTTCACTAAAAATTCAATTTTTCACTAAAAATTCAAATTTTCACTAAAAATTCATATTTTTACTAAAAATTCAAATTTTCACTAAAAATTCCAATTTTCACTAAAAATTCAATTTTTCACTAAAAATTCAAATTTTTACTAAAAATTCAAATTTTCACTAAAAATTCAATTTTTCACTAAAAATTCAATTTTTCACTAAATGTTAATTTTTCACTAAAAAATTCAATATATCTCAACAAATTCAATTTTTCACTAAAAATTAAATTTATTCACTACTAATAAATTCAAAATTTAAACAAAAATTCAAATTTCCACTAAAATTAAAATTTTCACTTTAAATTAAATTTTTCATTTTAAATTAAATTTTGACTAAAAATTTAACACAAAATTATTTGTTTTAATTCAAAAAAAAAAAGACTAACATCACACTAAAAAATTAAACCTAAAATATAAAATTTACCAATTAAAATAAACTTTTTCAATATTTTAATTTTATATATGTATATTTAAATTTGTTTACCATTAATCAATAATTCAAAATAAAGCTTAATGCTATTTATAATAGTATTAAAATAATTTTAAACTAGTACTAAAGCAAAATGAAACAGGCTAATTGAATTACACAAATTTAAATTTATTTTATATAGTTTTAATAATTTTTTTTATAGTTCTTATTTCTTTTTCTTAAGTATAATTTATTTTTTTATATATAATCCATGTTTATAATTAATATTTAAATATTTTTTATAACTGCATGAATAATATATTTAATTAGCAATTTAAGTTAAATACATATTTTTAAATTTAAATTTAAGTTTTATGCAACAATAGGGCTAAATTAAGTGCATTTAGCCAGCCAACTACTTAAGACTTATTTAGGTTTTTGAATAAAACTATATAGTAAAACATTAACATTGCTTAATAAATTAAGTATTTAAATTTAATAAATATAAAACTATTATTACACGTTTAGTATTGGTTTAAAATTAATTTGGATTGGTTTTTGTAAATGCTAATAAAAAAAAGTAATGTGAATGTTTTGATGATGTTTTTATGTTAATTAAAATATATTTATTATTAGAATTTATAGAAATTCATTAAATAATATAGAAATGAAATTAAATATTTTAAAAACTAATGTGAATTTTCGAATAAAATAATACAATCGTAATTTTGTTTTTGCAATATGCTTCGCTCTTTTTAAGTCCTTCTAATCTTTAGCTTATAAAGGTTATTTCGTCTAACTTTCGATTACATTTAAAAGTTTCTCACTTACTTTTGCCATTACTAGTCATTGGACGGACTCGTTACGTTTTTATAATTTATAAAAATTTTAAATCATGAAATAAAATTCAAATTATACGCGTTGTAAATATAAAACTCTGTAATCTAATTTTGAAAATTGAAATTATTGGTTTTTAAAAATATTTATATAGCTGACAAATTCTATTTGAAGTTTTATCCAATACCAAGTTCATTTGAAACGAAAAAAAGGTATTAGAACTTTTGACATTCAGGAACTCTTTTAATAATTTTGATCATGAAGTTTTAGAAAAAAGGAATTTGATTTGTTTTGCATTTACAACGCTGCAAAATTATTTAAAAAAATAATAAAAATTAAAAAAAATATATAAATATAAAAAAATTCAAATAAAGACAAACGATTTTAATGGAAGACAGAAATTCTAAAATTAAACTATTGGCCTTGCAACTCAACACAAAATATTCTTTAATTTGAAAAGAAAAGTTTGAAATATGTCCGTTTTCTAATCGTTGAAGTTTGCACATTCCTGACATTTCACATGCAGTGTTGCCAACATTTAAATATATATTATTTAATAATATATTTGACAACAGACTTTTTAAACACTTCCTAGTAGATAAAAACCTCCTCTAGTAGATATGATCATGACCTGGTTAAGTGGTTTCTGTAATTTTGTCGATCAAAGTTGTCGACTGATTTTGGCGATTTAACGTCAAAATGACGCAATTTTCATTTCTTGTCGAATAATTTTGTTGACATTTGAACCATTTTGACATCACTGAAATCGACAATTTTAACGCTTGATTTACAAAATGAACATCTGATCTGTAGGTAGTTTGTGTAATTTTTGTGAATCAAAATTTTTGACTGACTTTGTCGATTTGACATTAAAGTGACGTAGTTTTCAATTTAAATTCAAACATTTTGTTGACATTTAATATTTTTTACGACACAAAATTCGTCAATTCTATCGATTAATTACAGAAACTGGTCGGGTTTTTAAAAGGACATATTTCATGATTAGTTAAAGATCATGATCCTAGAATAATTTCCACTAGGTTTAATATATTTAACAGTATTTTTTGCATTTATAGCATAATTTTTTTTGTATTTTTAACAGAATCATTTATACTAAAAATGCTATAGTTTGTGTTTTATTTTTTTTGTTAATTATTTTTTTGTACACAGTCTTCTTTGTTTCCCCTTTAGCGAATGTTTTTATACAGTTACATGTCAAGCGTTACTTATAGCGTAATATGTCACGTTACATGTCACGTTACATAACACGTTTTTTGACACGTTACACTTCACGTTTTTTTTGCCACGTTATACTTCACGTTACTTGGTATTATCTATGTTACGTTACATATCTAGTTCTATATTACGTTACATGCCACGTTCTATGTTACGTTACATATCACGCTCAATGTCACATTCTATGTCACGTTACGTGTCATGTGACTCACGCCCATCGCTTCATCTCTCTCTCACACCTCTGTGCTGTGCGTTTGTATGCGTACTTTCTTCACGCTCCCATTACGATTCATAGGCGGCGAATGTCCCGAACCCGAAAATCCCGGATTCTGTATACCCAGTGTATTGTCCGGCCGTGGTCGTGGCTTCTTTAGACTGGAACGCAACGGCGAACGTGTCACCGACTCAATGGTGGAACCGTTCGAGACGCTGGTCAATGTTGTGCTCATCGAGGCGACACTGCCGCCATTGCGTATACCGCTATAGGGTTTGCCGGATGCATCCGTTACGGAAACGCCTTCGAGAAGAAAAATTATTATAATATAAAATTTTTATACGGTATGCCTCTTACCATTTCTAGAGCGTGGTTCCTTATAACCCGGATTATTATAGGTTGTCGCACTCTCCGGTGAAGTCGCATTGGGCACACCCATTGTCGGATCGCCGCCGGGTCGTCGTGAGAACAGCACGTCGTAGAGCGAGGCCACAAAGAGCGCTATTGTCAAAACAATGACAACGATCTGTAGAAATTTGACAGTTTATTAGTAATGTTTAAAATACATGTCGTAATTTTAACAGTTCTATTTTTGTAAAATTTACATATTGAGCATGAATCCTCTTTAAAAATATTTTAAACCCTAAATTAATAGGTAAAAAGTATAATAACTTTGATCATCTATTTGTAACACACCCCAGTGTGGCTGGTATGGAAAAATACATATGTTTTATCACCGTTTCCTCCTGAGTCTATTTGCCGATCTGTATGTCCGTCTGTCTGTGAACATCACGATAACAAGAAATCAAGAAGAGCAATATCAATGAAACTGAAAACTTAGATTACTTGTTAACCTACCCTGCTGTTATTAAAAATGGATATTATCGGTCGAGAAAAACCTCTGATTCGTTCTACTTTTGTATATATACTCTATATAACAGAATGGCAGAATATTACTTAATCGTCGAATTGGAGCCTTTGAACTCACCTCACCTAGCTTTTGTCCCTGTCTCGTATAATTAAAGTATTCCCTTATTTATCAATAATTGGAATCTGTTACCGGGAGCCTGAGAAATCGAATGTCTAACTTAAAATAGCTGCATTTTTTTTAACAATCTTCGTAGAGCTCTCAAACTTTGCACAATTGTAATCATACTAATGTACTTTAAAATTGTTTTTGAATGATTAAAATCGGTCCCCCAGAGGTCTAATATAGCAGTTTACTTTAAATAGCTATAGCTTCGTAGTTACTTCGAACTTTGTACTTTTTATGTTTAAAGCAAATTCTCTAAATCTGCTTTAAAAGTAACTCAGCTTATTTCTCATAAAACTCACCTGTAAGTAAAAGGAAACACCATGTGACACCCGAAAACCATATGTTTTTCGTTCGTCGATTTGCAGCGCAAACATAACAGTCGCAATGATGGCCAGCATGCCTGTCAAATAGAGATAAAAACAGCAATATTATTACTCAGCAATTGACAAACAATTTAACTTACCGCCAATCAGTGCCAACACCATTTTAAAAACCACCAGTGTTGTGTAACGCATGACGACTTTTTCACGTGACGAGATCATTGCATTTTGTATCACTGCCAAAATGCAAAATATACCCAGCGCAGCTGAGCTCAGCACAGCCAATAGACCGCTGATCGTAAAGGCAGCTAAATGGGGGCAGAAGAAATGGTTTAAAAGATTTACTAAATGAAATTTGGCAACGTCGCCGCGTTACTCACATGTAAGTCGAAATTTGGAGACATCGGTGCCGCATTTCTCACGATTGTAGGTTAGTTGTTTGCAGACTTTAAAGGGTCCAAAATACCCGCGATCTAAATCGAAGCCACCTATAAGAAGAATCAAAATATGTTTAAAGTTCAAAATTTCTCAAAAATAAAAAGTGATTAGTAGTAATTTTAATTTTTTCAAAAAAAAAAAAGAAAATTAAATTCGAAACGATTTCAACACGCAGAAAACACAAATTGATTGTTGTGATAATATCATAATATAATTCGATATATGATTGTAATCTCATTTTCATCTCATTTCTACTGTTTATGATTTCTGTTTTATCATATAATGCTTCTATGTCATAATATTATTCCTGCACCCAGAAAAAAATTCCCTCAAATTTCACTAAGAGTGAAAGGGTATATTCAGTTTGGTACGCCGTTTGTAACACCCAGAAGGAAGCATCTCCGGTATGGAAAAGTATATATATTCTTGATCAGCATGACCTCCTGAGTCGATTTAGTCGATTGAAATCCCTACTACTTAAAAAATTGAAAATCTAGATGAATGAAACTGATAACTTAGATTACTTATATACCTACGCTGTATGTGCGAAAAAATTGGCTAGATCGGTTCATTGTGACCTGTGATCTGACCATTTATATTAAAATACCATATAAAATTTACATCTACAGCTCAATTTTACTGTTTACGTGCTTAGGAAAACTTTTTTGGTCAAATATATATTGACTTAATGACAAATACATGAAAATAATGTTTTCCCACGAAACGACTTGTGGTTCCCAAAAAAAAAAATCGAAATTCGGTACACCTACCCATTTGTAAATATGGGTATCAAATGAATGGAAATTCTTCAGTGATTGAAAGTTTGTAGTTAATTTCAGGATTCGTATTCCCTGGTGACCTATATACCACTTTGAATAGTGTAGGGTATGTATAGTCGGCTTAGACCGACTATAATTTTGAATTTTGGTTTTAATTTTGATTTTTTTTTTTAATTTAATTTTTTTTTTTTATTAATTTTTTATTTCAAACTTAACGAAGAATTAGTAAAACCATTAATAATACGATTTGGATTAAATGAATGAAATCTTCCATATGACGAATCTTGTAGTTAATGAAAAAATTCATAATATTGATGAATAAAATCTTCATATTGAATATTTTTTCTTCTGTGTACTATAATCCTAAATAATAATATGTTCCACTTTTACGTAATTCGAACCACTTTTACGTAATATGATAAACTGTAAAAAATCAAATATTATTCTACAAATCCCATTAAAAACATTATTCAAAACTTTTCCATTTTAAAAAAATTTTATTCAGTTTTTTCACATGAATTAGTTTTGTATTACTCACCATTTGCACTGTCATAATAGCCCCAAATGGGAATTCCAATTGCAGCCGATGCCAAGCCGAAGCAAACGAAACCCAGACAGGTTACACCTGCAGCATAAAGAGCGGTTCTTGATTTGGCCATTTTCCAGTGATCAGCATAATTGTTGGCCAACTGAAATGCAAGCTGTTTTTTGTGATTTTATTTATTTTTTTATTTTTTATTTTGTGTAAAACACTACGTGACACGACCGACTAGTGCTAGTGATGCTTTTCGGGGCAAAAAGCAGTTGTTGAGATCAAAACTGTAAAAGAGCAAAGTACAAAATTTATTAAATTATTAATTATAGTTAATTTTTTAAAAATGTTTTTATTTTTTTATTTTTTGTATTTGTTAACTATACAAAATATAATTTGTTTATTTAATAATGATTAATACATAAACAACGCGATTTTAGGCAATTTAATTCAAATCTGTTGTTGTTTTTCAAACGTAAATTATTTTTCCCAATGAGTTAATTAATTTTTAGTTTTTGCAAAATGTTTATCGATCACTTGGTGGTTTGTATATTTTTCATACAGTAAATTTGCACAGTTGGCAACCAAGTTGATTTGAACTATATACATTGAGAACTACTGTTTGTCGACCTTGATGTTTATAAATGTGTTATACAGTATTTACGCAATAGAGATAGTTGCATTTTAAATAGTTGAAATTAGATGCAGCTACAAAATAAAATAAATATGTTTGTGACTCGTTGTAATACGAGTTGCACAAATAAATCAATGAACGAAGCGCCATTGATGGGCATTGATTTAAATCGAAGACAGAGGCAACTGAGAGAAAGGTTAAGTTAAATGATGAATTAACTGTTGACATAACTGAGGACCGAATCGTTAATAGAACAGCTGACTGCGGACAGAGCAGCTGACCAAACAGCTGATAAAACAGGGAACAAAAACGACGAAATAACAGTTGATATAACAGAGGACTTAACAGCAGACATAGCAGAGGACATAACTGCTGATATAACAGTGAACAGAACTTCATACATAACAAATAAGAGAACGGCAAAAAGAACATAACAGCAAACTGCAGACATAACCGATGACATAAATGATGACCGAATAGAACTTCGAAAAGAACCGACGACATAATAAAGGACAGGTCAGTTAATATAACGCCTGACTGCTGACAGAGCAGCTTACCAAACAGCTGATAAAACACAGAACAAGAAGGCGTAAAGAACAGTTGACATAACAGAGGACAGAACTGCAGACATAGCAGAGAACATAACTGCTGATATAACAGAGAACAGAACTTATCAGCAGAACAAATAAGAGAACGGCAAAAAGAACATAACTGAGAACTGCAGACATAACCGAGGACATAACTGATGACCGAATAGAACTTCGAAAATAACCGACGACATAATAGAGGACAGATCAGTTAATATAACGCCTGACTGCTGACAGAGCAACTGACCAAACAGCTGATAAAAGACAGAACAAGAAGGCGTAAACAACAGTTGACATAACAGAGGACATAACTGCAGACATAGCAGAGGACATAACTGCTGATATAACTTAGAACAGAACTTCATACAGAACAAATAAGAGAACGACAAAAAGAACATAACTGAGAACTGCAGACATAACCGAGGACATAACTGATGACCGAACAGAGAACAGAACTTCGGAAAGAACAGACGACATAATAGAGGATAGGCCAGTTAATGTAACGCCTGACTGCTGACCAAACAGCTGATAAAAGACTGTAGAAAACCGCGGAAAGAACAGATGTCGTAACAAAGGACATAATTGCAGACATAGCAGAGAACATAACTGCTGATATATCGGAGGACTGAACATGTGACAGCACAAATAACAAAACCGCGGTAAGATCAGATGACATAACAGAGGGCAGAACAGCTAACTGAACAGCATAAAGACCAGCGGAAATTCAAATCATAACAGAGGACTTAGCTGTTGACAGAATAGAGAACATAACTTCGGAAAGAACATTTGACATAACAGAGGAAATAACTGCAGACATATCAGATAAGATAACTACTTATATAACAGAGGGCAAAACATCTGACAGCAGAAATAGCAGGACCGCTGAACGATCTGTTGACATAACAGAATACTGAACTGCAGACAGAACGACATAAAGATCAGCGGAAAGATCAAATAGCAGAGCACAGAACTGCAGTCATAACAGAGGACATAACTGCTGATATAACAGAGGATAAATCTGATATAACAGAGGATATAACTTCTGACAGAACAAATAATAGAACTGCGAACAGAACATAACAGAGAACTGCAGACATAACAGAGGACAGAACTGCTTATATATCGACAAGACATGTGACATCACAAATAACAGAACAACGGAAAGATCAGATGACATAACAGAGGGAAGAATTACTGACTTTAATACCATAACAGATAACTTCAGACAGATAACAGATAACGTTATAATGCCTGACTGCTGACAGATCAGATGACCAAACAGTTGATAAAACACAGAACTAGAAGGCGTAAAGAACAGTTGACATAACAGAAGACAGAACTGCAGACATAGCAGAGGACATAACTTCAGATATAACAGAGGACAGAACAGATAACATGTAACAAAAGTAAAATTCCGCATTCAATATAAATTTTTAAACGTATTTAAATTTTTGTGGATGTAATTTTGTAGTTATTTCCAACTTTTCCACACTGAGATTCGAATATATGACTTTCTAAAAAAGACAAAAACTCTAAAGAACCTAGGTCGAACACTCTCGAACATTTTTTTTTAGTTCTGCAGGTTATGTCGGTTATATTTGTGGGCTCTACCATTGAAGACCGAATTCGAATTTGAAGGAAAGATTAACAATTGTAGATTTAATTTGTTTGCCTGGAGGTAAAGTCATAGATATTTTTTAATGTTAGCAGTTCCGGGATTTGATCTGAGGACTTTTTTGTATGTCCTAAGCACTAAGCGCGGACACTTTACGATTTACAATATTTTTAAACAAAACTACTGAAAACTGACAGAAGGAAAGATGACAGTACATCACCGGAAATAACTGACAAAAAAGCTGATTTATAATAATTTTAAACTGGAGAATTTTGACAAAATCCAAATTACAACTTAGATATCATTTGATAGAACAGTTGGTCTGAAGAGCAAATAATTAAAAAAACAGTTGCGATAAGGAAATACGGAACAGTTACACTGAAGTGATGACTAAATATATGACAAAACATTTGATTTTCGCGAAATACAACTTTGACAATTTTATACGCACAAAATTTTGGCAAAACAGCTGTTTTTAATTCCCTACACTATTATATTAAGATGACAGTTAAAACATAACTTTTATATTTATTATATTTATATTTAAAAAGTAAAATATTAAAATAAATATAGAAATATAGAGCTAAAATTAATGAATTTCTATTTATAAAAGTGTTTTCTCTCAATTATCCCCTTTCACAGTTAATATAAAACAAATCGTATATGTCGCCATCAATTATCGCTTAAACAAATTCAAATATTTCAAATTATTAAAGCGCCCAAATATTAGTTTCTGACCTCATTCAATAAATTTCAGCTTGAGGTGTTACTTAATGCACTCAATTAAAATTAAATCGCACTTTCGTAGTTTTACGATGGCTGTCAAAGTTAAATGTCAAACTGAAAGGTCAGATTTGCGCTACTTCGGCAATGCTGTGGCAGTCAAACCTCTTCTTCTCTAACATGAATTTGCACTCAATGGCGCTCACGAGTAAGGAAAATTACTTTCTTAGTATTTCTTAAATTTTCTTTCGGTCTTTCATATCAATTAATCAAGTGGCTACGCTGTGAGTGTGTGTTGCAAGAGGGGCAGAGAGTTGCCAATAGTTTTTGATTAATTTCTCTCTAATTTATATAGTTAAATATTGTAAAGTTTGAACAGCAAATCTAAACTGAGCAAACATAACCGAAACATACAAATATCATATATAAACCGATCTCAAAAATTAGTTTTAAACCTAGTTTTAAACGGATGTTAAAACGTATAAAAATAATTAATAAAATTAAAACAGATATATATTTTTTTAATAATGATAAATCTGTTTTTATTTATATTTTCATTAAAATTAAAATTTACAGCATTGGCAACTCTGCCACTTGTAGTGTGCCCTACTCAATGGGCGGCCATGTACGACATGCTCATAAATGTTCAATGGGTCAATTGTGCAATTAATAAAATTATGCTAACGACAACGACATCTACGCCTCATAGATTTGTTTTTCCCGAGTCAATTTGCTCGTTATTGCAGCATAATTTCCCAAGACATTACCGAACCTCTTTGCACAGGCTTTATACAGTGCCATTCATTACACAGGAATTACACAGACATTACACAAATATTAAACAGTCATTACCAAGTGAATGAAGAGCTTTTATTATAATTAGAAAATAAATAATATTAATGTCTATATGGACAACACATTCCTTTAAGTATTTGTGCAAAAATGTGTCTGGTTAAACCACTTATGATCGAAAGGGAGGGCAAATTTTATATGAGTTGCCCCGGGGGCAACGGGCGCGTGTCACGTTATTTGCATACAAATTGTTGGCTTGGGTTTTTATGCCCACACAATTGATGATTAAGTGCGCAATATATATATTTTTTATATGTTCTTCTTATGCGCTTCTCCAGCTTTCAATCGAGTCGGTTGAGTCTGAATGTGTTTTGATTTGTTTTTTTTTATTACTATCTGGCATCGCTTATTTCTTATGCATTGCAGGCAATTTGGAGACAGGGCAGTGATGAATCTACTACTCACACAGCTTTTTGTAGTGTCTGTCTTTGGATTTTTTTGTGATTCAGATAAAAAATGAAATAAAATCATTTCGCTGAAATGTGTTTATGAACTTTTAGAAGCACTTATATAAATCAAAATTGTAAATTTTAATAAAATATGCAAAATTAAAAATAAAAAACTGTTCCCAAAATATAAAATTTTGTAAGAATTTTTTAATTAAATGTGTTTATGAGCTTTAAAGGCATTTATATAAATTAAAAGGTGAAATTTTAATAGAAATTAAAAAAAAAAACTGTTCTCACATTATAAAAATTGACTTTTCGCATATTTTTAAGATTTACAATTTTTTTTATTATAAAAACTGTTTCCATGTGCATTTTAGTAAAAAAAAACTCTTCTCACTTGCTTAAATATAACAGATAACGGCTTTAATTAACTCTACTTTTTTCTATTTACTCTTTTCCTGATTTAATATAAACTGTTTCCACTTACAAACTTTTTTTAATCCAAAAAAGAAGGACGCTTTAAATATTATATAAAATTTTGTAAGAATATTTTTATATTGAAATGTGTTTATGAGCATTTATAAAAACCGAAAATTTTAATTTTTACTACAATAATATTTTTCTTATATTTTAAAGATGAGTACTACCTTTTCTAACTTTAATACTGTTCCCTTGTGAAGTGTTTTGTAAAAAACTGTTATCACATACTTAAATATTACAATTATCGTCTTGTACTTTTATAAGATGCCACTATTTCCCAGTTTAATCTTTTTTTTTATAAAAAAAAACTGTCCCACTTGCTAACTTTTGTTAAAACAAACATGTGTAACTATTTTAAATTTATGACACATGATATACAACTGTTCCCACCACATAATTTGAACTAACATCGATTGAAATTACTTGTTATCATTTACTAAATTACAAAAATAAACTCTGAAAAGCTGAAAACTATTCTTAGCAAAATACATTCTATGAAATATTTAATTTGTTTATTTCATGAAATCTATTTGCATTTGCAAACATTTGTTAATATGAACTGTTCCCACTTCTGTAATATTCATTTTAATTGTTTGCTTATTTAACTTTATTTAATTACTGTTCTCACTTTATTTAATTACTGTTCTCACTTTATTTAATTACTAATTAATAAAACAATTAATAAAACAACATATTTACAATTTAATAAAATTTTAAAACATTACAAAATTATTCAATTTTTTTATATGAAAATTGTTCCCACTGACAAACATTAATTAAGAATTACTTTTTCTCCCTTCAGTACAATACTAACATTTATAAAAAATTTATAAAAGTAAGTAAGTAAGTATGCAAATATATAAAAAGCTTCTTTCACAGAAGTATTTTTTATAAGACGCATTTATTATTTAAGAAAAACTTTTGTTAGAACAAACTGTTCTCACTACTCTAAAATAACTTTTCTAATTACATAAAATCATTCTTAAGTGAAATTTCTTTCTAATTATTTTCGCATATAAAAATATAAAAAGTGAACTGTTCTCACTATGTATATTACATTTATTATTTAAAATAAAAACTGTTTCCACTTTTAAATATACATTTTTTCGCTTTTCACCTACTAAAATATAAAACTAAACTGTTCTCAATTTAATAAAGTACTTCTCACTACTGTAAAATGCCTTTTCTAGTTCAAAAAAAATCTATATTATTTGAAATTTCTTTCTAACTGCTTTCACATGAAAAATATTTCACATGAAAAATATAAAAATATGTAAAAATTACTTTTTATTAAAAATTAAAACTGTTCCCACCATTAAATATACATTTTTGCCATTTTCCATCTACTAATATATAAAACTAAACTGTTCTCAATTTAATGAAGTACTTCTCATTACTGCAAAATGCCTTTTCTAGTTTAAAAAAATCGATATTATTTGAAATTTCTTTCTAACTGTTTTCACATGAAAAATATAAAAAGTAAACTTTTCCCACTATGTAAAAATTACTTCTTATTAAAAATAAAAACTGTTCCCATCATTAAATATACATTTTTGTCGCTTTCCATCTACTAATATATAAAACTAAACTGTTCTCAATTTAATGAAGTACTTTTTAGCATAACTTTTAAAATAATATTCTCACTTCAGTTAATTTTTTTTAAATTAAACATCTTTAATACACTTTTGCTTAATTTAAAAATTTCTTTCTATTCTCATTTTTTTATAACATAAAAAATAAACTGTTTTAACTATATAATAAAATACATAAAAAAACTGTTCCCACTTTTGTTTAATTTAACGATTTTTTTATTTAAACAATATTTAAAATAAATACCTTACATTTGTATGTCATTTATTTATTTTCCCACATGCCTTCCGGCCTCTAATAACCAAGAACAACAACAACAATAAAAGTAGCAGCAGCAGCTCTTCTTACAGCGCTTTATAAGCCGCGAATCCGTTAGATTTGCTTTAAGCTGCAACCATTAACTATGGCGACAACACACATTACATTTGCTACAACAAATACAAAAACGACAACCACAAGTATTTGTTTATTTGCAGATAATCTCGTATTTTTACTGTCGTCAATGACAAAGCGACGCAACAATTGACAACGACGACGACTACAACGACGAAGAGTAGAACAACAAGTAATAAGAACAACAATCACTAGTCTAACATGCAATTAACCACAACAATTTTGTTAAAACAATAAAATAGACATCAACCAACAATCAAATAAAATAAAGGAATTCCAAAAACAATAAGAAGGAAAACTATTTTGCAAATCCCGAAACAAACGACGACACACAGTGGGACAGTGTGTAACTAATATGGGTGAAAATTTTCATATTAAACCTCAGACAATTTTTTTAAATTTAAAAGTTTCAAATTCTTTTTACGCCCTCTCAAACCCCAAAATTATTTCACAATTATTAAGTCACATTTTTAGTCACAACTTTTGAAAAATCTTTAATAATTCTTTATCATTTTTCCATTATAAAAACCGCGATTATTTACTTAAAAATAAATATAAATTTTCAGATTTTGTTTGCGTTTTTATTCAGTTTTTAATAACCGACAATATCTTCCATATTTACAATTTAAACCATTTGGGTGTATGGGAAGTACCATGCCAACTATACCATTTACAAATTTAATTCAGAAAAGATCAATTGAAATCAGAAATTCCAGTTGTAATTCAAAAAACATCATTTGTAATTCATAAATTCCTTTTGAAATTCATAAGATATCAATTGTAATTCAAAAATTCCATTTGAAATTCGACAGACATGAATCATAATTCAGAAAATCCATATGAAATTCAAGAGACATCAATTGTGATTCAGAAAATCTATTTGAAATTCAAAAGACATCAATTGTAATTCAAAAATTCCAGTTGTAATTCAAAAAATATGAATTGTAATTCAGAAATTCTATTTGAAATTCGACAGACATGAATCGTAATTCAGAAAATCCATATGTAATTCAAAAGACATCAATTGTGATTCAGAAAATCTATTTGAAGTTCTAAAGACATCAATTGTAATTCAGAAATTGCATTTAAAATAAAATTGAAGTCAATTGTAATTCATAAATTCCATTTAAAATTTAAAAGACGTCAATTGTAATTTAGAAAATCTATTTGAAATTCAAAAGACATCAATTGTAATTCATAAATTCCATTTGGATATTCAAAAGACGTCAATTGTAATTCAGAAAATCCATTTGGATATTTAAAAGACGTCAATTGTAATTTAGAAATTCAATTTAAAATTCAAAAGACATCAATTATAATTTATAAATTTCTTTAGAAATTCAAAAAAACGTCAAATGTAATTAATAAATTATTAATTTAGTATATATATTTAAGTATATATATTAGTATATATATTTAAGTATATATATATTAGTATGTATATTTAAGTATAAATATTTAAATATTATATATTTAAATTCCCTATAAACCATTTTTCGAGTTTGTTTATTCCGTGAAATAATAATAAACATTTAGAAGTTGAATACTGTGTTCTTTTGAATTCTTGTAAAAAAAAACCATACTGAAATTTTTTAAAACGAAAATGAAATCTTTTTCTATATCAATTCGTTATCTATTAGGACTAAAATAGCGATATTGTACTAAATAGTTTGAAATTTATCGAATAGTCTATCATTTTCGTAATATTTTAATTATCGAAAACGATTTTTGGGCCTTTAAACGTTATCTTTTCAATATCTTTTGGTTTGCCGTTCATTGATATTATGGTAGAGTACCATAAGCACTTTGTTAATTCCTCATCTTAATGTTGATTATTCAATTTGGTATTTCTCTTACCTATTTAAAAAAAAAATAAAGTATACGTATTACAGTTTTCATCACATTTAGGTGTTCACTGCCCCACTGTGCGATGCGTCGACATCGCCATCGATGGCAAAATGGCGAAAAAGGTAGAAGTAGTAGGAAGTCCTCCAACTTAGTCACGTGCATTTTGTTGAATGGCTTGTAAATCACGACATAAAAATTTATTTGCTTACAAAGAAAAGTGGGTACAAAGCGCTGAAGATTAAATTTACGAGATGGAAAAAAGTTGAAGATTGAAAAAAATAAAAGAAAGGAAATGATAGAAGATTAAAAATGTAAGATGTGCAACATGGGATGGACAAAATTTAATAGAAGCTGAATGAAAAAATAAAATAGAATACAAAAAAATAAAATAACAGATAAAAAAATAAAATATCAGATAAAAAAAATATCAAAAGAAAAAAAATAAAATTTAAAATGAAAACTATAAAAAAAGCAGATTGAAAAAATAAAATATCAAATAAGAAAAATAAAATAGCAGATGATGAAATAAACAATAATTTAAAATACAAAAAAGTAGTAGTGGAAAAAGGTAGCATTTGAAAAAAGTGAACACACAAAAAAATTCGAATCACAGCAGCTCATAATATGGGTCAATGGCAATTGAAAGACGGCTTTGCTGCCTCTATTGCACTTATATAGTTTTTTCTTTAACAATTTTCTTCTACATTTCTGTAGTGTTTTCGTTTTTGATTTATATTTCTGATAAGTTTGGTAAATAACACGAGAAAGACATCTTAGAAAAAAATACTACATACTAAAGTTTAATAAAAAGTCTCAAAAAAAAAGGAAAAATTACAAAAAAGACAGGAAGTCTTTGTAGTAACTTTCATTTGGGGATTTCTGTTGTCATATTTCATCATTATGATGTTTACCAAAGTGTAGAAAAAAATTAAATACTCCTCTCCATTTGAAGTGTGAAGAAGACAAACTTCTATTAAATTTTTGGGTGAAAGTTTGTGAGCTTAAATTAAAATTTACTTTTCCGGTAATTAAATTCCATTAAATATGTTTCCCAACTTTTATTTAGTAGACTTGGTAGAGCACCTGTGAAGATTTATTTGATAAATTTGTGAATTATTAAAATTTAGTAGGTCTTTATGAATTATAATGTTCTTTTTAGTAAAAGTTTTAAATTTATATAATGTATATTTCAGTGATGCATAGCAAGTTTTCTAAAATGGCTCTTTTTCTTTTTTTTTTAATAAATTTAAATATTTTAATTTAAAAAAGAAATGCATTTATTTAAATACAAAATAATTATACTAAACGAAAAGTATACTCAGAATTTACCTATTAAAATAATAATTTATCCGATTGACTAATTTTATAAACAAAAAAACTATTGATTTTAAGGTATTTTTTTCTGAGTGTGGACTTCAAGATTATAATCACGACTCCATACTCAGTTTTTCATATTATCCGTAGTTTTTGATTTATTATGTTAAACAAATATACGACAATGGTCATGTTTTTCACAATATTTTGGATTTTAACTTTTTACAGAATTGAGTTTTCTATTTGACTTCTTTTGTATTCTATTGAAAATACTTCAGCTAATTTTTTGAAATAAACCACATAAAATTCGTATTGATCTGAACAATGGTATGACCACTCAAACGCAGAAAATATAAATTTTAAGGTATATCTATTATTTATTGCATAGCTTATATGGATTTCATAATTCAATAAATGTATATTATATATTATATGTCAAACTAGATCTATAATTCTATGATTCCTCCTACTTTTTTTGTAAATCGCCTTTTTATTCTTCTGATTAAAGACAAATTAACTAAATGGAAGCCGGCCTCAGCAGTCCAGAGGTAGCGCGCTGGACTTGCATTCTGAAGGTCTCGGGTTCGAATCCCGGCTTGGGCATGGGCGCTCGTGGTGATATTAACCACAAAATTGTAGGGAATAGATTTCACAGTACAATGGATATAGTCTGTCTGAGTGCTGTGGATCTTAGTAGATATTCCAAAAAAAAAAAAAAAAAAAAAAACTAAATGGAATATAAAAAAAACTTGGTATGAATATGAAGTCCATTGGAAAATCATACTAAGATTGGTGATAATTTGTTGTTGTGCTGTGTTCTTATTCGAGGATTGATATCCTTTAAAATTTGGTTACCTTTGACACGGCAATTAGATTTGTGTTTTATTTCGAAATTTTTATTTATCAAATTTCAAAACTATGCTTAAAAATAGAAAATATGTCATGCCAAAGGGGCGAATGTGCATTTTTAAAAATGTTGGGAAATCATATTTTAAAGTTTGAAGTGCTTTAAAAATTAGCAATTTTTCAATTTTTTCTGTTAATTTGGTTTATTCGACAATTATTATAACGTATCTTTAGATTTGGACGACCTACTGAATTATAAATACCGATTTTGTGAGGCTATATCCTGAACAAAACGCAAATATTTTTGATTTTTATGCTATAACATTTTATCAGCTCAATATAAAATAGTAATGTAAAGGCAGTAATTGTTTACTTTCGAAGCACCATTTTTTGCATCATTAATTAAAAATATTTTGCCAAACATTAATTTGCCATTTGTTATTTGCAGGAAAAATGTTTGGCAAAATATTTTTAAATAATGATGCCAATCGATAGGTACAATTAATACCTTTACACCACTATTTTATCTTGCACCAATAAAAAATAATAGCAAAAAAAGGAGAAATTGGAAAAATAGAAAATCTTGTCATGACAAAAAGGCGAATCTTTTCGTTTTTTTGCTATAACTCTTTAATAGAACAAGATAAATTAATGATGCAAAGGCAATTATTTCAAAGCATCTATCGATCTGCATCATTTTCCAAATTTTTTTTGTACGTTTATAACAAATGGAAAAATAATTAATGATGCAGATCGATAGGTGCTTTGAAAATAAAATATAAATGCCTTTACACCAATATTTTATCTTATAGCCAAAAAAAGTTATGGCGAAAAAACGAAAAGATTCGCCCTTTTGGCATGACAAGATTTTCAATTTTTCAAATGCGATTTTGGCACAGCATACTTGAGAGTTTATCCTCAAGTATGCTGTGCCAAAATCGAATTTGAAAAATTGAAAATCTTGTCATGCCAAAAGGGCGAATCTTTTCGTTTTTTCGCCATAACTTTTTTTGGCATTTTCAAAAATGTAAAAAAAAGCAAATGTCCAAAATTAGACATTCGCCCCTTTGGCATGATAGTGACGATATCATAAATTTGTAGCAGAAAACAGTTTTACTTTAAGACATTTTGTATTCTAAACAGAATACAAAATTACAGTTTCGAGTTTTGAAACCGGAATCGTAACCGTTATTAAAAAAATGTGTAAAAACGGAATCGGAACTTATATACATTTTTTACTTGGAAGCGAAATCGAAACTGGAACCGCTATTTTAAAAATCTTGGAACCAGATCTTATATTCCAAAGGGTTTTAGTCACTGATTCTAAATATATGACTTACATTCAGTTTTGTGTTAAAAATTCTATTTAAATTTAGATGTCAAATATGTGAATTTCGATTGAAAGTGGAGTTCAGAATATATATCTATATATACAACTTTTACCGACCATTTTTAATTGAATTCTGTATCGGCAAAGGACGGATTCGTAGACATTAAAATTCGTATATGATTTCAAACGAAAGTTGTAACATGCTAGGTAGTTTTATATTATCATATTTTGTACAATTCATAAAAGAAATATGGTACTATGAACTTTGAGGCATACTTGATATTAAAACCTTTCAAAATAAAACTTTTTACATTAAAAAATATTAAATTTTTTGAAAGTAATTTTATAATAACGCCAAATAATGGCTTTGACATTTTTTATAGACAAATAAAAATTTCTAATTTTGCAATTTCAACCATTCACTGCTCTCATTTTAATTGACTTTTATTAGTTGTGACTTTTTGTTCAAGGTTGTTAACCTTTCTACCGCAACGTTAAACATAATTAAAAGTCTATTCAAATTCTTCAAGTATCCAAGTTCATTAGCAGCAACATTTCTGAAACAGACAGACTTTCGATCATCGCTAAACAAGTCGAAAAAATGAAGAAAAAATCTCACATTATTTTGCCATTTCATTGTTATGCTATGCTCCAAGATATTTTCTATAGAACCTATGTTGTATAGTTTTTTTTCTGCACCATAATAATTAGATATATGTGAGAAAAATAGTATTGAAAATGATTCATTGGCAAATTAGTAGATAGTTGAGCTTGAACTTTGCAATGACGCAGTTAAAAATTATTATTTTTTTTGTTAGTCTAGTTGAGAAAAAGTTCAAAAAAGAAGATCATTATATAGAACTCAGTTTATAAAGCTAATGTGCTAAGTTTCTGTGCTGTTCTGCATTAATTAAAAATTCATTAAATTATTTTGCAATTTTTATAAATTACTTGAATTAACGATTGATCTTTGCGATCGCTGCTGATCGTGCAGAGTTCTATCACTGACTGGAAACAGCATGTTGTGGGTGTAATTTGTTTTTATTTTATTTTTAAATACATGAAAAAAAATTAAAATTAAAATTTATTTTATATATTTTGATCTTAATAGTGATCGTGCAGATTTTATCAAATATTTTTTGTAATATCTTTATGGTTTTAACACGCTCTATAAAGCAGCTCTAAAGCATATTACCAAACAGTTAAAAGACCGATCGTATCGCAATCCAACGCGTCGCAGCACCCGCTATGATCACCGTTAAATTTGGGCTCTAAAAGCTATGTAAACTTACTACGATCTGTGATTAAAACTAATACCTTTTTGTTACCAAAACAACAAAAAAGAGAAGTTATTAAATAAAATCTCAACAAAGACGAAGCGGAGACGACGACGACATGACATTTATAAGTAAGATGTACGCGAGAAACTAGAACGTAATTCAAGATGAATGTCGTTGATATTGCCACAGATTTAAGAGCCGACGATGATGACGAAGACGACGATCGCATAGCGGTAATGCGATCATTTGGGTGAATGCAAGTGGCTTTGAGACTTCTGAAGTCGACACGCAGAGAAAAATATGTTTAAGGCATAATTGTGACAAACAAATTATAAATGCAGAACACATAATATCGACGCTTCTTACGAAAAACCACACGTTTCAATTTGCTTACGAAAAACAGCACATTTGTTCCTTTGGGAAGTGGGTTCTGGACAAATTCCAAAGTAAAAAATTTTTTCAAAAATATTGTCCAACGCACGTGGGTTCTGGCCAAATCCTAAAGGAAGGAATTTTCCAAAGAAATGTCTAATGGCGCAAGTGGGTTTTGGCCAAATCACAAAGGCGGAACATTTTCCAAAAAATAGTCCAGTAAATAAGAAACATACCTGAAACAATTTTATGTTTCAATTTTTCACAAAAAACTAAATATATCACGAAAAATTCAATTTTTCACTAAAAATTTAATTTTTCACTAAAAAAATATGATATTTCACTAAAAATTCAATTTTTCACTAATAATTAAAATTCTTACTAAAAATAAAAATGTTCACTAAAAAATAAAATTTTTACTAAAAATTAAAATATTTCACTAAAATTTAAATTTTTCACTAAAATTCCAATTTTCATTAAAAATTCAATTCTTCACTAAAAATTCAATTTTTCGCTAAAAATTCAAATTTTCACTAAAAATTCAATTTTTCACAATATATTCAAATTTTTACTAAAAATTAAAATTTTCACTAAAAATTCAATTTTTCACTAAAAATTAAATTTTTCACTAAAAATTCAATTTTTCACTAAAAATTCAATTTTTCACTAAAAATTCAATTTTTCACTAAAAATTCAATTTTTCACTAAAAATTCAATTTTTCACTAAAAATTCAATTTTTCACTAAAAATTCAATTTTTCACTTAAAATTCAATTTTTCACTAAAAATTCAATTCTTCACTAAAAATTCAATTTTTCGCTAAAAATTCAAATTTTCACTAAAAATTCAATTTTTCACTAAAAATTCAATTTTTCACTAAAAATTCAATTTTTCACTAAAAATTCAATTTTTCACTAAAAAATCAATTTTTCATTAAAAAATCAATTTTTCACTAAAAATTCAATTTTTCACTAAAAATTCAATTTTTCACTAAAAATTCAATTTTTCACTAAAAATTCAATTTTTCGGTAAATTAAAAATTAAATTTTTCACTACAAATTCAATTTTTCATTTTAACGTTTCGTTCAAACGTTTCGTTTTGTTGGCCGACATTACAGCGAAATACATGATCTAAGGTTAAGAATCTTTTTTATTCTCTGCGTGTATTAAAGACACCCACAGAGAATGAAGATGTATAAGATGTAGAATACATTTGAGCATGATCGACAGACAACATAACATATTGAGTTGCTTTACCAGAAATGCGATCTATCGTATTGCGATCGGCGTAGATTGGCGGCGAACTAGAACGCAACATGGCGGCCGGTATTTAAAGCTTTTCTATGATGGAAACTGTATATTAAAAATATGATAATTTCTGCTATTTTTTACATTTTATTTTTTTTTTAAACCTTTAATGAATATTCATTAATTTTAATTTTGCGTGGGAAACACAAGGTTCAATGTATCGGAAATCGTTTAAGAGACAATATTTTAATTTATGTAACAGTTTTTTTGTAATGATTCTTCTAATGGCCATGTGAAGTGTTGCCGATTGTAGAATATGCGGGTTTAGAAAAAACACAACGTGAACAAATAAAATAAAATATAATACTCTAGTACAAATTTAGACAATAAGGGAAGAAATGATTATGTACAGATCATATTTATCATGTTATGGTTAAATTAAAATACAATGATCAGTTCCCGATCATGAGCAATATTTTTGGGGTGCATGGTAGATTTTGAAAATGCCATCTTCCGATATAATGGTTTTAGGATAATTTAGGGTAGTTCAAATCTGAACCCTTTCAAATCTGAACCCTTTTTGTGATTCTGCTCTTCTAAAAACCGATTGTTCGAACAAAAATAAGGTTGCAAAATAAATAGGGATTTGGTTGTAAAAAATTCGAAATTGTATTGGAAATTTAACAAATTCTTAAAATTTTCAGCATAACTTATGTGCTGTGAAAATAATAATTTTTCAATTTTTCAACCTACGAAAATCTATTTTTTGAAATACTTGAAAATTTTTATTTTACAACGTCAAAATTGAAATTTTATAAAAAAAAATCACTGTTAATCGTGCAATTTTTGCTTATGCAAATTACAAATTTTCAGAAAAGTTTTTCTATTAAAGAGCCGCCACAAAGACCAGGTCAACATAAAACTATTGCTGACATTTCTACCATTTGTTGTTTGTTGATCTCCTTGCGGATCAGTTGCCCCTACAATAAGAAGAGAAATAGTAAAATGAACTTTACAGCCTCAAATTGTGTCACGACTTTTACCTTACAGTTTTTGGAAAGCAGTCGGAAAAAGTCAGTGAGCCAATGAGGCAGTAAGTTAGTCAGTCAGTCAGTCAGTCAGGGAGGCTGTGAGTTAGTCAGTGTAAAAACTAGGTAAACGTGATCAGGAGGTTGGACAGCGCGAACCGGGAAGACATGTTAAATATTTTTTTATTGAAAAATGATTATTGTGAAGTGCACAAATAAAGTTATTTTTGAGAATGACAGATGGGCGGTTCTAAATGTCAGTAATACTTGGATGATTGAGGCTAAATTACTATTGGGAACAGTTTGTAAAGAACAATTTCTAACTGAAGATCATTTTTTATCAACTTTATAAAGAAGTATTTAAGAAGAACTAATTTATTCTAATATACGAGACTTTTTATGCTAAGAGGAGTTTGAGAAGAAAACCAACTCACCTTAAAATTGTTGTTTCAATTATTATAAACAGCTTGAGAAATTCTTAGAGAATATTTTTTTTTTTTTTTACTTCTTGAGCTACCGTTTCGCTATAAAAGTTCGTACTTGAATTGGGAACAATTTGAAAACGAAAACACAAAATGTTCGGATATAATTAATGCAAAATTGGTATTTAGTTTAGTGTATCTATATTTAATACTGAGAACAGTACAAAACCATTTCGAAATCATACTAAATTTTCACAATTGTAGATCAAATTTTGATGCTGAGAACAGTTTAAGCTAAAATGCATTCTAAAAAGCAGACATTAGAAATTTTCTTTTATGTGTTGAGAACAGTTTGACACATGTAAAAAAGTCTACTTGAAGAACACTTCAAAATGATGCTATAAACTTCCTGTCTCTTCAATATCCGCAATTAGTTATGCTGCCAAAAGTTCTCACAGCCACTGAGAACAGTTCGAAGGTAAAATTCAATTAAAATTCAACAATTACCGCTATGCATTTGAAGCTTAATTAATTTAGTAAATCTTCGTATATTCTCTGAGTTTAATGCATGACCATGGAACTGTGGAAACACTCAACAAATTACGTGGCAATGGAGAAGAGGAGAGGGGCTGGACTGGGCTGCGCTGCACTGTACAGAGAGCTAAAGAGGAGGCTGTACCTAGTTTACTTTATGCTTTATAGAGTCATTAGCAAAAGCAGCTTAATTATATTCAAATAAACTTGGTTCCTCTGGCACTCTGGCACTCTGGCACAAAGTTACAGCCAACTACAGCAGCAGCTTAAATATCACACTAACAATAGGCTCTACGACATACAGCAAATAGAAAGTGCATCTCTTTGTACAGTGCCATAGACGAAAGGACAGACAGACACACATAGACACTGGCATTCACATGTGCTGCACGAGTCACTGAATTACGTTGCATGTTTTTCATGTCGTGGCGGAACGCGCGAAGAAATGTGTTTCACAAGATGAAACAACGGATACAGTAGAAAATTTAATTTTTTGTTGAAAATTTTATTTCTACTGAAATATTAATTTATTATTAAAAAAAACTAGAATGTTAAGTTAAAAAAAAAATGTAAAATTTAATTTTTAACGAAAAAGATAATTATTTGAAGACTATATTGAAGAATTGAATTTTGAGTGAAAAATTGAATTTTGAGTGAAAATTTGAATTTTGAATGAAAAATTGAATTTTGAGTGAAAAATTGAATTTTGAGTGAAAAATTGAATTTTGAGTGAAAAATTGAATTTCGAGTGAAAAATTTAATTTTGAGTGAAAAATTGAATTTTGAGTGAAAAATTGAATTTTAAGTGACAAATTGAATTTTGAGTGAAAAATTGAATTTTGAGTGAAAAATTGAATTTTGAGTGAAAAATTGAATTTTGAGTGAAAAATTGAATTTTGAGTGAAAAATTGAATTTTGAGTGAAAAATTGAATTTTGAGTGAAAAATTGAATTTTGAGTGTAAAATTGAATTTTGAGTGAAAATTTGAATTTTGAGTGTAAAATTGAATTTTGAGTGAAAATTTGAATTTTAAGTGAAATTTTGAATATTGAGTGTAAAATTGAATTTAAGTGAAAAATTGAATTTTTACTGAAAAATTTAATTTTTACTGAAAAATTTAATTTTTACTGAAAAATTTCATTTTGATTGAAAACTTGAATTTTACTGATAAATTGAATTTTGAGTGAAATATATAATTTTGAGGGAAAATTTTGAATATTTAGTGAATATTTGAATTTTGAGTGTAAAAATGAAACTTGAGTGACAATTTAAATTTTGAGTTAGGAATTGAATTTTAAGTAAAACATTGAATTTGAGGGAAACCAATTAATTTTTAATGAAAAATTAAATTTAATGAAAAATTAAATATATATATGTATATATGTAATTTGAGTGAAAAATTTAATTTTTAGCGTAATTTTAAGTGTTAAATTGAATTTTGTTGTGTAAAATTGAATTTTTAGTGAAAAATTGATTTGTAGTAAAAAATTGATTTATGAGTGATAAATTGAATTTTCAGTGAAAAATTGAATTTCGAGTGATAAATTGAATTATGAGTGAAAAATTAAATTATGAATAAAAATTAATTTTTAGTGAAAAATTTTGAGTGCAAATTTGTTTTTTTTGAAGAAAGTGAAAATTTGAATATTATTGAAAAATTGAATTTTTTTTGGTGAAAACTGGAATTTTAAGTGAACAATTTTACTTTGAGTGAATAATTAAATTTTTAGTTAAAAAATTAAATTTTTACTGAAAATTTGATTTTTTAATTAAATTTTTAATTTTTAGTGAAAATTTTAATTTTGGTAAAAATTTTATTTTTTTTTAGTAAAAAATTTAATTTTATGTAAACAATTTAATTTTATATAAAAAAATCTAATTTTTGGTGAACAATTTAAATTTTAAACATTTTAATTTTTATTGAAAAATGGAATTTTGAGTGTTTTTTAATTTATAATTTCTACTGGGTCTCTGTTCTGAAGCAATTCCTCATTTAAAACAGAATACAGAAAAAATTATAAAAAGCAGTTGAAGCATTAGAAGTTGCTATTGCAACGTAGCATCTTCCGTCTGGCAACAGATAAAACTACAACTGCAGCAACATCTTAACGTGTCGATTCATGGCTAATGGTTATGGTAATAATTTTTTCTTTTTTCTATTTTTGTATTTTGTGTCGCGCTCCTCTTAACTTGGCAACACTGTCAAAAGCAACGAAGCGCGCCAAACTAGCAACTACTAGCAACTACTACTACAACTACTACTACTGCTTCGATCTAAAGAAATAATACAAAAAAAAACTAAAGAAGTTGAAGAATAACATGCAAGTAACTGTTCTCGTGCTCGTGTTCAAGATGGCTGCGATGTTGAAAAGCCACAAGAAATGCAGACATAAAATCTGCACACGATGTTTATTAATCGAGGTAACAGACAATAAGACAGACAAACAGACTGCCTGCCTGCCAAACTTGTTGCTGCGCATCTCTGTTGGCCAAGAAACGATTTATTTCTAATGGAAACTCGAGTAGATGAGAGCCATAAATTATATTTTTCGATTATTTTTGTTTGCCGTGTTATGTGCAACTTTTTGAATAGTGGGAACAGTTTTGCAAGTGGGAACAGTTTTCAGTGGGAACAGTTTATAGTAGGAACACTTGCTACTATTTCAACTAAAACGTGAAATAAAATAGTAAAAATAAAAAAACATATGTCTTTACAGCGCTTCAGTAGCTCACAGAACTAATAGAAACGGAAATTCGGTATAATGGCAACTATTAAAAACGAACGTAACAAAAGAACTAGGCCAAAATATAAACTCCAAGCCACAATAGCAACAAACACAGTAACGCACAAACTACCTTTGTAACTTCGTTAGACATCATTTGGTGGTGAGTTTTTACTCACGTGCTGCTCCACATACATGTGACGTCGGCTGTCAATCGATTTTGTGCCACAAACAGTAGTAGCTTCAACTCGTGGTTATGCACGGGTTAAACGCACTTTGCGATTTTTATTTATTTATTTATTTACTTTTTGTTGTTGTTGATGTCGTTGTCGTTACCATGGTAATGTACAAAACAAGCGCAACATTACTAACAACTGAACCCCCCCAGCCCAATAAAAATGCAGCATTCTTTACCCAACCCCATTTGCACAAAAAGCTATTTATTGCTCCAGTAAATAAATTTTGGCGAAAATGTGTTACGTGTTTGTAAACGCCTCTTTTTTTTTGGCTTTTTAGCTAAATTAAAATTGATTTCCTACAGTTTTTTCTGTTAATGTAGCCATTAAATAAGTTTTCAAGGGTGTAGCAGGTGCTTTGGATACGAATTGGGGTTACTTTTTGGCGAACTGTGCAGTAATTGAAAATAATATCACGGAAAAAGTGAATTTCCAGTAAAAACTAATCAAATCTGAGATCTGAGACCTGGTACTTATTTTACGTCATTAAGTTTGTCTCAGTGCGGAAAACATTTTTCTAATTAATTTGTCACCCATACCGCATAGAATTGAAATACTGATAGTGACACATAATTGAAACGGAACAAATTCTATTTTGTTTTTGTGTGACATCGATACAAGCAACTGATTTTGTAATTTCTTATTATAATTACACAGTATTTGTTACAATTGTTTCCAGGAATCAGTTTTTGTAATTGTAACGGTGCATTATATATTGTACCAATCAATTTGTTACTTTTGTTGTTACTAAGACATTCGTTATCGTAATCAATATAATGGCATTGAGTCGTAGTTAAGGTATTATGTACTAGTTAATCCCCAGAAAGTCGCTTTTTTGCATTACAATTTTTATTAGGAAATATGGAATATACATTAAATATTCTATAAATTGCACAATTGAACACTAATGATTTAAAAAAGTATTTTCGAATGAAATCATCTATAGTTTAATATTCAGTTTTTAATATAATAAAGTACTATTCAATGGTATTTATCGATTAAAATTTAATTAACGCTATTTATAAGAAAAGCAAATATGATAAAAACTATAAAGGTTATGGTATTTTTTGAAAGAAAAAGATTCCAAGTATTCAAGTCATAATACCAATATGAATTTAGGCATGAAAATGTATTATAAGTCTACAAAAACTCATGAATTTTACAAAAGGGTTATTTTTATAAAAATAAAATTCGATCTACTTATCACAGATTAACTGTTAAAGTTTATGAGTTAAAACTTAAATGTTATGAAAGCTTTTTTTAACTTAAAAAAAACACGTCGATAGAGTTCATCGAGTTTATCTGTCAAAAGATATTTCATTGTAAACAACCCCAGTTATTATTATATTTTTTAAAAATTTGAACAACTGTGACTCCGTGGTGGATTTGTGAAATTCTTCCCGAAACATTTCCTTCCTATGATAATTTAACACCTTACATTTATCGTACAATTCATAGGACTATACTTACCCATGAAAATTAATTCCCTGAAAATTCTTCTTCGAGAAAATTCTATTAAGAGACAGGTCTTTTATAAGTTTTTGTTATTAATATTTATTTAAATACAAAAAAATTAATTTAACAGTAAGTTACGGACAACTCCTCATGAGATAATAATTTTTACTCGGGCAATATTTCCCCATGACAAATCATTCCCGAACAATTTTACCCGTGGAATAAAAAAACTCATTGCAATTCGTTCACCAAAAATATTGAGGAATACCAACCTACTTTAATTATTATTATTAAAATTCGATTAAAATATTACTTTAATATATCCTAGTTTTTGACATTTGCGTTTTTTTTTTACACTTTAAAATGTAGTTTTTACTGTGCCAAAATCTTGAATGGTTTTGTTGGATATTTCTAGCCACAAAAGGCAAAACCAAAAGGGCGAATTTGAAAATTTGAAAATCTTGTCATACTAACTCTTTATTGGTATAATATAAAATAGCGGTGTGAAGCCATTAATTGTTTGTTTTTAAAGTTACTATTGATTGACATCATTATTTTAACATAATTTTTTGAATTTTTAACATTTGCAAGAAAAATGTATTGCAAATTATTTTTAAATAATGATATCAATCGATAGGTGTTTTGAAAACAAACAATAAATGCTTTTACATTACTATTTTAACTTGCACCAATAATGAGTTATAGCAACAAAATTAAAAGATTCGCCCTTTTGGCATGACAAGATTTTAAATTTTTCCAATTTCTACGTTTTTTTTTTCTTTAACTCTTTATTGGTGGAAAATAAAATAGAGGTGTAAAGGTATTAATTGTTTGTTTTTAAAGCACCTATCGATTGACATCATTATTTAAAAATATATTTTGCCAAACATTTTTCCTGGCAAATAACAAATGGCAAATTAATATTTCTAAAATTATTTCTAAATAATGATGCCAATCGATAGGTGCTTTGAAAACAAGCAATAAATGCTTTTACATTACTATTTTAAAAAACAAAAATATTTCCGTTTTGGTTAGGATATAGCCTCACAAAATCTGTATTTATAATTCAGTAAGTTGTCCAAATCCAAAAATATTTTATATACGTTATAATAATTGATGAATAAACAAAAAAAAAAAAAGAAAAAATTGAAAAAAAATGTTTTTTTTACTAATTTTTAAAGCACTTCAAACTTTAAAATTTGATTTCCCAATATTTTTATAAACGCACATTCGCCCCTTTGGTATGACACTGACGATATCATATTTAAGGGGGAAAAATTCTCTGGAAAAAATTAAGAAGAGACAAATTTTATTGGACAAGAATTGTCAAAGAATGAATTGACAATCATAAAATGTATATATTAAGATTGTTTCGCGGAAAAATTAACTCTTAGAAAAATTATATCGGGGGAAAAAAAAACTCTGTCAAAAATTCTTTCGCATAAAAATTGAAGAAAAATATTATGGTGAAAAAATTGTCTCGTAGAAAAATAATCCTGGGGAAAATAGTTACGGGAAAAAATAGCCTGGGGAAAATGTACAAAAATTATAAATGCTAAGAATTGTTTTTTTTTGTACGATATGTCGAAAAATAATTCAATTTAAATGTAATTTTTATTCAAAATTTGATATAACTATGTCAAATTCGTGTTTTAATTGCGATTATTTGGGTTTTTGGCAAATATAATCAATATTTAGGAGGGCGAAATGTTATAGGTCTCGGGGAACTAACTATTTTCCCCAAGACCGATAATAAGGAAAATAGTCTAGTACAAAATAGGAGAAATAATTACATTTAAACGTTGGTTTTTCCAAATTTGATATATATCAACAATTCGAGTTTTAATTTTGATTATTTGGGTATACAAAAATGTCATCAATATTTGGGAAATTTTATTGATCAACGATGTTTCTTATATAACATAGAAAGACTATTGAGGAATGATTTATGAAATTATCACTGGTTAGTATTAAAAGCATTAAAATACATCAATTTTATTAAAAATAAAACACAGAGAAACTTTTTTAATGTTATCTATCATAATCATTACCATACAATTAACACATTTTATTATTTATTTACACACTTTGTAATTAGCTAAAATTAGCAATGTGTAGTGAAATAATTTAAAATATTTATTCATTGCATGTCTGTGAAAGTGTAGCTAATATTTTCAAAGCAAAACTAAGTGAAATAAAAAAATAAAACTATTTTGAACGCTTTCTTTAAACACATACTTTAAGCCATAAAATGCATAACTGAAATAATTATGGAGAAAAAGTCGATTTGAATACAATGCCAAGTGTTTTTTTCATAACTTCTTCTCAGGTGTTTTTCTAGTAAAAATAGGCTGTAACTTTATTTTATAGCCACTTTATTTATGAAGCAACTGTTTTGCGCCGTCTCATTTTGCAAATATTTTCACGAACTGCCAGGTCTACTGAGTTATCAACCAACCAGCATTGCATATGCTAGACACAAACACAACCATGTTTGCGAGTTAATTAGAAAATGTTGTTTGACGCACAATTTGCAATTGAAATTTTTTTGCTTGTCGCCTTTAAAGGTGGGGGTGACAGATACGGTGCGCAAGTTATCAACTTGAAAATGCGTCGTCGTTGCTGCACTTGACAGTTGAGCGGGCGTAGTTGATTTGTTAAAACAATAAAAATAATAAAATGAATTGAAGGCATATAATGCATGCAGAAAATCTGTGCTTATTTTTTATAATTTTCTTTTATTATTATTATTTTTATTTTAATTTTTAATACCTCAAAAAGCACCATCCACAATTTTTGTAGCTGCATTAAAAATGTATAAAAAAAATAAAAACAAAATAAATAAAAACAAATTCAATACAAAATAAATGTACAAAAAGCCTAGCGGCCAGACCGTGCCCAACCAAGCCCAAAAACCAGTTCAATGCGGCTTTGAGTAGGTGAAAAGTGATATACTTTGATTCTACAGTGATGGCGAATATAATTCTCATTAAAAAATAAAATGTTCACATAAAATTCAATTTTTCACTAAAAATTCAAATTTTCACTAAAACTTGAAATTTTCACTAAAAATTAAATTTTTCACTAAAAATTCAATTTTTCACTAGAAATTCAATTTTTCACTAAAAATTCAATTTTTCACTAAAAATTAAATTTTTCACTAAAAATTCAGTTTTTCACTAAAAATTCAAATTTTTTACTAAAAATTCAATTTTTCACTAAAAATTCAAATTTTTACTAAAAATTAAATTTTCACTAAAAATTAAATTTTCACTAAAAATTCAATTTTTCACTGAAAATTCAATTTTTCACTAAAAATTCAATTTTTCACTAAAAATTCAATTTTTCACTATAAATTCAATTTTTCACTAAAAATTCAATTTTTCACTAAAAATTAAATTTTTCACTAAAAATTCAATTTTTCACTAAAAATTCAATTTTTCACTAAAAATTCATTTTTTCACTAAAAATTCAATTTTTCACTAAAAAGTCAGTTTTTCACTAAAAATTCAACTTTTTACTAAAAATTCAATTTTTCACTAAAAATTCAATTTTTCACTAAAAATTCAGTTTTTCACTAAAAATTCAGTTTTTCACTAAAAATTCAAATTTTTACTAAAAATTCAATTTTTCACTAAAAATTCAAATTTTTACTAAAAATTCAATTTTCACTAAAAATTAAATTTTCACTAAAAATTCAAATTTTCACTAAAAATTCAAATTTTCACTAAAAATTCAATTTTTCACTAAAAATTCAATTTTTCACTAAAAATTCAATTTTTCACTAAAAATTCAATTTTTCACTAAAAATTCAATTTTTCACTAAAAATTCAATTTTTCACTAAAAATTCAATTTTTCACTAAAAATTCAATTTTTCACTAAAAATTCAATTTTTCACTAAAAATTAAATTTTGCACTAGAAATTCATTTCTTCACTCAAATTTAAAATTTGTAATCTGTGCCCACTGTGCCTATTGAGAGCCACGTCTGTTAGGAATGCAGTCGACGCTGTTGCCGTCATCGACGTTATGCGATCGAGTCATAAAAAATTCGACTTACGTTGCGTCGTGGTCTCTCGCGCAATGCAGTGTCCGCAGTGACCGGCAGTTTTAGTTTTTTATGTTTTAATATGTTTGCATTGCTGTCTCTCTGTCGTCTGACAGCCAGATTTTGGACATATTTTTGTGGACTTTTATTTTTTGACGCGTTGGTTTGTTGGTCGGCCGGACGGTCGGTTGATTGGTTACATTGCAGTGCGATGAACTTATGTAAGAGTAGCCACAAAACACGGCTCTTACTTTTTTTACATACCCTATATTATTGTTCGTTTTTGCTGTTGTTGTTGTTTTCTTGGTAACACTGTTGGCCATGCTATGAAATGCATTAAATTGTTGTTGTTTTTTGTTTGTTCTCATTTTCGAAATCATTTCATTTTCATTAAGTTAGCAAACGGTAAAATGTGTTTGGCCCCCATCTACCAAAACAAAAACAAAAAGAGATGTTCACGTTAGTTACCTGGAAAATGAACGAAAATGTGGGCAATACCTTTTACCGTTATGTGTCTGGTAATGCTCTTTATATTGTTGTTGTTTTCGTTTATAATATGTTTTTGTAATAGATATCTTTTTTTATATGGGGGACGTTCTTTAAAACGATATTCATATGGAATGTATTCGATGAAAATGCTTTACAAATAAAATTTTATTTTTTATTTTAGTTAATTCTTGATTTTTCAATAGAAGAAAAACTGTGTGTTTTAATTGCTGCGCACGCACGCATCGTGTGTTTCACGCACGTGCTATGATCCGGTCGGAGTGCATGGATCTTCGCTTGAATGGCACAAGTTTTTGTATTTTATTGACAATCATAGCCGAAATATCAATTAAAGATTATTTTATTTCGTCTCATTGTGACAGTGATTCGTGACATTGATATCAATATGATTTACAACGGATACAAAGGTTAAAAGTTTCAATTGTAGATACCTATTTAATATTTTTATATTTTTATATTTTTATATATTTTTTTTTTATATTTTTATATTTTTTAGATTTTTATATTCAAGTTTTCAAATTAGGCTTTTTTTCATTTTTAAAAATGTTGTTTTAGATTTAAAAATTTTTATGCATAAAATTAGTAGACACAAAAATGTTGTGCCTAGCATTAAAGTTCAATAACACCTTTGTAAGCCTAAGCCATGCAATAAAAAAAGCTCTTTAAAACTGCAAACTGGTAACATGCAACGTGTTAAGCTGTTTTTTACTGGTGACCTACAATCAACACTCATAAATTTGCTGTTAAAAACGGTGCAAAACTGACACGAAATGTTGTTCTCATGAAAATTTAGTAGTTTTTTAGATATAGTTTTTAGTGGTTTGTATTACTTATGACATGATTCGCATATAAATAAAATTAAAGTTATATAAGTTGACTATTAAACTTCCTAAAAAATAAAATATTTCCCAAGTATTTCACATATTTTTAACATAATAAACATTTTGAAAATACAAATATTTAATTCTAAAGTAGTACCGAGTATGCCATTCGTATCGATATCGTTACGAGATCATTGCGAGTAAATGGAGAAATCACACGATATCGGACCCATTCTCGTAACGATATCGAGCGTCAAATTGGACTTAGATGGTATGTAGATATCGGAACGTTCTGTCGGAGTTTTCTCGATACGAAAAATTGTTCGAAATAGGAACGAAATCGAAAAAAAAATGATCCAAATTTGAGATTGCTGCGAAAAATAATGCGATATTGATTTGATAAATGTTTAAATATCGTATCTTGTCAAAGAATATGAATGTGCGAAATGTTTTAAAAATTAGAATCGAGAAAGCAACGAGATCGAACTTTTTTATCGTAGTTATTCGAGAAAATTTCGAGGTATCGAAGGTCTTCGAGACATGGCAGACTGGGTATTTGTCGAAAAACTTTGAATTTAGATTATAGAACCTGTTCTATTTCCGATTGTAATCATTGAATTGTCTAAAAACCAAAATTTGAACAAAAACTTATTCCTTAAAATTTATTTCAAAATCTGTTATAAATGTGTGTAATATGTATGGATATTTTTAAAATGGAGTGAATAATCAATGTTAATTTTGGAATAATCTCAAAACCATCAGGGTCTTTTACGCAAAAGTTGAACAAATACATATTCTCGATAACGAAATGTTCTATTCCAAACAGGACTCAACATTTTCATTGCAGTTTTATTAAAATGTTACTGCGTATATATTAAAATCGAAATTATATAGAAATAATTTATAGCATATCCGTAGAAAAAATTGTGGTGAGTAGTATTACCATTTAATTATTATTTACCTTAAAATACCTGCAGTTTAGTCCGCCAATTCGAATTCAAATGAAGCGCAAATTATGCACAATGTTTTTGAATTTCCAGCTAAGTATGTAATTAAAAAGCGGCTTTATGCGTATTACGCAGAATTACAACCAATAAAAAAAAAAAACAAAAAACAAACCGAACCTGACGCACGCCATATTGTATTACGTTTCGTGTGTCAACATTTGACATTAAACAGCGGTCGCCGCCGCCATTTGTCATATAGTTTGACACAAGAGAGTTATTTTTGAAATGACGGGTGACTAAATTTAGCCATAGACAAGGTTATGTTTTTGGCAAAACGTGATATATTTAGATGTTCTTAAAACTCACAACAAACACACCCTGCTAAATTAACAAACGCACAACTTAAATTAATTAATTAGTATATAGCAGACCAAAACAAAACATTACTAAGTATTAAGTTAACCACTTAAAAACTATTAAACAAATTATGAAAATAGGTGCGTCAATCGTATGTTTAACCCTTTAAGGTCCTTTGTGACCAATGGGGGCCAACTATATTTTCTATTTTGTGGATTAAAGCTTTTTTAAAACATTCTGCACTATTCAATATCGGTTATTAATATTTTATATCCCTATTAAAAATTTACCTTAAAGGGAAGATAGTATTCTAGGGCAATGTTCGAGAAATAATAATAATAATACATTTTGTTCACTGTCATAACTCGATCTGTCACATGAATAACACGATCAGATTATGATCATTTCTACCCTTATATTGCAGTTTTATACTATGGATATGAGAATTAATTCAATTCAATTACGAATTTAATTTAAATTACGAATAACATGTAATTATCCTTTTCTAAATGTATTTCATATTTTTACACTTGGTCTTTAATAGGTTAAAGCCACTTAAAAACGCATTTTAAAGCTTTCAGTTATACACAACTTATTTCCTAACAATTTACAATATTCATTAGAGAAAATTGCATGTGTCGTCCATCTGTCATTCAAAAAAAAAAAAAATTTTACTGATAAACATTTTTCTCATATATTAATTTTGCAAAATTACATTGAATTTCAATAATGTTTGCCTCATTAAAATTAGCAACGTAGATAACAGTTACACCGAGGAAATAATACTTTAAAAACACTTTAAGTTCTGGTACAAAACGCGTGTGGAATACGGAATCCACCATACAACATTCAGCATAAAAAATCAACCGGTACAAAATCAAAGCGGTTCAAATTCATTCGAGCAACATTAATGGTAAAAATTTCAACAATAATTTTGGAAAAAAAGTCATATACAGCATATAAATTGGTTGTGACCACCAAATCTTTGCCCAACCAACATATTCGGTTCACTAAACTGTTAATTGATCGTGTAGCTAAAACTAAAAGGGATGAAGTTTGGACTACTAGAATTTTAAATTATCAAATTTAAAATTTCAAACATTTTCAAAACTATTTTTCATGTATTTGATTATATTTCAAATATACGAGTTCTATCAACCATTTCTTTTACAAATTGTGTTCCAACTGAATAAAGTTGGTTGTTACAACTACCTTTCTCATTCTTCGAACCAAATTAGGATTTTAGTTATAGTTTTACAATTTTTGTTCTTCGAAATCTTTGTGAAAAATGATTTTTTAAGATAAAAATTAAATTTTAGTAAAAATTAAATTTTTAGTGAAAAATTTAATTTGTGTGAAAATTTGAATTTTTAGTGATGAATTTAATTTGTAGTGAAAAATTGAATTTTTAGTGAAAACTTGTATTTTATAATGAAAAATTGAATTTTTTTGTGAAAATTTGAATTTTTTGTGAAAAATTGAATTTTTAGTGAAAATTTGAATTTTAAATGAAAAATTGAATTTTAAATGAAAAATTGAATTTTAAATGAAAAATTGAATTTGTAATGAAAAATTGTAATTTTTGAAGAAAATTTGTCATTTTGCTTTTTAAAAATTCTAAATTTAGTGAAAAGATGGATTTTTAACAATTGAAAACACTTTACAATTAAAAGTGTGAACACAGACAACTTCTCTTACGACAGTAGGTCAGGATAAAGATAAAGTTAGTTGTGACAACCAACGTCATTCTGTTAAAACGTAATTTCAAAAGTCATTCGTATTTAAAATTCAATGTTTTTGCGTTTAATTTCAAATAAACTTAATGTTGAAAATCCCACAGTACATTTTACAGTGTCATTTTTAAATTTATTAAAGAAAATAATGACTTGCTTTACCACTCCCTACTTCTCATAATTGATATTTATTGAAATGCCCAATTCTATGAATTTCTCTTATTAGCGTTGGAAAAAATCAAATTCATGCCTATGAACTATGCTATAGTGAAATGAATGTAAATCGTATTAAATGAAAATTTCGTTGAAAATTACAATTTCAACAAATTTTTTATTTAAAACGATTTATATTCATTTCAGTTTAGCATAGTTCATAGGTATGATTTTGATTTTTTCAAACGCATATAAGTTTTATTTTTATAATATTAAATTTAAATTTTTGACATTTAAAAATTTTTCTTTACATATTTGAATTTTTAATATTTAAAGTGCACATGTTTTCCCATTTTAGCAACAACATAAATATTTTAGCGAACAATATATTGTTTAATTTTTTATTTTAGAATTTAATTAAAATATAATTACTGTGAAACAGTTAAATAAAATACATTGTTACCGATACAAGGTTGACTGTATTATGCGATTTACTTAGATTTTCAATGCAAAATACCTATAAATTAAGTTTAAATATTTTATGACGCCACATCCGTCCGTCGCCAGCAAATTCACATTCACGAAGGTGATTTTTCGTTCGTGACGAAAGTCATTTAAATTGTTATAGTAGTGGTTTCTGTATCATACATAACCTAGGTAAACTATAACAATAAAATATATTATACAAAATGTAGTAAATAAAATGGAAGTAAATAAAACTGTACTATATAAAAAATTGTGGTAAATACAAATGTAACATATATTTGGCAAATGAAGAAGAATGCAAAGTAACCAGTTGTCTGAACAACTGACCATGTTTTCTGTTTTATAGCCTTCAGAACACCTTGCCAAATTCTGAACACGCACGATGACGTATGACGAATGCTACTCTTTCACACTCCAAGAACCCAGCAAACCATTTTGCTGTGGTGCTTTTTTGATTCAAAAATTAAAATTTCTTTCAAAATAAATTTCTTCACTAAAAATTAAATTTTTCAATAAAAATTCATTTTTATTTCTTACAATGAATGTTCATTAAAAATTAAATTTTTCACTTAAGATTAAATTGTTCACTTTAAACAAAATGTTTTACTTCATATAAATACTTCAATTAAAATCAAAATGTTCACTAAAAAAATCATTTTTACTAAAAATTTAATTTTTACTTTAAAAAATTTAGTTTTAATCACTTAAAATTTAAATTTTCACTTAAATCCAACTTTTTTAACTTAAAATCTATTTTTTTTAGTAAAGATTAAAATTGTTACTTTAAAATCAATTTCGTGTTCTTTACAAATTTTAATTTTAAAATATTCTTTTAAAATTATGTTAATATTTATTCAAAAGAAAACTTTTGTTTACTGGGCGCAACTCAAGAAACGTCACGAAAACAATAATAGGGAAATGCAAGAAAACCCGTCAAAAACTGATGACATCAACATTGTTAACCACAACATAGAACACACAAAAATAAACAGGCCAGTGGTTTTCAATGCCTATCATGTTGACCTATATTTGGCAGGAATAATAGTTATGTTTTTCTGAATATTTCTAAGGTAAAAGAAAACTTGTATTAAACTATACGACAGGAAAATGTCTTCAGTTGTTATCAAATTGTGTTAGAATGTAGAGCAAGGAAATGCAAGAGTTTTTGTTTTAACTACTTGTACCAAGGACCACTTGTACAAAGAGACACAAGAGGATTCCCAGTATATAATTGTTCATTCAAAATTGTTCAATCTAACTTAAATGATGATTAAAAACTTATATAAATTAAGACTCACTTTTTGAATTGATGATTTTGAAAGATCTTGAGATGTTAAATTCCCAAATTAAAGGTTCATATGATTACTGGGAATAGTTTTGGTTGAGCCTAAAGAACCCAGTAGTAAATTTGAGGCGCAAGAAGCTATGCTAGCACTGATTCTCAAGCAGATAGAACCCCTTCCCGACTAAATGATTTCCTTTCTTCATTTTTATATGAAATGAACATTTTTGCAAGACTTCCCTATTCGTTTCTCACAAAACGGGTCTCAGAAGGACAAAATAGTTTGACCTATTACTGTAAGCATTCCATTAGAAGGTGAGCTAGCAGTGCTTCGCTTATGTATTTGAAAAATATTAGAAATAGTCACCAAATCGACTGGCGCTGATTCTCTAGAAGGTGTGCTGGAAGTACACTAGCTTCAGTGATGGCAGAATGTGTATTGAGCATGCTAAGAAGTTGTTATATCAGGGCTTCTACTGGCAAGGCCTGGACAAATTTAGTACTGGGAAATATAATTTTTTTTTTTTTTAATGACACAGAACCCAGTATGCCATTCGTACGAGATCAATGCGAGAAAAAGAAGAATTCACACGATATCAACACTTTATCGTACCAATATCGAGCGTCAAATTGGACCTATATGGTAGGTAGATATCGATATGTTTTGTCGGTGTTTTCTCGGTGCGAGAATTTTTTGAAATCGGAACGATATCGATGAAAAAAATGATCAAAGTTCGATATATAAAATATTTCGATATCGATGCGATAAATGTTTATATATCGTATATTGCCAATGAATTTGAATGTACGAGAAATTTTAAAATTAGAATCGATAAAGAACGAGATCGAACTTTTTTCTCGAACTTATTCGATACAAATTCGAGTCATGGCAGATTGGGAAGGAAGTATGCTTATTTTCCCGGTACATTCAAATTTTTTAGTGCAGAGTTGCGGACATTAAAAATTGTCCGTCATTTCACTAAAAATTAAATTGTTCACTCATTTTTTTTTTACTAAAAATTTATTTTTCCATTTTATTTTCTTTTTTCTTACTATAAATTCAATGTTAAATATTAAATTTTTAACTCAAAGTTAATTTATTATTAAAAAATATAAATTTTTCACGAAAAATTCAATTTTTACTCAAAATTTGTTCACAAAACTTTTTCACTAAAAAAATCAATTTTTCACTAAAAAAAACAATTTGCCACTAAAAATTCAATTTTTCATTAAAATTCAAATTTTCACTAAAAATTAAAATTTTCACTAAAAATTCAAATTTTCACTAAAAATTCAAATTTTCACTAAAAATTCAAATTTTCACTAAAAATTCAAATTTTTACTAAAAATTCAAATGTTCACTATAAATCAAATTTTCACTAAAAATTCAAATTTTCACTAAAAATTCAAATTTTCACTAAAAATTCAAATTATCACTAAAAATTTAATTATTCTTTAAAAATTCAATTATTCTCTAAAAATTCAATTTTTCACTAAAAATTCAATTTTTCACTAAAAATTCAATTTTTCACTAAAAATTCAATTTTTCACTAAAAATTCAAATTTTCACTAAAAATTCAAATTTTCACTAAAAATTCAAATTTTCACTAAAAATTCAATTTTTCACTAAAAATTCAATTTTTCACTAAAAATTCAATTTTTCACTAAAAATTCAATTTTTCACTAAAAATTCAATTTTTCACTAAAAATTCAATTTTTCACTAAAAATTCAATTTTTCACTAAAAATTCAATTTTTCACTAAAAATTCAATTTTTCACTAAAAATTCAATTTTTCACTAAAAATTCAATTTTTCACTAAAAATTTAATTTTTCACTAAAAATTAATTTTTTCACTAAAAATTCAATTTTTCACTAAAAATTCAATTTTTCACTAAAAATATTTGTGAGCAAAAGAACTCAATTTTTCACTAAAAACTCAATTTTTTACTAAAAAAAACTACAATAATTTTTATTTATTTTTATTAACACCTTGCCATAGTTGTCAGACTCGTGCCGCATTACTAAAACAACAAATATAAATAAAAGTTTATTCATTATTTACCTTACATCGACTACAGTTCAAATAATCGCGGAAATGTCGCATTTCCTTGGTTACCGGGCGAGCATCCGGTGACTGGAATTTGTCTGTTTTAATTGCGCAGTAACTGATACTGGTGCTTATCATAATGGTAATATTTACAAATATAAAAAGTATAAAAATAGCATGTAAACCACATCAATAAATATTTATTAAAAAAAAATAAAAGATATATATATATTTTTTTTTAATTTTTCTGCGCACATTTTATATTTTATCCCAACACGTTCATCATAATGCTCTGCTTTTAAAATACCATTATTGCGATTATGATTATTATCAGAATCATCATCGTAATCGACAGTCAGACAGAGCACTCTCGTGTCCGCCATTAAACGTCATGCCAGACCGGACCAGACCAGGCCAAAAACAGAACAGACCAATCGACCGACAAACCGCATAGCGTTGCCAATTGCGCTGGAGTTAGTGACTCACTCACTGACTGACTTCTCACTCTAATCACGAGTGTCATAAAAAGACGATCACATTAAAAAAAAATCAATGTATATAAAAAAAACCAAAACAAGTTTAGCCGGTGTTTAATAAAAAATATAAATGTGTGTACAAAAAAAAAATAAAACGTCATTTAACTCTGAGGAATTTGTAGCATTTTAAACGATTAAATATAAATTTATTTTTTATAATTATTTATTTCAGTTTGTTGACTTTATAATTACGAATGTGTCAACGTTTATTAAAAAATTTAAAATTATTAAATGAAAAAATTCAGAAATGTAAAAATTCGCAAAAAATTGCAATATTCGGGCACATTCAAAACACACTTTCTATAAAAAAAATCATATATTTTACGTGGGAAATATAATTGAATTCGTTTCAAATAATTAAAACAGTTTGAATTTGATTGAAAATGTTTATTTTATAGTGAAAAATCGAATTCTATAAGAGAAATTAAAATAATATTTGGTTAGATTTGTTTGACAACGATGCTATAATATATAAATAACTTTACGTTAAAAATATGCGATGTTTTTAAGCATAGAAAATTCAAAATTTTGATTATGAATTATAAGCACATGTCACTGAAAAAATGCCGCTATTATACTGATCGAAAATAAAAAAAACATACAATAAAGTTTAATGAACTTGAATAATTTATATTAAAACTTAAGATTTTTTAATATTCTATAAATCAAAATGAATTACATTGAATTACATTTTAAATTATGAACAATGTTTATATTTTCACTAAGATTTTAGTTTTTTCTATATCGATTTTCAAAAAATTGCAGCCTTTAATCAATTTTTTATAAAGGGTTTTTCAATAAGAGCCGCTTTGTTTTTAAATAAAACAAAAACGGTTTTGGATATCAATGAAATTCTTCATTCCTGTAAAAGTACGTTCGATGCCATTATGTATGGAACTCGACTTCTTTTGCATGGCCACCACGGGCACGCTTGCAGAAGTCCAGACGCTAAACCCAATTTTCGACGGTTTTCAAGCATTCAACGTTCTCCAAACTTGGTTTCCAATAAATTGATTGTGGCATTCGCTGTGTGGCTTGTGGCGCCGTCTTGTTGGAACCACATGTCCTCCAAGTTCATATCATCCAATTGGCTCCAAAAATATTCGGTTATCATTGAACGGTAGCGATTCCCATTCACAGTAACGTGCCGGTCTTGATCATCACGGAAGAAGTACGGCTCAATGATGCCGCCGGCCCATAAACCGCACCAAACCGTAATATTTTCGGGATGCAATGATGTCTCATGGAGTACGTGTGAATTGATGTCTGACCAATAACGCATATTTTGTTTATTGACGAAGCCATTCAGCCAGAAATGAGCTGAAGATGATTTTTCGAATTTTTACTACCGAATTTCGGTAGTAAATTTTTTATTATTTCGACTCGTTGTTGGCTCGTATATCTTTCCATCATGAAATGGCAAACCTTACTGAAGAGAAAGGTCAAAAGAGCGGCAAGAAATATGGCGTCGTTTGCTGTGCCTGTCGCTCTACTTTTGTAGCGTCCCTGTTGAAAAACCCTTGATATATGCTATTGTCTCAAAAAAGTACTAAATAAATACTTTATTATAATAAAATCTTCAATCGGTGAATTGGATCCGGTCCGGATCTGTTTCGATTTTTATAACCGGAATCGGAACCGTTATTAAAAAAATGTGTGTGTGAATAGGAATCGGAACCCAGATAATTTTTTGATTTGAACTGGTATCGGTACCGCAATTTTAAAAATCTTAGAAACAGAACCAATATTCCAAAATGTTTTAGTCCCTGTAGGGACCTCAAAGAACCGAAATCGTAACCGGAGCAGTTTCGATTTTTGGAACCAGAATCAAAACCATTGTTTAAAAAATACGTAGAACCGGAATCGGAACCCATACATATTTTTTTTTTTGGTTGGAACCGGAATCGCAATATTAAAAATTTTGTAATCAGAACAGTATTTGGAAACGATATTCCAAAGGGTTTTAGTCCCTGTCGGCAACAGAAAGAACCGGACCGAAATCGGTACCGGAGTAATTTCGCTTTTTGGAACCGAAATCGGAACCGTTATTAAAACCAAAACGTGAAACCGGAAACTAAATAGCTATTTTAAAAATCTTGGAACTAGAACCGAAATTGAAACCGATATTCCAAAGGGTTTTTTTATGTAAATTGTTTCAATTTTAAAATCGAATCGCTTTATCGATAAATCGAATATTTTATAAAAGATGTTTTTAATTTAAGTATGTTTAATTAAAAACTTATAAAAACCTCAAGCTTTCAATGCATAGTTGTATTTTAAAACGTTTTAATTTAAAAGCTCTTAGAGCTTTTAAACCAGGCCACCCTCAAGGGCAAACGCTCGCAAAGCTTTCAAACGCAATCGCAACCTATTCATTGAGGATGGCTTCAAGTGTGCTTTTAAAAATGTTACACTTTCCTATAACTATTCAATCGCAGACAATGGACGCTGCTGCCTACAGAAAAAATCGTTTGACATTCTAAAAGATTTAAAAGCCTCAATGTTGGGGATATATATGGGCATACTTGATGTTTGATTTTTATTTTGTTTTCTTTTATTATTTTTTTTTTATTTTTATTTCGTTTTTTATTATTTTATGTCGTGTTGTTTTTTTTCACATTGTACCCGTTTCGCCACTCCAACGTTCAGAAACACCAATTTCTCAAGTGGATTCTGCACGTTTTGTGTGAAAATATCTCGAGATTTTCATAAACTGATTACATGGTTTCAATGGCAAATGTTATTGTTAGTGTTCAGGGGGGGGTGGGACATTTTCTAATTAATTTAAAGATGTAGAAAAATATCGAGATAAAGATGTCAAAGGCAGATAAAAGTGGATACAACAAAGCGCTTGGAAGGTGATATAAATATATATAAAGGGTTTCTATATTGGGTTTCGTGTATTTTATTTGTTTCGGACTTATAAAAGGTTTATAAAAGGTTTATAACTGGTTTACTGACTGAATTGATATTGCATAGGAACTAATATTTGTAGGAAATTTTGTGTTTAAGCCAACAATACACCCGCATAATGAAGCCTATTCATTCGATGGTATAAACTTGGTTTAAGTCAAACCCAAGTTAATTCAATGGACAAACATTGCGTTGGGTAGATTTTTTTTTTATTTTTTTTTTATATTTTGTTGTTGTATTATAGTCTTTTTGTGTTTGTTGTTTTTTATTTATTTTTTTTTTTGTAATGCTGTTGTCTTAGCACCACATTACCTAGCACCTACTTATGTTTTTAACCGGCCGACCGCCAACACCGTTGCGTTTCGCTTTAACAATTTGACAGTTGAAAAGCTTTTGTTCAAATTTTCAAAACGTCTAAATAACGTTTTACTTAGCATAATTATGTGGTGGCTGCGGAAAACCTTGAATGTGCCAACATAAAAAAAACATTTTCTAAGTTATTTCACAGGTTCTGTAAATTACTGTTATGCATAAAACTAAAGCTTTTCAATGATTTTGTAAAATTTTAAATTGTTTTTCTGTAATTAAATTTCAATAAAAAAAAAGTATTTAAAGATTAAGTTTTAGTAAAAGATTTTTAAGTGAATGATTTAATTTTTGTGAATAATTTAATTTTTGTGAAAAATTAAATATTAAGTAAAAAATAAATTAAATTTTATTATTGAAAAGTGAAAAATTGAAGTTTAGTGAAAATTTAAGTTTTTAGGGAAAAATTAAATTTAATTGAAAAGATGAATTTTTAGTGAAAAACTGAATATTTAGTGAAAAATAGAATTTTTAGTAAAAAATTTAACTTTTAATGAAAAATTTAATTTTTAGTGAAAATTTAATATTTAAATTGTATTTTTTAGTGAAAAATTGAATTTTTAGTGAATTGAATTTTTAGTGAAAAACTGAATATTTAGTCAAAAATAGAATTTTCAGTAAAAAATTTAACTTTTAATGAAAAATTTAATTTTTAGTGAAAAATTAAATATTTAGTGATAAATTAAATATTTAGTGAAAAACTGTATTTTTTTTAGTGAAAAATTATTTTTAGCAAAAATTTAATTTTAGTAAAAAATTGAATTTTCAGTGAAAAATTTAATTTTTAATGTAAAATTGAATTTTTAATAAAAAGTTTAATTTTTGACTAACAATGAATTTTTAGTGAAAATTTGAATTTTCAGTGAACAATTTAATTTTTTGTGAAAAATTTAATATTTAGTGAAAAATTGAATTTTAAGAGAAAAATCGAATTTTTAGTGTAAAATTGAATTTTTACTGAACAATTTAATTTTTAGTGGAAAATTGAATTTTTACTGAAAAATTGAATTTTAAGAGAAAAATAGAATTTTTAGTGTAAAATTGAATTTTCAGTTTAAAATTGAATTTTTAGTGAAAAATTGAATTTTCAATTTAAAATTGAATGTTTGTGAGTAAATTTAATATTTTTTATTTTTATGAAATTAAATTTTAAATTAAAAAAAAACATTGATTGGGTGCTGTTTTAGAGTGAACCAAGCTCCATCAATTATAATAATATTTTATGGACAACCCATACATAATATCTAAATATCTGATTTAACTGCATACTTAGTTTTTTCATATTTGAAAATATTTTCCGTTTTTCAAAAATGAGATGAAAAAAAGTTCAAAAAAATGATTTTGAATTACGATCGAATTTCATATAAAATTTGTAAATAAGCAGTTTTGAATTTGATGTCACAATAGAAAAAAAGTGTTTCCAAACGAATTCAAATCAAAGCAAAGAGATTGATTTCATTTGAAAATTAATACCCACTTTCTGTATTTCGATACGAACGACGAAACGAAAATTTGACGTCAAAATATAGTCACACGAATTTTGATTTAATGTTACTTGACTTTGAAATTTATTTGAAATTACGTCACTTTCGTCTAATAGTCTTCCGTTTCGAAATACAGAAAGAGGCACTAAATTTTTTGTACTAAGACATCGAATTCCAAAACGTTTGTTTACAAAATGTATATGAATTTCGATTGGAACTAAATTTTTTGGAACTAAATTTGCACCTAAATTTGCGAAACAAATTTCAACATAATTTTTATATACACCCAGAAAAAATACCCTCAAATCCCATTAAAATTGGTCAATATGACAATTATTGATTTAATAGTATACAAAAAATAAAACTTTTCATATAAACTCAATGGAAATGTGATGGTATTTTCTAGTATTTAATGGTATTTTCCGATTAAAATAATAATTTATCCTATTGACTATTTTTAATAGTAAAAAACTATTATTTATATAGTATTTTTTTCTGGGTGTATATTAGAATGAATTTTTTTTTATAAAAAAGGAATACCAATATTTTTCAAATTTTTTTTTTTTTATAAATTACAAACCACAAACGAAAGTTTTGGATTTTTTGAGAGTATTTAAGTATTAATATATATATTTTTTAAAAATTTCAGTTGGGGCATTTTCCAAAATTAAAATCCAAGCAAATACAAATATTAGACAAGAAAACTAAATTTGAATTCCATTCACAAAACTAAAATGAATTGAAACGATAAGAATACGTTTATTTTGTACTGAAAATCAAATTCTGAAAACCTAAAATAACAAAACGAATTAAAATTGAAATACAATTTTCATCAGTATTGAAATATGCCAGATAATGATAAAAAAAAAGAAAATAGTCGATGATTGTCTTAATTATGCATACGGGAACATTATGTAGACTGCCACTTTTACAAATAAAAAAAACATAATCACTATGTCATAGGAAAGTGGAAAATTGATATCTCAAAGATAGATTTAGATCCACAGGGATCAAAAGACTAGCATTTCTACGAGTTTGTGCTAAATGTGTTATCGTTTGAAAACAGTTAAAAATATTAATTTGGAAATACGAACTTTTTTACTTTTTTTTATTAGTTTTTTTTTTAGTTATATTTGATAAAAATTATTAATAATAATAAAAAAAAAATTAAAAATTCGTCAAATATTAAAAACAAACAGACTTTAATTAAACAATTAAAATTACTTAACATTTTCACAACATCATTACGATTTTTCTAGAATAACTAAAAGTTATAATAAAAAAGAATAAAACAAACCTGTTGCCTGTGAATAAAAAGAATTTCCTCTGTTTTGCATTCAGAATAGAGCGACTTGTGCCATGGTTTTAATATTAGTCGACGTTTATGTTGTTGTTGTTTTAAGCCTACTTAAATTGTTGTTGTTGCAGTTGCGATAGTGTATTAGTTGATGGCTTAAACCTGTTGCGCCTTTGGTGGCATTAGTATTGGTAGTAGCAACAGCAACAGTAGTTGGTAGTATTTGTTGTTGATTTAGCTGTTTCGTTGCGTCAACAAAGAGCGCAAAAGCTTGGCTTTAAAGCTCTTTTAAACTCACTCTCTCTCTTTTGCTCTCAAACGAAGCCACACACAAGGTGAAGCTTTTCAATGTATGTGTGCTGTGTTTGTTGGTGTGATGATGAGTTGGTGATGAGGTGGTCGAGAGGTGGTGGGTGGGTTGTTTGATGACGTTTCTCTGCCAAAGATCGTGATACAGGTAACTGAGCAAAGCTGTTTTGAACGCACACAGCCTAACACAATTTCACGCACACTTTCAAGTAATTTGTTTCTTTAAAAAAAAAGAAATACACGTATTTTTGATGACATACAAAATTTGCATATGTATGCGTGCAGGTATTTTTACGAGTTGTTGTGGTATTATATACAAAATATATATTTTATTTCTTTTTTTTTCAATTTTTTTCAATTTCTTATAATGTGGTTCTACAGCTCAACTGGTGTCAGTGCAACGTTGTAGTACATGCATAAAACCCACGGTGGGGCGTAGGGGGCGTGATAAGCCGCAAGAACACGAAATGTTTTAATTTATGCACATTTTAGATATTAATGCTTTCTAACAGATATAACGTTGAATTTGAGAAATTGTTTTTAGTTAATTTTGAAATTTAAGATAATATTATAATTTTAAAAGGTATTTATTTAAAGCTATTTTAGTAACTCGCGCCTCTTTAAACACTTTTTTTTATATATATTTTTTATTATTGTATGTTTAATATGAAATAATTAAATAACAAAATATTTCAAAACTTTTAACTCTTTTGCTAACTGTTGCACTTTTAAAATTAATTAAAACTTTTTATGTTAAAGTTTTTCAACATTAACAACTGCTGTTAACAACACGCACTACACACCACGTAAAATACAACCGTCTGCATTAACAAAAAAATATTTTTGTTTAAATGAAATAAAAAACGCGCCTTTAAATTTGATTGGCTCAATATCAGTATCGCAATAAACGAACGGAACGAACGCACGCACGCACTCAACAACGCATCACAAAACAACGTAACAACGCCAAACCATGTCGCACACAAAACACAACTCGTCGCTAGTGTAACTAAAGCGTAACTAAAACTTAGTTTGGCACTAAAGCAGTGCTCGACACACCAAAACACACTCTCCGAACTAAAAGTTGCGCGTGTGTGTGTGTGGCAGAGCTTCCAAAGCACAACCAACACTGAGAAAAAATTATTGCGACGTTATTTTTAGTGTGGAATTTAATTACATTTTATTTATTTATTTATTTATTTATTTATTTATTTATTTATTTATTTAAATAGTGGTATTGAAATGTTTATTAAAATGTTTAGAGAAAATTTTGAATTTTTAGAGAAAATTAAAATTATAAAAAATAAAAAAAATTGTGTTAAAAGTGAAATATTTTAGAATTTTTAGTAAAAATTTGAAAATATGAATTTTGAGTGAAAATTGAATTTTTAGAAATAAAAAAGAATTTTTATTTAAAAATGGAATTTTTAATGAAAATTTGAACTTTTAGTCAAAAGTAGAATTTGTAGAGAAACATTGAAATTATAGTGGATATTGAATTTTTAGTAAAAATTTGAATTTGTATTGAATATTTGTATTTTTAGTGTAAAATTTAATTTTTTAGTGAAAAATTGAATTTATAGTAAAAATTTGATTTTAAGTGAAAAATTTAAGTTTTGGTAAAAAAAAATGAATTTTTAGTGTAAAAACTGAATTTTTTAGTGAAAATTTTAATTTTTAGTAAATAATTGTATTTTTAATGAAAATTTTAGTTTTTTAGTGAAAACTTTAATTTTTTATGAAAAATTTAAGTTTTAGTGAAAATTTGAATTTTTAGTAAAAAAATATTTTTTTAGTTAAAAATTTAAAGTTAAAAAAAATGAATTATTTAAAAGTGAAAAATTGAATTTTTAGTTAAAAATGTATTTTTTTTTTTTGGGAATTTTTGAATTCATTTTTAATAAAAAATTAAAATTTTTAAAGAAAAAAAAATATTTTTTAATGAAATTATAATTTGGTGAACAAATTAAAACATTTGAATTAAATTTGAGTGAATAATCGAAGTTTTGCTTAATTTCATTCAATTGAAAATTTTAATTTTATTAATGGCAATTTAATTTGAAGTAAATAATTTGGCAGATAAATAAAAATAAAAAAAATATAAGTTCTCCCTCTTGGAACCATTTACATATTAAAAAAGATGAGTAAAATTAGTTTTTGGAGTGTATTTCAAAGGTCATGGTTGAGAAAAAGCACAATAATCAGGAATGAGAACTTCACCCAAAGTTCAGCCCAAAATAATTGTTGGAACTTTACATTATAGGAAAAAGTTTACCACGCCCATAAAATGGGCGAAGAGTGTCGAAAAACAACAAATTTTTTGCTGCCGGCCCCCCTTGAAACTACCCATAAATCGTAAACCGACCGTGGTCATAAGTGGTTTTTGAATTGTTACGAAGTATACTTAGGCGGTGCAAAGAAAAAAATTGTCTCACGATACATAAACTAGACTTTGAAAATAAAAATAAAAAGTGACTTCAATGTCACGTGGTACCCTTTAAAAATCAAAAACCTGTTTTTTTTTAAACTCAAATTTCAGGAAATGTGTGGCGAAATAAAAAAAATATGAAAAACTCAAATTTCTTTAAATATACGGTACACTCTCAAAAATATATTGTTGCTTTTTAACAATATGAGATTGTCATTTCATTATACAGTGATTAGGTGGCACCTCTATCTTCTGGCATTCCAAAACATGTCAAATTTATTTTGTTGTTTAATTTAAAAAATTTTAAAAGCAGCTCTTCCTGTACCTGACCTACTGCATTTAAGCTCTTGGACGAAACATGAGGGAAAATCTCGCAGAAGATGCACTCCATGCAATTCGAATTCATGAAATTTAATTTATTACTAATTAAAAATTTGAAAAACATTCATGAGATTTTCTATATTTTATTCATTGACAATCTCGATTGTTATCAAAACAATCGTATGACGTTTGAAAATAACAATCTAGTTGTCAAACCGACTATAATTTGACAATCTGATCATGAGATCTATTTTGAACATCAAGATTGTTACAATATTGTCGGAAATGACATTATATTTCTGAGAGTGTAGCATGGCCATTTTGAGTACCTAAAAATTTTGGGTACACTGCAAAAAAAAAAGATTTTTTTATCCCAAAAAATTTGATATGAATATTGTACTCTGCGTTAATCAATGTGATAAGAAGCGTTGTGTTGTAGTCTTAGGTAACGAATTTCATATATTGTCAAAAATATATTGACTTCATGTACGAATATCTAAAAATAATATTTTCCTACGAAACGACTTGTGGTTCCAAAAAAAAAAAATCGAAATTCGGTACACTTATCTATTTGTAAATATATGTATAAAATGAATGGCAATTCTTCAGCGATTAAAAGTTTGTAGTTATTTTAAAGATTCGTATACCCTGGTGACATATATACCACTTTGAATGGTAACCACACATATGTGTATTGGTCCGAGCGGTAAAAACATTTATTTTTTTCGTCACTCTCTCCCCATTTAAAAGGTCGTGACATTTTTATTTTATTAAAATTGGAAAATTTGTGAAAACATATTTTTGTCAGTCTGGCCAGTCTGTGCTCTGCTCGTCTGTCAAAACCAATTGTCACAATCAGCTGTTTTTCATTTCGGTACATTTGACATCTGCACTCGTAACTTTTTCCCGTTCAACGTGCCTGCAAAAAGTATTGAATTTTTATTAAAACACAGAAAATAAAGGATTTTTGTGTTAAATTAAAAATAAAAGTTAAAAAATGCTACGCTCTGGTGTTGGTCTGCTGACGCGCGTCGCGCTCAACACGGAAACAAAGAGTGTACAGAACGCCTTTGCGTTGGAGTTTGTGCGCTATCGCCGCAAGCCGCGTTGGGTGCCGATGGCGAAAAGCAAAAAGAATCGCGTTATCGAGCGGGTGGTTCAGGATCCCGATGAGCGCGCTGAGCTGTTGCGACTCAACAACAACTATCGGCTGCAAATGCGTTCCTTGATGCAGTACTTTCGTGAGGAGGCAAAGCGCGTCAAGGAGACCTCAACGGCGGATCATATTGTGCTGTCGCCCGAGCAGGAAGAGGCAGAGTTTCAGAAGTGCATGAGCGAAAATGACGAGTGGAACAAGGTGATTGCGGCAGAGCGTGCCGAGCGCCTGGCAAAGGAGCGGCAGGAACGTGAAGCGTACATTGATGAGCGACTGGAGCTAGCAATGGTGCGTGAAGAGGAACGAATGGAGGAGATCGAAGCGTTGGTGCGACGCGAAAAGGTTTGTCAAAGAGGTTGTGTGAATTGGGCCGAAAACTAATATTTCTGCTTTTTAGGAAAATTCAAAAACTTTCATTACACGCGAGAAACTCGATGATGCTATTAATGCAGCGCTCGCCAATCCCGTCGACTACAATTTCTCGATTGATCTGCAGGGAAACCTCTATAATGGACGCAATACGTTGCCAAGGGGCAGTGGTGGCAGCAGCGGCAAAAATAATGCAGCTGCAGATGATGTAGAGCAGCTCGAAGCACAGAACTAAACAAAACTCCAGAAATTACATTAATTTTGCTTTTATTTGCATTGGATAATGCTAATGCTTATCATTCAAAGTCAACGCCAACATGCGGTTGCAACATTACAAAAAGTTTATAACATACACAATCTAAAAGGAGCTGCATTGTGTTTAATATAATTAAATAAAGTTTATGCATACAAATTAACAGTTAGTCTATGTAGCAGTTCAAATAAAAACAAGTGCAGCAATGCCCAAAAAGTGGGTATAACGCCGGAGTATAATGTGGCAGTTGCAGAATAGGACATATTTTGAGGTCAATTACAATTAGGTAAATTACTTATCGTCACTGTCATGCCAAAGGGGCGAATGTGCATTTGCATTTTTGAATGAACCTTTTGATCTAGTACCAAAATCGTGCGTGGTTTTGGTGTATTTTTCTAGTCAAAAAAGAAAACCAAAAGTGCGAATGTGGGTTGTAAATAGTTTCAGTCATGCCAAAAGAGCAAATCTTTTTCTTTTTTGCCGTAATTTTATATTGCCCATTTACTACAAGAGTGTCATAACTCGATTTTGTAGAAAACGCGTTTAAAGTTTTGAATTGAGTTTCACTTTCCATATGAAATGTATGGGCCATATTCTATTCTCACGCGGTGATTATACAAGATATGAATACAAATTTTGTACACAAGATGAAACATGATATAACGGATAATTCTGCATCATTAACTCAAAAATCGTGTTTTTTGAGTTATGGCACTCTTGTAGTAAATGAACGATATGTGTACAAAAGTTTTACTAATGTTCAAAACAAGATGTATTAAGCAAGGTGAGGAAAGTCGAAAAGTCGTTCTCTTTCAAAAATTTTATAGTTAAATTTTTTTTTGTCAAATTTAAAAAAAAATACAATAACAAAAATGTAAACAATAAAAAAATATATATTGAAATGACATGTTACGGCATACAAATAAGAATTTTAAAATAAAATCAGATTAGAAATAAATAACGTTTTCGGGCATTACCAAATAAAATAAAGACATACATGGGCAGAAATTTTCTCAAAATTTCCTCACCTTCCTTAATACACCTTGGTTCAAAATTTAGAATTTGATATTTCAACATTTTTAAAAATGCACATTCGGCCCTTTGGCACGACAATGTTGGAGTGAAACTTGCAATAATTGACAACGAATTCAATTCGTATTGAATAATTTAATTTTGAAAGAGATAAAATAAATTTGAATTAAAATTTCAAAATTATTTTTAATCGAAAACTGCAACTATTTGATTTCTTCATTTCAAAGCAATTGTGTTTGGCTTTATTTTATAAAAGCCATTTTTTCAATAGTTTATTGAAGAATAACAATTTTTGGAATAACTTTTATTTAGTAAATATTTCTGAATGATTCAAAAACAGTTTCCAATTTATTCTCACTCAGCCCTATCAAGAGAAATGTTTTCTTTTGATTTTTTTTCACTCGAACAAAAAAAAAGGTTTGAATAAAGCTTTTTTTTCGAAAACGAATTCGTCAGAATTTCTAGAGAAACATTCAAAATGCTCAAATCTTTGAAATAACGATGGATTTGGAATCTTAAATATGTTAATCTAAATATCTGAAAATAAAATTCTATTCCCTTAACGGTAATGTATAAAAAAGTATTAGAGAAACTATAGTTCGTACGGCTTTGACATATTTGGCGACTTTTTAGTTTTTTATGCTGAATATTTTAATCATGGACAATACATTTGCAACTCCTTAATATGAAATTAGATGATTATGTAAATTGATCCTTTGATTAATATTGGTATTAAAAGGACGAGATAGAAATTTAATATGTACTACAGATATGAAGCCTTGGATAGTGTCTACATTTGGTTCTCAGACAACAAATGCATAACTACTACAGTTTTCTCAATAAATCAACGGTAATATTGCCGTCACTTTAGGACCTTTATGGTCATATGTCTCGTAAACCTGACGTGATAGGACATAAGTTTGTTGGGTGAAATTTCGTCAAGTTTCTCAAGGATTCTAAAAATAATTGTCACATCTCCCTCACTAAACTTAGTCTTGCACTGTGTAATTAATTGACTTTTTGGACTTTCCATTTGAACCTCGTCATGCACTTCCGTTTTTGTTCCGTCCGAATCGACAACTATTAAATTTAAATCTTTTGATCTAAATTATCTTTTGATATAGAATTATCTAATTTTTACAGATGGGCTGTCCAATTTAAATACTACTAGCACCTAAAAAATCAAAAAAATTCATAAATTTTCCTTCGAGATATTGTTTTAAACGTAAGAATGTCCCGTTCGGAACCCCAGGAAATGCCCTTATGTGTAGGGTATCTGTAGTCGGCTTAGACCGACCTAATCTTACTGTTTTTTTCATTTCTTTGTTTGCAATATATTTTTTATAAATAAATTTAAATATACATTTTTATTTAATAAATTCGTAATTTTTATTTATTTTAAATTACAGATCAACAAATTATTTTCCAATGTTTGATAAATGTGCGCCTCGAAAATACGTTATTTATGGTAAGTCGCTGATAAGAATATTTCGTCATTGTAGTAGTTAAAAAAAAACCAAATACATTTAAAAATATTGGAGCATATTCATAGGCAATTCAAAGTCTTTTGTCAAGTCAGTTTTTTGACATTTTATTCTATGTGAAAATTGACAAAAAAGAGGAATTTAATTTTAAAATTGACTAAATTATCTATGAATATGCGCCATTAAACATCCCAAGAAACATTTATACGACGACACACACGGAATCACAATACCGTCATTGACGGCATGTTTACGGAGCATTGAGCAAGTGTCCGTCGTAGAATATACGATTACGCACCGTTAACGTACCGTCAAATCGGACGACTCCGTTAGAATTCCGTTTTGCTCCGTATTTTTTAATAACTCCGTAAGATTGCCGTTTTGTTGTAGTCGTTTACGGTACCGTTGAAACGGAGAACTCCGTAATGTTTCCGTTAAAACGGAGTACTCCGTAAATTTTCCGTTTATACTCCTACTCAACGGCACTGATTTTCTTCCGTTATTGCTGTACATTTCAATTCATTTGATTTTGTGAACATGAACAATAAGCTCGGAGGATCGCTGTTGGTGAATGCATCTCCTGAAGACCAAACAAGATAAGTGAATAAAATATAAATAAAATACGCTTTTATTCAAAAAATCTTTGCATAATGCAGATACATTTACAGTCCCATGTTTTGCGAATCTCTGATGGCTTTAAATGACTTTCAGTTCACGAAGGACTAAATCAAAGAGCTCTGAAAATGTGATATAAAGTTTGCGGATAATGTGCGATGCAAAATTGTCTTGGCTTTTTGGCTAATAAAACATCCATCACTAAACATTGCAGACTCACAGAGACGCATTCAAGCCTTATGACAACTGCAATCCAGTTAAAGTGATTATCTTTTTTTTTTCATTAATTATTGTTCTGGTTTCTATTCACAAGAAATCGTTGCTGGAAATACCATGTGGAATTTCAGTAGACTACAACATTATAAACACCAATTATGTTGTTTTGTTTAGTAAAATTTGTATATTTCATGTAAAATTTTATTCATAATAAGTTTGTTTATTGTTAAATAATTGTTAAAAAGGTTATTTTGTATACTATTGAATGGTATAAAAACGGTGCTTTCAATATATTCATTCCGTTTTTCATACGGGCTTACGGTACGTTAACGGACTCTCAAAACGGAATATCAACGGATTCACTCCGTATTTCATCCAGTATGACGGTCCGTTAACGTACCGTCGAAACATACTCTCGACGGACTCCATCCAGTATGACGGTCCGTTAACGTACCGTCGAAACGTACTCTTAACGGATGGACCGTTTTCGTATCCAGAAAACGGAACGTTTACGGAATCGTATTCCGTATTGCTGTTCCGTATACGGACTGTTTTGTTTCTTGGGATGTGTTGTATAAATTAATTCGATATATTTAAAAATTGCATTCGTTCATAAAAGTTTTAGTATCAATTCTATGGTAATTTAATAAAATATTTAATGGCATTATAGATTGCATCAAATAATGGTAATAAAATTTATCAATAGATATATAGCAAATGACTTTAAAATAATATATTTGGTTTTTTGTGTGACGTTTTACGTTTCAATAAAATAAATTGAATGGGCGTTTTCGTAAATCATTTCAGAGCAGAGTTCTGAACATGATCTGAATATTCCGAATATTGTCAGAGTTGAACGCAATCTGAACTCAACCTCAAGACTCTGATTTAAATTACAAACAATTTGAGCAGCAGTTGTCAAATTCGTATTAAGACTTGTGTTTGTATAAAGAACGTCAAAATCAGTATTGTTCAGCCAGCTCGATAAATTAAAATCGAGCACGTCGAGTGTGCTCTGTACAACCGACTTCGAAAATCTGAACGAATAAACAAACGCAATTTACCGACTCTGAATGTTCAGAGTTAAAAAACAAATGCAAATCTCTTTTTGACAGTTCGAGATCAGTTCAGAACTAATAAACGAAAACGCCCAATGAAAATAAGCTTAAAAAAAATATAAAATGCAGTTTTAGCTTTTTATTTTTTAATATTTATTCCATTTTTAGATCAACAAAACCTATCTATACCGGGCAACGTGATTTGCAAAAAGTCATCTGTTAGTTTGACGATTATTAAATACAAATTATTGAAGGTAAGTCTCTGATAACATATTTTATTTTTATTATTTACAAAATCATTATTATGAACTATATTTGCGCTGACTACAAACAAAATCAACTGCAAAAAATGCTGCCAAACAACAGAAAAATCTCGCAAATTGTGTCAGTTTTAATAATGTGTATAATATTCATATAAATTCTTATGGTACTGAACTATAATTGAAGGCTTTTTGTTGGACTTGTGGAGTGATAGAGATAAAGTACATGTCAGAGGGGAATAGGAAAGTTTTAGGTAACGCCAAACACAAAATGGCAACATGCATTGCTAGGTATTATATTTTTTTCTTTAAATGCGCGTAGTATTTACACTGACTCAACGTAGTAAGAAATAGAAATAAATAAATTTAAGTTTCAATTTAAATTTAAATTAATAATAATAATAATTATGTTTAATTCTAATGTGACTATAAACTACTACTAACTACTACGCTATGGCTGCTGCTGTTGCAGTGTCAACTGTTGTTTCAGCAAATACTCCCAATCGGGTGTGGCAGTCAGTTTTGCTTGTATGGCGCCCAGATTAATCATGTTGCCGCTGCGCTCCTCACGATTTGTATTGATCGACATTAGATCCTGCAGAAAGCCGGTCTCCATGCCCATGTCCAGATCGAAATGCGATTCGCCAAGCACTAGCTTGATTTTGCCAGACTTGTAGCGCAGCAATTTGCCGACTTGACCCTCTTCCATTTTTTTTAACGAATTCGAGTTGCTGGGGCTGTTGGTTGGTGTGGCGGGCGTGTTGTCTGTAGTGGGCTGTGTGGGTATAAATGAAATGAGATAGTGCTGAATTTGTATTTTTTGATAAAAAAAAAGTAATATTGAAAAATTAGCAAACATTATTTTATTTTTTAATATTTTACAAAAACAAATTTGACAGTTTTAAAATATTGAAAATTATGAATTTTAATTGATGTTTTCTGAATTACAAATGAAATTTTCTGAATTGCAAATAGAAAACTCTGAATATCAAATAACATTTTATGAATTTCAAATGAAAAATACTGAGCATCAAATACCATTTTCTGAATTTCAAATGGAAATTCTGAATATCAAATAACATTTTATGAATTTCAAATGAAAAATACTGAGCATCAAATAACATTTTCTGAATTTCAAATACAAAGTACTGAATATCAAATAAAATTTTCTGAATTTCAAATGAAATGTTCTGAGTATCAAATAACATTTTCTGAATTTCAAATGGAAGGTTCTGAGTATCAAATGACATTTTCTGAATTTCAAATGGAAAGTTCAAAATATTGATTGATATATTCTAAATTCCAAATGGAATGTTATAAATTAGCATTGATGTCTTTTGAATATCAATTGATGATTTTTGAATTTCAAATGTAATTTCTGAATTTCAATTGTTGTCTTTTGAATTTCTAATATAAATTCTGAATTTCAAATGGAATTTCTGAACTACTATTGATGTCTTTTGAATTTAAATAGAATTTCTAAAATACAAACAGAATTTAAAACTATATTTTTCAATTATAAAAAAATAATTAAAAATACATTTTTCATATATTTTTTTGAATTCGATATTTTTTAATGGAATTTTTTTTTTCAAAATAATTTTGCAAAAATACATTTTTTAACTTTTATAAATAAAATAAAAAAAAAAACTTCTATATTTTTCTTAAATAATAAAACATCAATAAAAATTAAATATTTTCACATTTTTGTAGAATTTTATTTTACAAACCTCTTTATCTGTAGCTGCTTTGCGCGGCTCCGGCTCATCGTTGCCGTCGTCCTCGCAGGGCAACGTATCGGGCAGCTTTAAAGAAATTTCAAAAAACACTCATTTTATTAAAAACTCCATTATAATTGGTATAAAATACTTTACGCACTTGCATAACAAAGATTTGTGCTTCCTTGGCATCGAGCAGCTCTTCAACGGTTTGCGGATAGCGTGACATGCAGCCAATGGTACCGCGTTGCTGCACCTTCATTTGTTGTATTTGCTGCACAATTGCGGCGGTGGTATTATCTACATAGATAGTAAACGAAAAGAATTTGTTGTTAAAATTTTGAAAAATCGCAACATTTAAGTCTTAAAAAAAAATTTAAGCAACAAAATAAAGTCATGGCCATGTGTCAGGCAGCAGTCTATAGTTTGCAGGCAGCTTCGCAGCATTTGCGTCTTTTTGCACTCACCATCCGCGTCTTCCTCATCAACAGCCATGGCGGCTTTTTCCGTATTTTCCGCTTTCACTGTGCGGTCCTCGAATTTTATGGCTGGCTTTTCGGTCTTAACATATTTCCACTTGCCTGTTGTGGCGGGCACAAAGTGTGAATGAAAATGTGGGGGGAAACGAAAAGGAATATAATGTGGTGTTAGTTAAGAGTGGGAAAAAAATAAAAATAAAAAAATTGAAATTAAAATTAGAAAATAAAAAATAAAACAAAAATAAAGAAATAATAAAAAACAATAAAAAAAATTATTTAAAAATAAAAAAAAACTAAATGAAAAAATAATAAAAAAAATTAATGACGATATTAATAAAATAAAAAAAAATAATAAAAATAATATATAAAATATTTATAAATTAAATAATAAATAAAAATAAACTAGTTAAGAGTTTAAATGTTATTGGTCTGTAATCACTACAAATTCTGCTTGCACTCAACCCACATATTGTAAAGCGAAGTGTGTAACATAAATATTCCATTTGTTCTCTGCGCACGCTGCAGCGGCGCACTGCAGTCACTTTCTCTTGACTTGCAATGCTCTCCGCTGAATAGGCTATCAATTAAAACCATACAAAAATCTCTTTAAACGCACCTTCATTTAGTTTAATTGGAATTTGTTCCAAATCAGTCTTCTCATCGACAAAATCATCGTCGTCCGAGTCGCCCAACAGCTCGCGCACCTGTGCCGCCTCTGCCTTATAGTCGATCTTGTGCTGTTCGCGTTTGATAATCATAGGGCGGCGCATTGCAGACGGTGCATCGTCTGCATTCCGACTAAATGCGCCACCACCGCCGCCGCCACTGCTCGATTTGCGTATATTGACGGCGCCAGCACCTTCTGAGAAAACGCCGGTCGTCTGTATGAGCGATGAGTTGGCACCGCCGCCACGCGCAGCACCACCGCGACCACGTTCCGACTTGCCGCGCCCACGTCCACGGCCACGCGCTGTAGTGTCCTTGGAGGTTTTGACGTTGCTACATGCGAAATTTATTAGTTGATAATAAAAACAAACGCATGCTTTTTACTGCAACAACAACAACTACTACACTTACGCATTTTTGTTACGCACTACATTGAGATTAGGCAAAAACACCTTTTTGTTGGCTGCACTACCAGCACCAGCCAAGGCGCCACGTCCTCCCAGCGTTAAATCGCGTGCCGGCGAAAATGACGACAGTTTAGTACCACCATTGGTCAGCAGCATGCCCGCGAGCGCACCGCTGCCTGGCTCACGTTTGATTTTTGTTGGCACCGCCGCAACTGTCGTCTGTCCAGGTGGCGGCTGTGTTTGTGCGTTGACTGCATGATTTCCATTTTCCGCTGACATATGAATGTGGTGTGACTATGGTGCAAATCTTTTGGGGGCGGCAGGCTTTTTTTTTGTTGTGATTTTGTTGGGTTTTAAATTTTTAATGCTGGATTTAATCAACGTGAATTTCATTAAATTCATTTGCGTGCGACACTGACACTAGTGACTGTCAAATAAAAATGTTTTTTTTGTATTCTTTGAGGTTATGACAGCTCAAATATTAAAGAACAGGGTGATTAGGAGGAAATTAAAAAGTCGTATTTTTAAAGGTACTTTAACATATTTTATTTTAAATACTGTCAAAGCAGTTGCACGATTCCGTAACTCTACAACGATAATATTCGATATCGCTATCAACAAATAATTGTAGCTTGCGGTAGCGTTCGTTATGAAAATTCCTCAACTTTCCATACATTTTTTTAGATAAATTTATTCGGACAGTTTTTTACGTTTAAACATTTGAAACGTGGGGAGGCTAAAGATCGAATCACACGATTGACTAAATAACATCAATTTCAGTTTGCATCAATTCAAAAATTGATATATGTTGTTGATGCTCGAGTCATCAACAAAAATGGATTCAATTTGGTTGATGTTTTTTCAAATTTTGTATTGAAACCGACACAAAAATAGAAATTTTAAATTGATACAAAATTGCGTCGACGTGAAATGTCCCCTCATTTATTGATATTCGACGAAATTGTGTTGATTGTTTATGCTTTGCACCAATCGTGTGATTCTATCTTAACAACCAAAAATGTAAGTGGATACTCATATAAATTCGATACACAAACATATCACATGTAGCTAATCAATTCTCAGGTAGCGAGCTAACAAAAGAGCATGCTTTTAATTAAACTCCAGGTTAATATTGTCTTCAGTTAACCGCCATCATATATTAATAATATATCAAAAAATAGTGTTTTGTAATCTTTTATAACTTTCGTAGAAATCAGCTTTATACAATGTAACATGAAATTGTGTGAATTTGCTATTTTTCCAATAAGAACAAACGGAAAAAAATGTGGTTCTAATCCCCACTAATATTTGTACTCCTAGCACAAATATTTGTATACAAAATTTTTTGAAATGCGCAAGGTAAAAAATGAGGAAAATATAGAATAAAAAAATAGGTAAAAAAATAATTTAAAATTTGAACTTAAAAATTTGTTTAAAATGTAAACAAAATAATTTTAAAAATAAAATATATATTTTTATTTGTATATAATATATATGTAATACAAAATTTAATTATTTATTACAAAAAAAGAAAATAAATAAATTCTTAAAAGAATTTATTTCGCTTTGGTGGTAGCACTGCAAGCGGTTCCACTGGCTTTTCCACCATGCATTTGTATTTCATAAAATCGAAAAAGTCTATGTACCGGACATGACCGCGGAATGTTGTCACAAATAGATGATACTTAGGGTAGACTTTGTGCTTGAGCATCGCATGGTAGAGGCCTTTACGTTGCTCCTCGACCAGAATGCGACGCCTATGCTCAATGTGGCGTTGTCGCCAGTTCTTTGCGCTGATGAGACGTTTTAACATTAGTTTCAGATGCGGTTTCAAGTAGTTGTCGAGGGTTCTGAAAAACATTTTTTTTTTTAATTTCCATTTTTAAGTTAAATATGGGACTTTTTTAATTTCAAAATATTATATATTTTTTTATACTTAAAAAATTCCAAATATTTGAATAATTTTAAAATATATTTTTTTAAGTATTAAAAAAATATATATTTAATTACTGTTTAATATGATTACGCGTGCGCTTAAATGTGATAGTTTCAAAAGGCTCCACAAATTTTGCAATTTCCTGCGAGTTCATCAATTGAGCGGGGATCTTGCAATAAATACTGAAAGAAGTTTAAATAAAATGTGAAAATATTAAAAGATAAATAGATAAAGAAATAATGAATAGTACAAAAAAATGAAGGTTATATTGAACAAAATATTTCTGTTCAAAAATATGTTGTATTCAATTTTCATGAAAATTATTTAGAAAAATTCCGACGGAATATTTTCACGATTTTATTATAGACTAAAAGGAGATATTTAAGTTCATAAAAGTTACCCGTAGATTTTAGTGTTATGTGAGGTATATGTACAAAATTGGTCAAATCAAAGATTATAGATCGACCGATAACGATCATTTTAAATACCAGACAGTGTAGATACACAAGTAATATAAGCTCTAAGTTTCATAGGTTTAGCTTTAATTGTTTTCATGTATTCGTCATTTCAAAAGACACAGAATTAAAGATAGACGGACATTGATAAATCAACTCAGTAAATGATATTAATATGTATATCATAATCATAATAAATCTTTAAAAAATACATACATTTAAATATAAATAAATAAATAAATAAATAAATAAATAAATAAATAAATAAATAAACAAATAAACAAATAAGTAGGTATAGAAATAAATACAGAATTAAAGAAATAATGAATTTAGAAATAAATAAATAAATAAATAAATAAATAAATAAATAAATAAATAAATAAATAAATAAAGAAATAAAGAAATAAAGAAATAAAGAAATAAAGAAATAAAGAAATAAAGAAATAAAGAAATAAAGAAATAAAGAAATAAAGAAATAAAGTAATAAAAAAATAAAGAAATAAATAAAGAAATAAAGAATTAAAGAAATAAGAAATACAAAAATAAAAAATAAAGACAAAGAAATTAATAAATAAATTGTTGTAAATAAAGAAACTAAGAAACAAATAAATAAATTAATAAATCAATAAATAATGAAATTAAAAGATAAAGAAATAAAATTAAAAAAAAAAAACATTAAACTATGAAATTGTATATAAAACTACGTGTTAATAACTTAAACAAATGCCACTCAATAATAAAAAGCTCAATGCGATAAGCAAAGCTTTCGTCATTAATTTCACAACATTGGGCACACACTGTTCTACTACAACACGGGGGTACTCAGTTTTCGTTTGCGTGCCATACAAGTTAGACGCCGCCCCAGCTAGATTTTTATCACGTTTTGGTCGCATTGCTCTCCCGCCGCGCTATGACGTCACACGCAGCAATGTTACCGACCTTTCTCAATGCAGACTACATTGTGAAAGCTTTGACAAAAGCTTATGCCATTGTTGATTTACAGTTACTAAGCTGTGACATAAAGCACGCCAGTGCAAATGGCGACAACTTTTGCAGCGACATCTATCGTGCGTGCGTCGAGTATACACAAAATGGTGGCAGTGAAATTACGCGAAAGTGTTTCGTTTTAAAGGTTATGATACCGGAAATCGCGGCTATTGGTTCAAACGAATATGAGATGTACGCAACGATACTGCCAGGCATGGAAAAACTATTGTTGCCATTGAAGGCAGATGGTGTGCGTTTAGCAGCACAGTAAGTGGGCATTGGAGTGGACAACGAACAACAAAATTCTAAAACTTTTCTAACATCTACAGTTGTCTACTGAGTGAACGCTCTTCGGAACGAGAGCTCTACGTGCTGGATGATCTTAATGCTCTGGGCTTCGAATTGGCCGATCGTTGGCTGGGTCTTGATGAGCCACATGCTATGGCGGTAATGCGTAAATTGGGTCAGTTCCATGCAGCTTCACTGTTATATGCCGCACAAAATCCCGGTGTTTTGGAGGCTTTACGTCCGGCACACTTGGCAGAAGGTGCAGCTGATTTTGTAGCCAAATCCATTACCATGGGTGGCATGACGCATGCGGCAAGTATCGTCGCCGAATGGGAGGATTATGGCGAAATAGCGAACAAAATGCACACCTTAATAGAAAAGTTTAATGAACGCATCAAAAAGTTGTTTCTGCTTGAGAACTGCAAGGTGCGTGTCTTGAATCACGCGGATCTCTGGGTCAATAATTTTCTTTGCAGCCATACGGAGAATGGTGCGCCCGAAGATATAGCATTTGTAAGTAGAAACAGTAGGGTTTAAAACAGTTCCAATCCTAAAATTGCTACCTCCGTAGGTAGACTTTCAGAATAGCTTTCTCGGCAGTCCCGGTTGTGACATCAACTATTTTCTTAATACCAGCGTACAGCTGGAAGTGCTGCGTAGTCGGCGTTATGAGCTGCAACGTGCTTATTATAAATCTTTGCGCACAACTTTGGAGATTTGCGGCTATGAAACGCAATTAATTCCCTCATGGCAGCTAATTATGGAGGAAATACGCAATACGGAACTATTGGGTTATTATGCAGCTGTCTGCGAATTGGCGATTTGTTGCATGGATAAAGAGGCCTCCAAGGATATGACCGTGCACACATTTTCCGATCCGGAGGCTATGACGCATAAGCGTCAACAGATTTTTGCAAATACGCGCGTCTTGGAGATGCTGCGTTACAGCTTGGATCGTTTCAATGAGCTTGGTGTTTTGGATTAAAGCTTTTTTTTTGCATTGATCGTCAAATAAAAATATATATCTAAATCTATGAATTATAAATACTTACTTAGTACTCATCACCCACGGAAAATCTTCGTTGAGTTCTTTCTTTTTTAATGGACGCTTCGGAAAGCGGGGAAACTTCTTCAAATCCTTTTCGTACCACTCATAGATATTGCTCATTTTTTCAGCAATGGTTTTTAATCTAATAAGTTCGACGACTGTATTACTGGCCTCATAATAATATTCGCCTTTTATTTTTAAGTTTTCAATGAATTCAAAACCTATGTGGAAAAATAGTAAAATTGTAAAATTTAACATAGTAAAGATGTCTCACCTTGCACATGACATTTTTCTATAGTTCGTCCCAAGAAGAACAAGTCTCGGAATGTTGAAATCTGATAGTTCTTAAAATCAGCGATAGACTGTACAATCTTGTGGAATAGTTTACAAATATCTTCATCGAAATCGAAAATTATTTCAAAAGTGTCCCTATTGAAAGAGGGAAAGGTTGTTAAGAGTTTTTTAAAGGCGTCTAGTTCTGTCGTTATTCCGTGTATTAAATGGTGCCAAATAGAGATGTATCTATTAGGCTTTGGACTAATAACTTATGAACAGAAAAAGATATTTGCACCAAAATTGAAGACAATATTAAAGCAAATATCAAGAACATGTAATAAAAGCATAACTCGATTATGTTGTTATGCCTTGAGAACACAGAGTTCATCGAGAATATTGCCTATGACTTACCATTCTTTAACAACTTCTTCATCTACCACGTAACGTTCCATTATCGCACGTATCAGACAGTTTTCGTCCGTTACTTGTAACTCCACATTAGGTCCAATATGTACTGAGATAACAAACTTTTTCTTAATAGGCTCTGGCTCCTCTTCTTTTATATCATCAACTGGCTCCTCCTGCGCGGTCTTGGAATCTTTAACGCTTATGTTAAGATTTCGCTGAGGTACTGAATCCGTTTTTATTGCAGTTGTGGTCTTCGATTTAACATTTCGTTGAGCCGCTTTATTTGCAGTCGTGGGATCCATAGAATCTGTTAGTTCCTCTTCTTCTCCCTCCTCTCCAAAAGTGTCTGGTTCAATAAATTCCATAATACGCACCTTTATATCGTCTGCTGTAAGGATTTCCATCTCCACTTCAGTGGCATTAAAATATGATAAGGTGAGTGTAAAATTAACACACGCATAACATTTGTGCTGCATTTGATATATATGATTCCGATAAGTTACGTAGCGTGTATCCTCAATTTCGAAATCTTCCTCTTGCTCTTCGGTGGTTATAAAGTCTTTGTAGGTTGGTTGTAGACGTGTCAACGTTTCAGATGCACGAACTTTCGCGGCTTTCGGTTGAAATGAACGAGTTTCTGATGGTTTTGCTACTGGCACCTGACCAACATCAACAGGTACTTTGGGCTCCGGAGAAGGCAAGTTTTCAGTAGCGAGAGCTTTCTTTGTTTTATCGTGTGTAATTGCTGACGCTTCTGGTATCGCACTATATTAACAGATATATCAGGGGTTAAATAATAAATATATAATGCAAAAAATGTACTAGTATTTTTGTGGTTTGTTGGGTTCAGCTTCCTCTTCCGGAAAATTAAGGTGCTCATGTGAGGAGCTTTCGCTGATATTGGCAGCTGTTTAAAAAACCTAATTAAGAAAGTATTTCTTAATGCATTTCTACATACCAAACTCATCATAGGCTATAGCATTTTCTAGTCCTTCATCGGTTTTTGTTATTAGAATTGTGCCATCCACATGAAAGCACTTGAGCGAGTCCTTTGTCCAAATCATTTTGACACCATCCCTGCGCATGGAGTAGCTCTCATTAGCAAAATAATCATGCCATTCCATATTTACCACTGGTCGGGACTCATAAACCTAAGCAATTGAAGAAGCTATGTAATATAAATATTGTATATGATGCTTACCCTGTTTCTATGATTGATTTGTATAATTCGTCCAGTTGAGGTCGTGACTTTTAAATGCACATAACTGAGCGAATACATCACGGATACTAAATGCAAGAATGTTAACTCATTCTCAACACATTCTTTCAGATATTCCTGACGCGTTTTCGTTGGTTTCGTTTTTGAAGATGTCGCATCGTCTAAACTTATCTCCGTAATACTCTTTAAACTCGATTTGCGTTTCTTTTTCGGATCGATTTTGTCTAAAGATTTTCGTTTTGACTCTTTGACGGACAACTTCGACTTTCTGCGCTCAACCAATTCTGTATCCTGTGACGACATATCCAACCAGTCCTGTTGCATATCCATTTCCTCCTCTTCGCCTGTATCCAATGGGTGTTGAAATAACTCATAAACCTCGCCGTTATGCCGCAGTACGCGTATTACGTCCTCATCTTTGTAGTGCACAATGACAGCACCTTGTGGCGTGAACACGCGCCTACGCTCATCACTGAATGTTTCCTGTGGATACCACAATTGTTCCGCATAGTCTGTGTGATAGTATACGGCCAAACCATTTGGATAGTTGACCACCACCTTGGCACACTCATCATCGCGTCCTAATATACGACATGTTACATCGTTCCGTGTGCGTATGTGTATCTGACTGGAGATACCATACCTGAGGCCACCGGACGGTTCACGCGGTCGTAACAAGTTGATGGCGCATTTATTAAAGTCCAGATGCATATTCTTATTCATATCGTCAAAGCACCAGCGTTCCTCGTACAACTTTATGCTGCCCTCTTCGAAGTAGTAGGTGGCAGTTTTTATGTTTATCTCTTGGCGAATATCCTCCAGATTGTAGCCCTTAATCAGTGCATGATTTGGCGGTAGTCCAACATATGCATCGTCATCGAATTGCTCCGTCTTGCGGCTTGCAGCAGGCTGCAACTTACGTTTGACTTCCTTTGGCTTGATGCCGACCGGTGTAATAAGTGCTTCCACGCCGAGCTTACGCGCCTTTAGTGAACCCGGACGTATATACATTCGTGGATCAATCTCTATATCGCCAAGTTTTATCATGATTTCCTCCACGATGGATTTCTTTTTTATTTCAGCGTTCATGACCTGACGCATCTCGGGTGTCACCAAGTTTTCCACAAACTCTTCCAGCTGAAAAAGCGTAAAGTCGCGAAAGCACAAACGCGAAGGCAATATCATTAGTTTCTCATGTTCGACAATTTCATTATAGTTGCGCCGAAAATGGTAGAGCTCATAACCGGGATATAGCTCATCCACATCGTAATTCTCATACTCATCAAGCAAGTGAGTTAAGCGCTGCATGACTGAATCATGTGTTGAATAAAATTTACACCATGGTGGCAAATATAATGATTCGTATTCATCGTTTGGCATATTGGGGCGCACGCATTTCGTAACATGTGGCGATATAATATAAGGTCTCATTATATGGTACTCCAAGCAGCATAGATATATGTTGCGATAAATATCAAGATCCATATAAGATATCATATTTTGTAGTAGAGCATTGTTGTCCTCGACCACCAGACGTTCGTAGTGACGAAATTTTGTAATACTATAAAATGCATCCTGATAATCTGAGATCAATTTGCTCAACCTTAATTCAAATACAGTGCGTCTACATTGTGCGAAAGGTATTGATAGCAGCATCAGTTCAAATTCATTTGGTAATTCCTCCGGCTGTTCAACAGTGCTGATTATACTTTCGAGAAACATAACAATTGATGCTAAGTCTGTAGCTGCCACTGGCATTGGTTTCAGCAGGAAGTGTCCTTGTAAGCTGAGAGATTCAACGATTTCTAGTAAATCGAGCATGTTTACTTTTGCATCCATAGCGACATTTGTCTCATGAAACGGTGTGATATAGTAACGCATATACTGCTGGAAGATGACTTCGATGTCGTAGAAGAACCAGGTTAACTCATTGAATATCTCTTGGGCATAATGCCTTGCCAGGCAGCGTGAAATCACTGGCAACTGTTCCTGAAACATACCAACTGGTTTCAAAGGTACCTCTTGACGTAGTTCATATATGGAATTTTGTATCATTGTCATTGTATCACGCAAGAATTGCTGGTAACGTGGTTGTGGTATCAGAATATCGTAGGCACATTCTTGGGGCACGAAGTGAACAATGGCTTGTAGTGGCTCGCCACGACTAAAATTGCAAAGATTTTGAGAGTTAGAGCGAGAAATAGAGTGATGTCAAGGAAAAATGGTATGATATAGCGTTAAAAGTGCGTGGGAAGAGGTTTTCTTGCAGTTACAAATGCAAATTTGGGAAATTTGTCTTGTAAAATGTTGCACAGAAATTTAAACACTTAAGCTGTTATAAGAATGATCGGTGGTTTCAATGACCACAGTAACTTGCGACCGTAGGACTTCGAAGAATTATGAATATGAAGAACGGAGTCAACTTTAATGAATGCTAACTAAGGGAGAAAGGACTTTGTAGAAGAATGAATAAGAATTGGTTACAAAGATTTCCCGGTAAGAAAGGCTAAAAGTTACACAGAGTTACTTTCAGCCTTTCTTACCGGGAAATCTTTGTAACCAATTCTTATTCATTCTTCTACAAAGTCCTTTCTCCCTGCATAATAAGATTCATAGGATTCCCAGTAAGAAAGACCGGGAGTAATTTTGTGTATTACAATTCAAAGACTTGGAAAGAAAGGATTTTGCAAAAAATGAAGTAGGATTCGTTTTCATATGATTATCCGTAAAGAAGACTGAGAGAACATATTATACATTTCCCATAAACTTGTCGAGAAGGGATTTTGCAGAAATATTGAGAGTAACTCTGTGTAATACGATTCATATTGATGGAAAGAAAGGATTTTGCAGAAGATTCTCAGTAAGGTAGACTATGAGAAACCATTACACAGGGTCCATAAAAAATTCTGATTATACAGTTATTAGGTTATTGTGTAAAACGAAGACTTCATCGGCTTTATTTCCCCATGGGTTCACAGCAGTCATCTGCGGAGTTGCGATAAAGTTTTATGTAAGTTTTGCTCAAGTGTTTGTAAATCTTAAATGCTTTTTAAGATGCAAAAGCAGCAGTGCCATAGATAGATGAAGACGAAGAAAGGAATTGCAACACACGACTGCACGGCAACATGTCATGTTGCATGCAACACACAAGCTTCACGCTATTTAAAGTGCAATTTATTGTTAAGCTGTTGGGACCAAAAGTTTTGCATCTCCAGCATGTAACGGTTACGGTGCTGCATAAGCAAACCATAACGGTACTCACGAGTGTCTGTCTGCCTGTGTTCGGCACATGATTTACGAAGCGACGATACGTTTTTGTTTGTGTTTTATGTTGTCAATGCCATACTTTGATAAATGTCTATATATGCAAAATACAAATCCAAGAAATACAAAAACACATGAAATACCTTAATAAATCTAAATACAATTTATTGTTGAACTTTCCGAGAAGCAGTATGTAAAGCTTTGAATTTAACGGTTCATCTCGTATGTACTGCAAGTTAAAACGAAGAGTAAAACTTGAATCAAACTTTTTTCACAAGCGGTACCTTGCGCTTTGACAGCGGCTCCCGATTGCCGACCTTGTTGTGGGGCCGCACAAATACACCCTGACACACAATCTCATCCATGGTTAACTCGGACTCCTTGAGCACGGGCAATTTTTTACCCGTTTTGTCACCTTTGCCTTTTGCTGGCTTTTCCTCGACTTGCGGCTTGCGCCCGCCTAGGGAGGGTTTGCGTTTGTTCTTAGCGTCGCCGGACTCGGTTGATTCTTCCCAATAGTGTAGAATGTCAAACTTGAGCTCATTTTCTATGATTTTTGTAATTCTTTCGTATTCACTGCGACATTTCTCGATGGCAGTCTGAGCAACAGATAACATGTCCACCGTACGTGGTGTTTGTTCTGTGCGGAGTAGAGAAGAGATGCAGAAATATCAGTAATATCAACGTTAACTCTCGAAAGTTTGCTGAAAAAAAATATTAAGAAACATTTCCAATTTTTGATATTGACAGTTGCGGAATTCGAACCCGCGATCTTTCCACACGCAGTCAAGCGCACAAATCACGTAGTCAACGACGACATCAGTACTTCAAATTCAAGTTTTCGTTGCCACATTTACCTTTCCTGCTGCGTGTCTTGCGCACATCTGGTCCTCCAATAGGCTGTAATTGCGCTTTCAGCGTTTCTCTCATCTCTTCTTCCAGATCGACGACGAATACATTGCGTCTCAGTCCAATCTTCACCTGTCGTATGTACTCTTCGCGAATGGAGTCGAGAGTGCTGCCGTGAAAGTTTACCGCAAATAGTTTGTAATTCTTCTGGCGACCGCTCTGCTCAAGAATTAAAGGATAAAGTCCATTTTAATCTCTATTGATTTTTTTCCACTTATACCTCCTTGCCGGGTTTACTTCGAGCGCTTAGTTTGGACATTACGCAGGTCTTTGTTTTTTTGCTGGTTAATAAATTAAAATATTTTTTGAAGTATTCAAAAATAAATCACGTAAAAATTCTGGCAAAATTGAGTAAATTTATTATCAAATGACATATCATTTTGTCAGTCGTTTTAATTGAGTTTTTTTTAGATAGACTTTTAAAGAGTTTCCAACTATATATAATACTATTAAATATTTATGTGTCCAATCAGGAAATATTCCAATTCGAGAAATGTCTTTTGGGAAAATGTCCTTTCGGAGAAATGTGCCTTTTGGTGAAATCTTCTGAGAAATGGGTTTGAGAAATGACTGATTTAAAGAAATGCTCATTTAGGGGAATGAAAATTTCGGGAATATACATTCCCAGAATGTTCATTTCGAGGAAATGCAAATTTCAGGGAAAAATCAGTCGAGGATTTTCCCATTTGTGGATCAATTTATTTCGGTGATGTGTTCCTTTCAGGGAAGAGAAAGAATCAATTTTGGGAAAATGTTTATTTGGGGGAAGACGGGCAAATATCCATTCAGGATAGTGTATTTTTTGGGGAAACATCCTTCAAATTAGCCAAATGACCATTAGGAGAAGAGTCCCTTTCAGGTATGTGTTCAATTGGAGAACTGTCTGTCGGGAAAGGTCCATTTATGGAAATGTCCAATTTGGTGAAATAGCCCTTTCTGAGAAAGAAACCTTTCGGAAAAATATCTCTTTTAGAAAACTTTCAATTTCGGGGATTGTAAATTTCAGAGGATTCGAGGATTTGTCTATTTGATGAAAAAATAATTTCGGGGAAGTGTCCGTTTGAGGTAAGAATCCATATCCGTTTGGGAAAGAATCCATTTCGAGGAATTTTCGTTTACGAGATAATGTTTAGGATTTTTCTCATTTGGGTATAAATTCATTTCGGTGATGTGTTCAATTCGGGGAAGAGTCCATTAGTGAAAGAATCAGTTTCGGGAATGTGTTTATTTCGGGAATGTATTTATTTCGGAAAAATGTGTTCATTTGGGATGATGTATCTTTCGGAGTAATATCATTCGAGAAAATACCCATTCGTGTCTAAAATGTCCATTAGGACAATAGTCTCTTTCAGGGATGAGTTCAATTGGAGAACTGTCTGTCGGGATAAATTCATTTAGGGAAATGTTAACTTTGGTTAAATAGCCCTTTCTGGGAAAGAACCCTTTCGGGAAAATATATCTTTTAGGGTACTTTTAATTTCGGAGAATGTACATTTTACGGAAATATCATTCGATGATTTGTCGATTTGATGAAGGATTCATTTCGGGGAAATGTCCGTTCGAGGAAAGAATCGAGGAATTTTCGAGGAATTTTCGTTTACGAGGAGATATCTATGATTTTTCCCATTTAGGGATATCCTCATATTGGTGATATGTTCAATTCGGGGAAGAGTCCATCAGGGAAAAAATTAATTTCGGGAAAATGTTAATTTCTGGGAAATGTTTATTTCGGGGAAGTCCAGCAAATATGAATTTGGGATAGTGTAACTTTCGGGGAAATACGATTCGAGAAAATACCCATTCGTGTCTAAAATGTACATTAGGAGAAGAGTCCCTTTCAGGGATGAGTTCAATTGGAAAACTGTCTGTCGGGACAGGTCTATTTAGGTGAAATATCATTCGAGGATTTGTCTATTTAATAAAGAATTAATTTCGGGGAAGTGTTCGTTCGAGGAAAGAATCCATATCCGTTTGGGGAAGAATCTATTTCGAGGAATTTTCGTTTTCAGGTTAATGTCTACTTCGGAAAATGTGCACTCGGGAATGTGCTCCGTTTCGAGAAGTGTTCATTCGTAAGAATATCCATTTGAAAAAATGCCAATTTGGGGAATTCTACACTTCTGGCAAAAAGCTTTCAGTATTCACATATCGTCGTTGTTGAACAAAAAGTCACCAAATACATTTTTATGATAAACTTAAATTTCGAGTTTGTTGATCAATATTATAAAAAGTAATTGATGCATTTTTAAAGTTCAAATATCTTTTGATAGATTTACATTTTCTTATCATGTGGTAAAAAATGTGAGATCATCGATTAAAAACGGATATATAAAGATTTTTGTAAATGAGTATTTGGGATTTTGAAAATGTATTTGGTGACTTTTCGTTCAACAACGACAATATATTCCATGAAAACATTTAATTAGTTTTAGTTTAAATTATTACCAAGTGGCCACTTGTAGTTAAATCAAACTAATGCCTCATAATGTTTAAATTATATTGAATGCATTTCGCTCATATGTCGTTTAAAACCCTTTAACAACGCTCATACCACTTAGTGGGGCTGTCAATAAAAAGACACCCTTGGCACTGTTTACATAGGAAGGGGTTGTCGTTAATTGCTCGTCTGCCTTATTATCAAAGTATATAGCGATGACAATGCATCCATTATAGCGCATCATTTATTTGCGATCGCAAATTTTCTACCATTCCCATTTCATTTGCCATATATCAGTCGACCGGTCGGATGGTTCTAAACCCTTTCATCGGGGTGGGTGGCATTAAAACATTCAAACACTTTAAGCTGAAATTAAATAAGTTTAAGGCAAAGTGCAAATAACGTTACACACCATATCACACACACATGTTTCTTGCTTTTTGGGCTGCACTGACTGACAGTTCAACTGACAGTTGACTTTATCTCAACAACTCGTCGCAAATGTGAAAATTGGCCTGAAAGGCAATTATAATGCTCTGGTTCGTTGTCTACTTCTACTCTTCGACTATTGCTTCGACTTGCATGTCATTAATGTCATCCATCTTTATCTCTTATATGTCGTTGTGTGTTTTGCTACTTCCGTTTGTGCCTGGTTTCCTGTTTTGTGGGCATGGGGTTAAAACAACAACCTTTTGTGAAAATGAAAAACAAAAAAAAATATGGCATCATGACGAAAAACAAAATTAAATCCAATCAAGTAAAACCATTAATCAAAGTGAAGATTAGAAACGTTTTGCTTTTAATTGCTGAAAATCACATTGCGGTGGAATTTTTATGTTGGGTTCAGGAGAAGGAAATGGAATGGGAAGAGATACGATACTACGCAGTAGGTACTAAAAAAATTTGTATTATTGTAGAAATGGTAAATCTGAATATAGGATTATTTTGTAAATTCTCGAAAGTAAAAGATGAAAGTGAACAAACATTTAAATTTAAAGTTTAAATAAAAAGAGTAAGAAAAGTAAAGTGACATGGGTGGAATTTAAAGTGAGTAGACCCCAATTTATCAGTGGAATGTTGTCGAAAATGGAAAGCGATGGATTTCGTAATAGTGACCCTTTCGGGGGAACTGTCTTTCGCGTTCATTCTCATTCGGGGAAGTATCGATTCGTAAAATTTCCACTTACGGGAAATGTCTTTCGTACTTTATAATTTTAAAACTATTCATTCCGAGAAGTGTCTTTCATTTGGGGAAGTAATGTTCACTTCGAAGAAATGTCTTTCGGAAAATGCCCATTAGAGGAAATGTTCATTTCTGGGAAATTTCATTGCTGGGAAATGATAATTTCGGGAAAGTGTCCCTTTCAGATAAATTGTGTTTCCGACAAAATTTTCCAACAAATCCATTATGGGAAATTTAAACTTCAGGGGGAATTGATCCATTCGGTTGAGAATTCATTTCGAGGAAGTGTCCGTTTCGGAGAAATGGTCATTTCGATAGTGTTTCATTTTGGGGAAATTATATAATCAGCGAAATGTTCTTTTGACAACATACTTTTTTTGACAAAATGTTCTTTTGACAAAATGTTCATTTGAGGAAATGTCTTACGGGGAATTGTCTGTTTTGGGAAGTATACCTCAGAATATTATTCTCATACAATTGAAAAATTTACTAATGGTATATTGTTGAAAATGAAAAAGGTCGTCCCATTCGGAGAACTGTTTATAGGGAAAATGATCATTTGTTGAAGAAATGTTCACTTCGAAGAAATGTCTTTAGAAAATGCCCATTAGAGGAAATGTTCATTTGTGGGAAATTTCATTTCTGGGAATTGATTATTTCGGGGAAGTGTATGTACCTTTCAGTGAAATTGTAGTTTCGAAAAATGTTCCATAAAATCCAGTATGTGGAAATGTAAACTTCAGGGGGATTTGTCCATTTGGAGGAGAAACCATTTCGAGGAAGTGTCCATTTCGGAGAAATGTTCATTTAGGGAGTGTTTTTGATTATGGGGAAATTTCCTAGTCAGGGAAATGTTTATTACAACCCCAAATGAATATTCGAATAAATGTTACTTTGCGAAAAATGCACATTTGTGAAAATGTTTTTCGGGGAAATGTTTATTTTGGGGAAGTATAGACTTGAAATTGCTTCCGGAAATGTATTTCGTGGGTAATTTAAATATTTTTGATATTATTCACTATATAGAATATCTTCAGAATTATTCACGTACGTAATTGGCAATCGGTATGTTGTCGAAATTTAAAAGGGGCAGATTTCGCAATAGTGTCTCTTGTGGGGAACTGTCTTTCGGAAAAATGTTCCTCCAAGGAATGGTCGATTCGGGAAATGGCCACTTCGAGGAAATGTATTTCTTTATCGATTCGAGAAATGTCATTCGGAAAAATGTTTATTGCGATAAAAGCTTATTCGGGGAAATGTCCCTTTTGGTGAAATGTTCCTTTCGGGGAAATAACTTTCTCGGAGAAATGTCTCTGTTGCGGATATGTCAGAAAAATTAATGTCTAATTGGAGAAATGTCTTTCGGGAAAATGTTCATTCGGGGAAATGTTCCTGAACGGATCCGTACGTATCCGTTTAGGGGACATTACCATTTTAGAAAAATGTTTCAATTGCAGAAATTACTCTTTCTGAGAAATATTTATTTCTGAGAAGAGTCATTTTGAGGACATTTTTTTATTGGAAAATTTCATTACATCTCGAAATGAACATTTGGTAAAATGTCCGTATGGGAAAATATTCATTCGTGTAATTTTAAATCGGGAATATGTCATTCCATTTCAGGGAAGTGAAATGGGTAAATGGCTTTCGGTAAATGTCGCGGATCACGCCCATTTTGGGAATATATATATTTATCTGTAAAATTTAATAATAAGTTTTAAATTTTATAAAACTCATTATTAAATATTACAACTTGGAATTCTTTGTTCCAAAAGAGTCACACATAAGTGATTTGTATGGGAGGTGGGTGTGTCCGTGTACCGATTTAGCTCATTTTTAAACTCAGAACTCCAATTAAGCTAAACATTATTAGCACAAAACTTCATTGCAATTGGACGATTATTTTTCGAGTTATCGTGTATACGGACAGATAAACAGACAGACGTGACTAAATCTTCAAAATAAACGATTTTTATTAAAAATTTATCTACTTTTCCATATCGGTCATGCTTTCACACAAACTTAATACACCATATTCCTCATGGGTGTAGGGTATAATTAAAAAATAGATATATATATTACAAAATTTTGTATAAACTGTACACGATTTTCCGCAAGTTCAACAAGAGCTTAATTGCTAATTTGCATACTCTGCTAAGTTCAGCTGAGATTACCAACCCTCTGCATTGCTAATACCTCGCCCGGCTAACAATGGCTTCGCAAGAAACACTGTAATGCTTTCTTAAAACTTCATTCTTCGTAGTAAAATTTACCAATGATGAAAATTAATGAATATTCACGTGCAACAAAAGCCAACTTTTGGCCAAATGAAGCACAAAATTACACATGCAAATCCGCAACGATTAGTCAAAAACTGAAGGCACATGACAGACGAAAGACACCGGCATGCAATATATGAAATTGTGACGAAAAAGGGTTAAGTCAAAAAAATCTTAAAAGCAAATAACTCAACTGCTTAGTACACATTTGCATAGATACAGCTACAAATAAAAGAATGTATCTCCACACACATGCATGACACTCATCAAAATTGCGTTAATTTTTCATTTTAAAAAATCATTTATCACATGGTTAAAACAGCAACTAAGCTGCATTAAAATTTAATTGAAATCATTCACAACAGATACTATGTATTACACACTCACATGGTAATAGATACTTTTGTATCTCATGATGATGCCATGATTGGCAATGCCGAAAAGCTAATCAAATGGTAATGTAAGTGACTGTGAGTGGGTGATAATGGCAATGTTTCTGATGTTGTGTATTTTAAATGAATAATTAACAAATTTTTTTCACAAAAATATAGCAAGTACTGTTTGTATCTACGCGATACTTCTGTGTCTATACTTTTTAAATTGTATAAATTACAAACAATAACCACTGATAAATGAGACAATCATTAGTCAAATGTCGTGCATGTGTGGTGAAATTCTGCTACTGCTGCTTAGAGTGAGTGACTCATTTGCATTGCCAAGTTCTCATAGATACATAGATACTTTAAACAGAGATACTCTATGGGGGGGAGCTCACACTCAGTCAATTCATATGCAAATTTTTATTTTATTTTTTTGCATATATTGTTGATTTTTTTGTATTATCTATTTTTATTTTCTATACTTTGCATGCTTAAGATATAAATACATGTATCCTTTAGATACTTATATCGCTTTGGCTTAAGATACTTTTTGCTACACACTCACATAGGTCTTATTCTTTTATTGCAGCACTAATGTGCCTCAATTTTTGTCACATTTAACTCATTGTTTGGCTTTGAAGTTTCGCTCATATTTTATACTACATACCTCGTATCCTTGTGGGTTTCTTTTGTACAGTCAGTCCTTTTTCTGTGGCTTATTAATGTCGGTCTATTAAAATGATGCATGACATGTAATCTGCATGTCATTCATATAGGTTGCTAAATAATGTTTTAGTTTTGGGCAGACGACACCCTAGAAGTCGGAATTGGTTGGTTGAGTGAGACCAAAATTTATTTGACTCTTGCGGGAATTGTGGCTTTTTATGAATAAATTGATTGGTATAAATATTTCAGAAGGTAGAAATCTACTTGATATAATTGAAATTGCAGATAATAGTTCCATGATAAATTATTTAAATTTAAATATATTAAATTTATTAGGAAAATTAAAATTTGTAGTGATAAATTGAATTTTTTGTGTAAAAGTAATTTTTAGTGAAAAATTTAATTTTTTAGTGAAAAATTGAATTTTTAGTGAAAAATTAAATTTATAGAGAAAAATTGAATTTATAGTGAAAAATTTAATTTTTAGTGAAAAATTTAATTTTTAATGAAAATTTTAATTTTTAGTTCAAAATCGAATTTTTAGTGAAAAATTAAATTTTAAATGAAAAATCGAATTTTTAGTGTAAAATTGAATTTTTAGTGAAAATTAGAATTTTTAGTGAAAATTTGAATTTTTAGTGAAAAATTTAAATTTTAGTGAAAATTGTATTTTAAGTGAAAAATTGAATTTTTTGTGTAAAATTGAATTTTTAGTGAAAAATTGAATTTTTAGTGAAAATTTTATTTTTAAGTGAAAATTTGAATTTTTAGTAAAAAAATAAATTGAATTTTTAATGAAAATTTGAATTTTAGTGAAATTTTTGTTTTAGAGAAAAATTTAAGTTTTAATTAAAGATTGAATTTTTAGTGAAAAATGGAATTTTTTTTTAGTGAAAAATTGAATTTTTTAGTGAAAAATTTAATTTTTAGTGAAAAATTGAATTTTTAGTGAAAAATTGAATTTTTAGTGAAAAATTGAATTTTTAGTGAAAAATTGAATTTTTAGTGAAAAATTGAATTTTTAGTGAAAAATTGAATTTTTAGTGAAAAATTGAATTTTTAGTGAAAAATTGAATTTTTAGTGAAAAATTGAATTTTTAGTGAAAAATTGAATTTTTAGTGAAAAATTGAATTTTTAGTGAAAATTGGAATTTTAAGTGAAAAATCGAATTTTATTGAAAAATTAAATTTTAAATGAAAAATCGAATTTTAAGTGAAAAATTGGATTTTTAGTGAAAAATTAAATTTTTAGTGAAATTTTTAAATTTTAGTGTAAAATTGAATTTTTTTAATGAAAAATTGAATTTTTTAATGAAAATTTAAATTTTTAGTGAAAAAATAAATTTTTAGTAAAAAAATAAATTGAATTTTTAATGAAAATTTGAATTGTAGTGAAATTTTTGTTTTAGAGAAAAATTTAAGTTTTAATTAAAGATTGAATTTTTAGTGAAAAATGGAATTTTTTTTTTAGTGAAAAAATGAATTTTTTAGTGAAAAATTGAATTTTTAGTGAAAAATTGGATTTTTAGTGAAAAATTGAATTTTTAGTGAGAAATTGAATTTTTAGTGAAAACTTTAATTTTTTTTTTATGAAAAATGTAATTTTAAGTGAAAATATGAATATTTATTGAAAATTTGTATTTTGAGTGAACATCTGAATTTTTATTGACATTGCAAAATTTGGTATTTTTGAAAATCCTACTCCATTTTCATTCCCCTTTCTTCAAAATTTCGCATAGTGTATGGCAAAGATAATAATTCAAGTCATTATGGTTATTTACACGAGACGAGCAATAATGGCAAACAAGCCAACACACAATCAAAAATCCCAAACCATTTTAAAATTTGGCAAAAATATTTGTTTGTAGTTGGAAAAAAAGACAAAAAAAAGAGACGCAAAAAGAACACATCACATACATGAGTCAAAACAAATTGCAGTCAGGATATGCGTATCCTCGAAAAAAGGATTTGCAAAACCGGAATTTGTTTCAATTTAAAATATTGCATCCGCGTACGCTGAGCCAAGCAATTTCATTTAAAGCAATGAATCAGTTAAATGTGTGCGAACCAGGACAATGCCACAGGATGTGCGAGGATGATAAACACATGTCTACGAACATATGAATGGATAGACTGTCAAACGGACAGACGGACACACACACACACGAGAGCACTATTTGACAATCATAATGATGCCCACATAAAAGCAATGTGAGACACAATAGTCAAAATAGCAGCCGAAAATGCGAGACGAAAGCACGAAAACACGAAGCTGCAGGAAATGGTCAATTTTTCATTTTAATAATAAAAAAAAATAAAGTATAAAATAAAATTGTGCAAATGTTTTTGGCCATTACACGTATTCAACCATCCAACCATCATCCATCTATCTATTTATTAGCTGCATGAAAAATTGTTTTTGAACTTGAGGAAATCAGGCGAAAACGTAAATAATTTATCACATCATAGAACATTAGGGTTATGTATTTGGTAAAAACTTTAAAAGCATTAAGAAACATAAATACGAATGTATTTGAAATTTACTTTCGAGGAAAATTTAAAGATTTCATCATAAAAATCGAATTAAACTCGTACCAGAAGATCTTTTAAGAATTGAATTCGATTGAAACATGATTCGATTGAAACTCGATTCGGTTGAATTCGAATTAATATTGGAAACTCGAATTCTGGAACAATTCGACCGAATTTTATACGAATTCGATCGAAAATCTCATGCCAGATAGATTAATATACGAGCATCTTTCAAACTTCACTTTCAAGTGAAATTTAAATATTTGACAAGAAAAATCGCATAAAATTCGTTTCACATATTGTTGAAAGACCATGCAGTTTTTGCAAGAACCAGATCAACCTTCCGAAGCAAGAGCAAGATCAAGACCGCATAAAATTCGTTTCACATATTGTTGAAAGACCATGCAGAGCATGCAAGAACCAGATCAACCTTCTGAAGCAAGAGCAAGATTAAGACCTACCCAGCAAGAACACGGGCAAGAACAAGTCTTAACCATGCAAGAGTAGCGCGATATCAAACTTTCATCTTTAAAATAGTAGACCGAATTACTCAGTGACCTGCAATATGGCTTTCGTAGTAACAGATCCACCGTTGACTTCTTGGCGGTACTCCCCGAAATGTGAAATAATTGTATTCCCCTTTTCTGGGAGAGTAAGGTTGTAGCACTATAATCCTTGTAACAAAAATAATTACATATGGGATTGGTAATTCTTTTAGTTGATAGATAACGAGTTTTCTCCAACAGCATTCCACTAATTCTCAAGTTTCACAGGTTTCCGTCCTATCCCCGTCCTTATTTCTGGACCAACTGTCATAATCTCTGAGTGGAGTACTACTAATATAGTTGGTTTTACTGTAAGCAAGACCCAAAGTTGTCTGTTAGCACTCAAACGTATGGATTCATCCCCTTCACCCCTCCATATTGCGGAGTCAGGTTTTCTTTACGTTCTAAGAATAGCAATTCAAATGATCTCCGTTGGAAAGATCATATAGTCTGGTATTTTCTGGAATATTTCGGGCATATATCCGGCAAACTCACAGATAAATGGAATATTTTGGGAAGATTGTTAAATTTTGTAGAATTTAAATGGCATTCACTGGCTATTTTGGGAACGGGCAGAAAACAGACATATAGATAATACAAACTACACATTTGTCTTCTGGAAATCTTTGGTAAAAATGTTTCTAAACTGCCTTGACCCTGCATCACATATATTCCTCCTACATCACATATATTCGGGCTAAGATGGTACGTATTTCTCACATTTGGACAGGAACTCAAACACCCTATTTGGATTTACAGCACCGAATACAACAATGTGCGGTATATTTAATAGGCGATTAAAATATTTCATCCTTTATTGGTTCTCTTGATGACCAAAAGACTGATGAGTATATAAGCCTTTTTCAAAGGTATTACAATGGAAAGTGTTCAAGGGAAATACATGACCTGTTTATCGCGTGTTCTCTCTTACTACTGGATCATCTTACTAAGCTCTCCCCTTTGTAGTTCACTTGGATCTCAACAATCACCCTATGTCTATTTTTCCCAATAGTTTTGATGTTTGCTAAATCAAACACCGACTCTACTTTTTCGTAACCCCATATCTTACAATCTGTTCCTACGATCGACACTCTTAGAAAAATGCAAGAACAAGAACGCGAAAAAATATTAATTAATATTCTAAAAACCAGTTTATAAATTTTAAAAATTTAAATACCATTAAATAGATTCACATATTCTCCTCATTTGAAATATTTGTTGGCCTCATCGATCGAAAATGGTTTTAGATTGGATTAGATTGAATATATTTTAACTTAACAACTTTAGTTTCTAAAACATGTAATTTTGAAATATTTCTCATCAGCGTTAATCGTTTGCCTCAAACTCAAAATGTCTGCCAAGGCAAATGCATTAGCCGAACACGCCTGACAATCATATCCGGTTCTTTGAAATGCAAAACGCATCTTCAAAGCACAAGAACTCCAGTCTAAAATAAATGAAAACCCATAAACAAACAAATGCAATGCGAAATACGTTGTGTGCAATGAGAAGCCACAAAATGAAAACCTACGAAACTTCCGATGAAATGCAATCAAAATTGGATGCAGTAACCGTTGAGCAAACGGTAAAGACGACCAAAGAAATATGAGCTCGACAGAGAGTTGGGTTTCAACTTAGAACCGGGTATATTTAGCTTTAATTGCATTTGCATCAGATTGCGCTTTCAATTAGCCATGCGACGCCGCTAAAGTTGAAAGCGTTAATAAAGAAGGTGACCAGGGTTACGGTAGGAGGCATATAAAAGGAAGAAAACAGTATGTAGAGCAGGGTTGTAATTGAACAGCGTAACAGTAGAAGTAACAGGTTTGTGGCAGAAGAAACAGAAGGTGGCCCTAAGTAAAGTCGCCATGTCATATCGAGTTTACAATTGTTTGCTAAGTGAGGGGGGCAAAGCAATCGGGGGGTCAAAGCAATTCATATTTTGCGCCTTTGGATAGAAGTTTATTGTGTGTATGTGTATGAAGTGTGAGGATTAAAGAAACGGATGCACTTTGCGTAAACTTAGACGAATGGGATGCGCTTCAAAGAACGAGTACTACGGATGACCTATGGCAGGAGTTTATGATGGGGATTTTGTGACGGTAATGGCTGCATGATGAGTAAACAGAATATGCATTTCTAATTGATTTACGTACAAGGTGTGTGAGATGTTTGTTTTAGTGCGATATCAAGGTTGGATAGTGTAATTTGAAACAAGAAGGAAAAAGCCTAAAGTTAAGAGTTTGAATTCAAATTATTTTTTATGACGATGAATGCCGTAGGTACTAAAGCTTATAATTTATCGCTTTTTCAATTAAAACGTGAATTTAAAAAACATCAAGTTTACCAATGAGATTTTAATAATTTTTGGTGTAGAGATAGAGATAGAGATATTAAAAAAAAAATGGTCGGCAGAGTTTTTTTTTTGGTCGAGGCTTTTTTAAAATATTTTTAGTGCAGAAATATGCCTTTATAATACCACATAATATCACAATTTCACTTCCGAAAATCTTCCAAATATATGCCCGAACTATTCCGACAAAATTTCAGAGATTTTGTCTCGTGTCCCACAAAACACATTTTTTGGCAGGCTCATGGCAGTTTACTCAAAAGTTTTCAAGCAGTCAAAGGCAGAGTTTGTATCATAAGTTGTATATTTTTTGTGCATTTAAAAATATGCTGGAAATCTGCCTTTAATATTTGACAACCTATCGTACAGCTTCCCATTTCTTCCATTTATCTTGTGTTTACAGGAAATACCCGGGATAAAATTTCTGGCATTGTTCAGGAAATTTTTCGGTATATTACTGCGAAACACAGATCAATGGAATATTTTGGGAAGTGTATAGAGTGTTGTTAAATTTTATAGAATTTGAATAGCTAATAAAGGCATATCTTGCGAACTGTCCAAAAATAGACATCTTTGGACACACTCTCCATTTGTCTGCTTGAAATCTTTCCATAGAGATCGAGAAGGAGTCGTAATATCACATCTTCAAATGGCTGTAGAACGGAGCGTCGGTTGTACTTTGCACTTTTTATGGTATACTAAATCTGATTATTTGGTATAAAAATCAAAAGAATCGACATACATAGTAGTTTTCGAGAAATCACATATTTAACTTCAAATGGCTATAAATCCTAAACGGAGCGTCGTATAGGAGTCAAACTTTGCACTTTTTATCCTAACTTAAATGGCTGTAGAATCTAAATGGAGCGTCGTAGAGGGGTCTTACTTTGTACTTTTTATGGTTTACTAAATCCGATAATATACCGAATAGCCGCGGTAGCTCAGTGGTTAGTGCGTTGGACTGCGAGCCGAAAGGTCCCCGGTTCAAGTCTGGACTGGGGCTAACAACATCTTTTCAAGGAAACATTTTTCTATACCGCGCTATCTCTCGGCAGTAAATGGCTAACCTAGGAGAGTAAACATTGCCTATGAAAAGCTCTCACACGCCGTTCGGATTCGGCAATAAACTGTAGGTCCCACCACTTTGAGTACAAATATAACACGCACAGCTCAAAATGGTGAGAGAGCTCGTCCTTAGTCCTTATAGGACTGTAGTGCCAAACTATTATTATTATTAAATCCGATTATTTGGTATAAAAATCAAAAGAATCGACATACATAGTAGTTTTCGAGTAATCACTTCAAATGGCTGTAAATCCTAAACGGTAGAACGGCGTCGTAGAGGAGTCAAACTTTTCACTTTTTGTCCCAAATTAAATCTAAAAACCAATTGCTATGCATTAGTCTAGTAAAAACTCGAGAACGGCTCGACCGATTTGGATGTTTCTTTTTTGGTTTTCCATTTTACTTCTCAATACAGGGATATTTTAGAAAAATTCAGAATAACTCGAAAATCCGAATAAAAAAGGATGGTTTGGAAAAATGGGCGTGTCACTTCCCGTAAAGATTTTAGTAACTTTTGATTCAAAGAAAACCTTCGTCGCATTATCTTCGACTAAACCCCATATTTAATTCGTCCTTGCAACTTTGGTAACTCAAAATAAAACCTCACGTAAATAATTAAATACATTTTGTAGACCTCACGCAATATTGAAAATGGTACAATAAAAAAAGAGCTTGGAAGAAGCACCCTCAGCACAGCGCTGCATGATGGCTTGGCAAATATTGCAATGAATTTCAAGTTGCTTTTTATTATTTACACAACCGCAATACAAATGCAAATAAACACACGCAGACAAGCGCACTTTATTCCGACTGTGCTCCTGCCTCTCCCTTACGAAACGCAAAAGCAAGCGTTTCTGGTACGAAATCGGAAACGCCAAAAGTCGACGTAATGATGACCAGACGTGAGCAGCCACTTGGACACGATGCCAGGAGTACTTGCTTCACTTTTTCATGTTTGTAGTTCTGGTTGTTGTCTTTGTACTCGTTGTTGTTGTTGTGGGTAAGTTGAGAAAAACCAGCCTGCGGCAATTACCGTGGTTAGTAATGGAGAAGCTACAACAAACAACGGTTTAAACAACAAGAAAAATAAACTCAATGCAAGACTCTCAACGGACTCTCACTTGTAGCATAAACAAGAACCGGCGGGTTCTGCCACGTACTGCTTTTTCTGAGAGTAGGCGTAATTATGGTCGGTACCAAGTACAAGTTCAACATAATTAGTATTACGTGGCACTTGTTACGACGTTGTGCGACGACGTTGTGCGACGACGTAAAGTTTGAATGTGTGTAGAGGTTTGATTATTAAGTGAAGACGAGGGAGTAGGAGAAGAACTTTATTTTTATATTTTTTTTTTAAATTAAGGCAACTTACAAAGGATTTATTTTTGATATATTTAATAATAATAATTACAGTTTTAATGGTAAAAAATTCACATTTAAATGAAAAAATGTAATTTTTTGACAAAAATTAATTTTAGTAAAAATTTGATTTTTTTTTAGTGAAAAATTTGAAACTTTAGTGAACATATTATTTTTTAGTGAAAATTTGAATTTTTAGTAAAAAAACAAAATTTTTAGTGCAAAATTGAATTTTTAGTGAAAATTTAATTTTTAGTGAAAAATTGAATATTTAGTGAAAAATGGATTTTATAGTGAAAAATTGAATTTTTAGTAAAAAATTGAATTTTAGTGAAAAATTTAATTTTTAGTGAAAATTGAATTTTTAGTGAAAATTCGATTTTTTTTAGTAAATATTTGAATTTGTAGCGAAAAATTGAGTTTTTAGCGAAAAATTTTTAGTGAAAAATTGAATTTGAAGTGAAAAATTGAATTTTTAGTGATAAAGTGAATTTTTAGAGAAAAATTGAATTTTTAGTGAAAATTTGAATTTTTAGTGAAAAATTGAATTTTTAGTAAAAAAACAAAATGTTTAGTGAAAAATTGAATTTGTAGTGAAAAATTGAATTTTTAGTGAAAAAATGAATTTTTAGAGAAAAATTGAATTTTAAGTGAAAATTTGAATTTTTAGTGAAAAATTGAATTTTTAGTAAAAAAACAAAATGTTTAGTGAAAAATTGAATTTTTAGTGATAAATTGAATTTTTAGTGAAAAAGAAATTTTAGTGAAAAAGAAATTTTATAGTGAAAAATTGAATTTTAGTGAAAAGTTCAATTTTTAGCGTAAAATTGAATTTTAAGTGAAAAATTGAATTAATAGTGAAAAATTGAATTTTTAGTTAAAAATTGAATTTTTAGTGAAAATTTGATTTTTTTTAGTGAAAATTTTAGTTTTTAGCGAAAAATTGAATTTTTAGTGAAAAATTTAATTTTTATTGAAAATTTAATTTTTATTGAAATTTTTAGTGAAAAATTGATTTTTTAGTGAAAAATTTAATTTTTATTGAAAATTTAATTTTTATTGAAAAATTGAATTTTTAGTGAAAAATTGAATTTTTAGTGAAAAATTGAATTTTTAGTGAAAAATTGAATTTTTAGTGAAAAATTGAATTTTTAGTGAAAAATTGAATTTTTAGTGAAAAATTGAATTTTTAGTGAAACATTGAATTTTTAGTGAAAAATTGAATTTTTAGTGAAAATTTAATTTTTAGTGAAAAATTGAATTTTTAGTGAAAAATTGAATTTATAGTGAAAAATTGAATTTTTAGTGAAAATTTGATTTTTTTTAGTGAAAATTTGAGTTTTTAGCGAAAAATTGAATTTTTAGTGAAAAATTTAATTTTTATTGAAAATTTAATTTTTATTGAAAAATTGAATTTTTATTGAAAAATTGAATTTTTAGTGAAAAATTGAATTTTTAGTGAAAATTTAATTTTTAGTGAAAAATTGAATTTTTAGTGAAAAATTGAATTTTTAGTGAAAATTTAATTTTTAGTGAAAAATTGAATTTATAGTGAAAAATTGAATTTTTAGTTAAAAATTGAATTTTTAGTGAAAATTGAATTTTTAGTGAAAAATTGAATTTTTAGTAAAAAAATAATTTTTTTGTTAAAAGTTTTACTTTTAGGAAAAAGTTGTTTTTTTTTTAAATTAAAATTAGAATTATATGAAAATAAAAAATTAGAAATATGAAACGACTATATTTTTTTTTTAAATTTAAATAAATTATATTTGATTTCCTCTGTAATGAAAGTATTTTAAAATGTTGTATAAAATTTTGTATTACAGTTCGTTTTTATATAAAGGAATTAAACTTATGTTTATATTTTCAAAATTAATTTTAGATAATATATTATTAATGTATTTCTTTTTCTCTATTTGCAGCCAAACCACATCATGTTCAGGAAATCGACGCTGGAAGCAGATGCAATTTGAAGAAGATTTTAACTATAATAATATAATTATAAATTAAAAATGATTTTAAAATAATATAAAAAATCAATATTTTTAATTAAAAACGTATGCAATCCGAATTGTTTATTTTTTTGTAATTATTGTATAATTTTCTATACATTTTGTAACAAAAAACTAGTTTGTAAAATGTATTACTTAAATAAAAAATAATTATCTGTACCTTTTGTAAAAAAAAAACTATTTTATAAAATGTATTATTTAAATAAAAATAATTTAATATTTTATATATAAAATATATGTATTTAAAGCATAAAATTATTTTTCTTATTTTTATTGAATAGCGAGCGATTTTCTGTACAAACTATGAAAATTTCACAAAAATCTGTTGAACCGTTAAAAAGTTATAAATAAAAACGTAAATTAAATAAGTCAATTAAATGAGCCCCGAAATGCACACCACGGTTTTTTTTTTTGGGAATAAAAGGTGATCCCTGGAGGGTATGCAATAGTTTTGCGGCATGCAACATTTTCAAATTTAGCCGAGACACAACCCCTACACGTTTTTTTTATTGCCACCTGCTACTTTTTCTGGGCGCTTGGTATTTCAGAAAAACTGCCAGAGCTCATTTTCAACGACTGCGCTGCCAAAAAATAATTTTGGACGATTTCGATATTTTTTAGAAACAAAACCTAATAAAAATTAAACAGCTGAACCGATTTACATAAAATTTGGACTAGGAAATCTTAAAACCTCACTGATTATCGGAAACATAAAAGGGGCGATGTTGGACGCCAGACACGCCCACTATTTGAAATTGAATTATGTTATGTGCAAAAATGATGACAGCTATCTTGATATATTGATTTTTGTAAATCAAACGAATCAACCGATTGTCATAAAATTTGAAAGTATGATTGCTAATGCTTTGGCCTCAAATACAAAAATAAAAGTTTTCAAATTTATACACAGACACGCCTACTATATACACTCAAATTTACTTTTTATATATTTTCACATAATTATTTATAAAAGCATAACGGTTCAACCGATTTGCATACAATTTGAACTAGTGAATAAAGGAATATGTATTTATGATGAGAAAAATATAAACCACATGAATTAGGCTCCAATAGCATCTTTTTATAAAGATCGAAAATCAATACTTGAAAGTTATACTATATTGATTTATTGAATTGTCATTTATAAACCGATTTGCAAAATATTTCAGAATATTGTTGCCAGCCAACATATCTTATATACAAAAATTATTTTTTGAAAATCGCCTTAATAACTCCAAAGTTATAAACCAAAGTATGTTGCTGCATACAACATTTTTAAAATATAAATAGTAGGCGTGGCTGTTTATTTAAATCAACTATGTTATTTTTATAATTATAGGAAAGTCTTAAGTATTTCCTAAAAAAAATTTCATACAAATCGGTTAATGCGTTCAGTTGTTATAAATAGATATATCAACAGACCGTTTCAGGGCATAAACTAATTTACCGCTTTTATGTCTGTTGGTAAATTTATTTATACAAACAAAACGGTTGATCCGATTTGCATAAAATTTGGGCCTAGAAGTGTTTAATATTTCCTGAAAAATATAAAAATAACAGAGGTAATTTTAATACACAGACACACCCTGTATTTACAAATAAAAAAATGATGCATGATGCCATTGATATTTGTTAATAACTTTTGAACGAAACAACCGATTTTCAAAAATTTTGTGTTGAACATTAGATTTGATGACTGACAACATAACTGCAAAATATTTTTCAAATCGGTACATAAATGCAAGTTCAAAAAATAAATATAGTATAAATTTCAATTAATGATTTTCAATTTTTACAAAAAGGTCATCGCAGATCGCCACACCCGCCGATTATATTTCTCTTTTCTTACAGACATATTTCTTTATTCACTAGTTCAAATTGTATGCAAATCGGTTAAACCGTTCGGTTTTTATAAATAATTATGTGAAACTATCTAAATAGTACATTTGAGTTAATATAATAGGCGTGTCTGTGCATATATTTGTAAACTATTATTTTTGTATTTGAGGCCAATATATTAGCTATCATACTGCTAAATTTTATGACAATCGGTTGATTCGTTTAATTTACAAAAATCAATATATCAAGATAGGTGTCAACTTTTTTGCACGTAACCTTATTCAATTTCAAATTGTAGGCGTGTCTGTCATCTGACATCGCCCCTTTTATGTTTCCGATAATCAGCGAGATTTTATGAATTCCTAGTACAAATTTTATGTAAATCGGTTAAGCCGTTTAATTTTTATTAGGTTTTGTTTCCAAAAAAATATCGAAATCGACCAAAATGGTTTTTTTTTTTTTTTGGGCAGCGCAATCGTTGAAAATGCGCTCTGGCGATTTTTCTGAAATACCAGGCACCCAGAAAAAGTAGCAGGCTGCTATGAAAAAAATGTGTATGGGGTTGTGTCTCGGCTAAATTTCGAATGGCGCAAAACTATTGCATACCTTCTAGGGATAACTTTTATTTACAAAAAAACGTTGTGTGCTTTTTGGGGCTTATTTAATTGACTTGTTTAATTTATGTTTTTATATCTTTTGAACCGTAGAACTGTTTTTAGTGAAAATTTCACAGCTTATACAGAAAATCACGCGCTATTCAATAAAAATACGAAGACTCGTTTGATGCTTTAAATACATATATTTTTTAAATGAAATATACAAGGTTTTCAATTGTAATTTTTATTAAATTAATACATGTTAAACAATTGTATTTTTTTATATTTATACAGAATATACATGAACAATTTTAACAGAATAAGAAAAATCTTAAAATATATAATACAGATGTCGTTTTCTACGCTTTTCGTGTTGTTCTCAAAAATGTTATAGCGCGGACTAATTGATCTCCAACGTCTTCATAATTAAAAATACGTTCTTTCTGAATTAGCATTTGTTGACTTCTGGTCTGAAGCTGATGTAGACTCTGAAAGTAAATAAGAAAATGTTTGAAATTTAATATTAAATATTAAAAAATAAAATAAACTTAATTTTAAATAAATTATACATGTTTTTGACGGTTGCAGAAAATTCTTATACACTTTATAAAATAAGTCCGTCGTCCTCCAAGTCTAACGAGTTTTAGAAACATTTTCATATTGTTGGAATTAAAAAAAGAACAATTTTTATGTATTTTATGTATTAAAGTACAACTAAAGACCATTATTCAATAGTAAATCCCCATTATTGCACCCTTCATTGGATGGTGTCTACAATTTTACTAATTTCTTTTATTTGAGTTATACATTTAATGGTCAGTATTGACGACACTGTTCTGCAAGAGTTTATTCTCAGCCTCCCCCATTTACACAACAAAATATATAGGTCAACAAAATAAATCTTTTTACATTTGACATTTGCACAAAACTATGCTTTTATTTGGGCTTTATTTCTTGACTGATTTTAATCCTTTTAATTAATTGAAATCGTTTCAAAATGCCAAACAAAAGCTAACTAAATATAAATAATTTTTTTGTGTGTGTGCGCGTCCAAAAGTTCAAGATTTATTGAGTGCGAGATGTTGGTTTTTGTGTGCGAACTACTAGAATCAACGGAAGGATGTTGATGTTCATTAATTATGATTACTCTAGAATAAGCATGAAGGTCCTTGACGACATGTTTAATGTGTGCAATTAATATAAGCTCTATATGGTATTGAAAAGAGTGTATACAGTGTGGATACTTTTGGCAGAACATTTGGCATAATATTTTTTCTTATCAACTCTAGGAAGTGAATTTACGGAAATAGTTTTTCTTTGGAGATGTGTCTGGAATGGGGCAGCATTTGTTATGGATGCTAATGCGCTCGAAATGAGAGTTTATTTTGTAGGAATCTTGATTATTAGCGGCATGTTGCCTTTTGATTAATCATAGTTTTAGTTAATTTATTTGATAGTGTTGGAGGAATTGAAGAAATGTTAATGATTTATTTATTTTTATATTAAAAACAATGTTCCATTAAGTCTTTCATAGTAAAAAAAAACTATTTATTCTTTGGTACATGCACAAATTTTTGGAATGAAGTTTGAAGAACGAAAAATGTAGTTGTTACTACAAACTTTATTCGTTACAAACGAATTTTCCTATACACATTCCAAATTGTTCAAAATGTTTTAAATTGGTTGTAGTCCAAACTAAAACACTTTTAATTTCTACTATAAGAACCAATTAAGCTGTTGAGATAACTGAATAAGTTTTGTGATATGTTTATTTTGAACAGCATAGCAATAAACTAGGTCGAAACAATGAAAACAGTTGGATCGATTGATTCATTAAATTAAAATCTTACATAGACAGGTTCAGATTCACATTATATAATTTTCAAGAAATAATTGCAAAATCGACAAAACCTCATATTTTTTTTTGAAAATATCTTGCACTCTAAAGAAAATGTTTTATTTCGTATTTTATGGTATACAACTATAGGTTTTAAGGTAATAACAGGTTTTTTCGTATTTATTAAATTTTTATTAAATTTGTTTGTACTTGATTCAATATTAATATTCAATACTATTAATTTTATGATTTATATATTAATATATATTTTAAAAAGCATACAAATAAACTGGATAGAAATACTATTATGATATTTTTATGTGTTTCTTACTATAAACGCGTTAAGCATTTAATTTATTTAACGTAGAAATCATAATATTTCATCATTCTTACTTATTTTGAGAAAATAAATATACATCTTATTGATTAAATAGTAGGGGAAACCGGAGCTTAGTCGACACTTTTTTTAATACTAATTTTGACCATCATATCAATGATATTGGACGAAAATAATAATACAGTTGTATAGATTGATTCATTAGCTAAAAATATTCCATTGTATTTCACCAATTATGTTTATGATTATGTCTTCTTTACGTATAATTTTATACTTATAGTATAAATACTATTATTTTTATGTGTTTCCTACTATAAACGTATTAAGCATTTAATTCATTTAACGTAGAAATCATAATATTTCATCATTCTTAATTATTTTGAGAAAATAAATATACATCTTATTGATTTAATAGTAGGGGAGACCGGGGCTAAGTCGACACTTTTTTTAATACTAATTTTAACCATCATATCAATGATATTTGGCGAAAATAATAATACAGTTGTATAGATTGATTCATTAGCTAAAAATATTCCATAAGATGTAAGGATATACAATATTTAGTGTTCACGAAACAAATGCATGATAAGTGAACCCCTTTGTACATAAAACTCACAACATAATATATAAATAATCAAAACTTGAATGGCAAGTACAAGCTGAAGTTCAAGCACAAAGTGAATTTCTTTTCTTTGGTAACAGTGACACCTAATGCTACGTGTACAGTATCAATTTGAAGTTGATCTGACATTCCATTCGCGTTTTAAAGCAAAAGTTGACTTTATCCCGGTGACGGCTTAGCCCCGTTCTCCCCTATAAGAAAAATAAATATTTTCATACAAATTTAAAAACAAATTTTAAAGGATTTTGTAGTATTTAATCGGATTTACCAATTGAATTAATAGTTAATCATATTGACTAATTTCAATAGTAAAAACTATTAATTTTATGTATCTTTTTTCTAAGTATACTATGTAATGCACGTTTTCGGAACGAAATCATGTGCTTTAATAGTGTAAAGATAACTATAAATTAAATAGTTAATACTTTTGATTTACTTTTATTTATTTACTAAAAAAAATACCATACAAATTAATAGCTTTTACAAATATTACTTCAATAGTTTTTGTTATGGAAATTTGTCAATAGATCATATTATTGTTCAGTTGGTAAATACTATTGAACACTACAATTCCAATTAAATTACACTACAAAGCAAAATGTAAAAAAGGTTTCGCAGTGAATGTCATTATTTTTGTATTAAGATAAATGATCCGGGGAAATCGATTGTATATATTAAAAATGTATCCATGGATAAGTTAACGAGATAACAGCCAATAACTTTTTAACCGAGCTTTAAAATGTGGTCACATAAAATATCTGAAATAAATAACTAATATAATCAAGTGTTATATCATTTATTTTTCACAATATTTTAAAATTGGTTGGCTGGTTTGAGAGAATTCTATAGAAAAACTCGAAAAAAGTATTTTTTCGACAAAAATACATTTCAAAAATTGGTAAAAATCAAGAAAATGTAAAATTTGTAATATTCAAAAATTAGTCTGCACCTTTTCCAAATAAAATAAATCTATGGATACAGTTTGAGAATAGACAAAAAAAATCATTTGAAAGCATTAGAATTTAGTGTAAAATAAAAATATCATTTTTTGTAACCCATGGGTTACAGGCTATACTATGTGTGTAGGGATATTTTAGCACCACTTAGGAGACGTGACCGGTGTGAAAAAGTATATATTTTCTTGATCAACATCACTTTTCGAGTCAATTTAGACACGTCCGTCTTTCTATCCGCGTATACACGATAACTTGAAAAATAATATTCCGAATTCGATGAAATTTTGTTCCAATTTATATTAGTTCAAATATAGTTTTAAGTTATAAAATGAGTCAAATTAGTCAACGTACAAATTACAAAGTATCCATACAAGTTATCGGTTTACTTTTTAGGATCCCATATGTCGTAAAGTATTCAAGATAAAGTAATAAAATTTAAATTAGTTATGAACAAATATCTATGTATACGTGCTCAAAAACTAGGTGTGATCCGCCCACATATTGATATATTTTTTTTTATTTAGCATTATATATTTATTTTGCATTATTATAAAGGTAGAAATCTAAATAGAATGATATAAACATCATTTTGTATTAATAGTATGAATATCATTGTAATAACAGTAAGCATCCTATTGACCATTTTTAATAGTAAAAAATAATTGTATTTCAATTAAAATTCTATTAATTTATCAAATTTTTTATGAATCTGTTCTTATTATAAATATTTCATAGTTACTTATAAAATAAATATAATTTAGGTATATATGATTAAATTTTTAACATTTAAATTTTCAACTCTTGAAAATCCCACCCCAATTATGAAAGATATTAAAATTCACACCAAAGGTGCCAGATTTTGCAAACAATTAAAACACTACAAAAACCATTAAAGTGCCGGCTGAAAAAGTGTCATAAGCACCGCTTAACCTTATGTTCTAATATATTTCATACCAATACTTTTTACATATATTTTTTTTAGTATTTCTTTTTTTTTTGCAAAACTCAGCGAAACCACTAAAATCAAAGATGCCGCCTTTTTGAAACTCAAGCATTTCTGCCAATAAGTTTTTTGTTAAACAAAGCTGTGTACCAGATTTTGTGTATTTTTATTGTCCCCCTATACAAGTTTTATATGACATTTGATTAATTGATTTTTGGACAAATCTTGAAAATCGCTTTGACAAATAAATACACATTTCGCTGAGGACAAATAAGAGGCTAAAGTAGTATTTGGCTCGTTTGTAATCTATTTGCACTTCGCACTTCTATAATAGAGCTCAACTTATATAGTAGGGCTCATCTTAAGTCTGAACGTCAAGTTTTTGTGTGTATTTGTATGTGTCAAGAAGTCGTGAAGAGTGGTTTTGTCAAAATGGAAAAAAAAACGAAAGATTTGATTTCCACAGACAACAGCATTTCACAGACTTTTGACTTCTTTTATAGAAGGTACTTCATAAATCATTCAAACAAGTTTTACGCGCTACATGTTCGAAATGAAAAACCTGCTTGAAATAATTAATTTTCCTAAATTTTGCGCATTTAGAAAGTTTGCTTTTTGGTGACAATTTCCACGGAAATATGTTTTGCAAGATAAAATGATTAATGTTAAAAATATTTAATTAAATGAATTTAATGATAAAAATACAAAAGTTGTGGTAAGCGGTGATGTGAATACCCTGCGTAAATTTGAAACAGTTTTTTTTATTAATTCTTTCGTCAAATTTTAAACAAAAGTAAAAAATTCAAACGTTTGCTATTTTCAATTGTAAATGGCAATTGCAAGAATTTTCTATTTTTTTTTTTTGAAAGTCAATTTCTAGCAAATTAAAAATTTAAAAGAAATCAAATCAGATTTTTTTCCACCTATGAAACTTCAATAAAAATTCATCAAAGCGCAAATAAACAATACGAAAAATAAACGAAATCAATTTCATGCAAATTGGAAAAAGGGTTCCCTAGGGTACTCGTCGCATATGGGGCGCAATTGTAATTTTCCATGGCTTCCCAACAAGTCTCACTCTATTCCATACTCCAGCCACTATTAATAATGCCTCCGCACTTTTAAATGTTTTACTGTCAACGTATTGCGTTTGGTTGGAAACCCTACCGCCTAACTGTCAGTGCTGGCTAACATACGTTGCCAACTTCATTTGTTGCCACAGAGTTCACAATGCATGTAAAAGAAAAATAACCACGGTATGAGCATTTACAACGGTTAACCGCAATGACAACCGCAACCGCGTGTTACGCACTCTTCCCACTCGCACTTTTAAAAGATTCACGCAATATGCGTGTGTGCTGCCGTTACCGCGATGACATAACGGTAAAATAATAATTCATAAATAACGCTAAAAATGCCAATCCATAAATTTAATCGGGAAAAAATCGGTAGCGGTTGCTGTACCCACGGCGACACACATGTGAACGCATGGGGAACTCAGTAGAAAAATAAAATAAAATTTATTTATGCGGAAAATTCAATTTTTAGTTAAAATTTAATATTGAAATTTTAATGAAAAATATAATTTTTAGTTAAAATTTGAATTTTCAGTGAAAAATTTAATTTTTAGTGAAAAATATAATTTTTAGTGAAAATTTAAATTTTTTGTGAAAATTTGAATTTTTAGTGAAAATTTGAATTTTTTGTGAAAATTTGAATTTTTAGTGAAAAATTGAATTTTTTGTGAAAATTTGAATTTTTTGTGAAAATTTGAATTTTTAGTGAAAAATTGAATTTTTAGTGAAAAAATGAATTTCCAGTAAAAAATTTAATTTTTAGTAAAAAATTTAATTTTTAGTTAAAAATTTAATTTTTAGTCAAAAATTGAATTTTTAGTGAAAACTGGAATTTCTAGTGAAAAATTGAATTTTTAGTAAAAAATTGAATTTTTAGTGAAAAATTGAATTATTAGTGAAAAGTTGAATTTTTAGTGAAAAATTGAATTTTTAGTGAAAAATTGAATTTTTTGTGAAAAATTTAATTTTTAGTGAAAAATTTAAGTTTTAGTGAAAAATTGAATTTTTAGTGAAAAATTGAATTTTTAATGAAAAATTGAATTTTTAGTGAAAAATTGAATTTTTAGTTAAAAATTGATTTTATTAGTGAAAAATAAAATTTTTAGTGTAAAATTGAATTTTAAGTGAAAAACTGAATTTTAAGTGAAAAATGAATTTTAGTGAAAAATTAAATTTTTAGTGAAGAATTGAATTTTTAGTGAAAAAAATGAATTTTTAGTGAAAAAATTAATTTTTAGTGAAAAAATGAATTTCTAGAGAAAAATTTAATTTTTAGTGAATAATTAAATTTTTAATGAAAAAATTAATTTTTATTTAAAAATTTAATTTTTAGTGACAAATTGAATTTTTAGTAAATATGGAATTTTTAGTTAAAGATTAAATTTTTAGTGAAAAATTAAATTTTAAGTGAAAATTTGTGATTTTAGTGAAATATTGAATTTTAGTGAAAAATTGAATTTGAAGTGGAAAATGTGATTTTTTCTAAAAATTTTGTTACTTAAATTTTTCTACTGCATATATATTTCGAACTCTTTAAAATTATGAGTTGGGGTCCATTGAAAATCTGTTTCTACAATTCACTGGCAATACGTCATGGAGCTGTCATATTTTTTTTTAACTCACCAGAAGAGTTTGATTTTGTTTTGTGGGGTATAGCAATTTTAAGGGATTTGTGGTGACATTTGTGGCCAACAAATCGCGCTTTTCGAGTGCTATCGTCTAAAACGAGTCGATTCGAACAGTCATAACTCAAGTATTTACCGCATATTCTAAGCATTGGACTTCATCCCACATTTAGACTCCATACCATATTTGACTTCGGACCAACTTCCTATTCAAATACACGTAGATACATCATTCAAAATATTATTTCAACATGTGTTCACACATGGTTGAGCTGACATCATTGCTACGTTCACTTTTCAGGCGGTCTTTCTTTCTTTTTTTTTTTTGGAAAGCGTTGCCTTTCCGGTACCCATACCATATCATTTTCCATGCTATACAGTTGTACAATATAAAATGAGCCAATTTCGCAAAAAAGTCATCTGCTTTTGAAAGTTACACTTGGTGCTTGCTTTCGTCTCGTTGTCCTCTCGGTCGACACACAAGACGCGGTTGTTTAGAACAGCCGCAATTTGGGGTTTTCGCTTGCTTTGACGAACACGTTATATGGGTTTTTTTTTGGTCTGTGCTACATGGTACAGGGTCACCGTAGAATGCAAGGATGAGCAATACACTGGACGACATATGCAAAGGACACAAGCCGCAGAACAAACACTTTGTTTAAAACTCATGTGAAGCGGAAGGTAACCGAAATAGAAACGGAAGTGTAGACAAAAATTATTATTATTTTTAGTTGTAAATGTTTTTTTTCTGTTTTTATACAAAAAGACAACAATTTAAACTAAATATTGCGGAAATGTTGATATAATTTGCGTATTTAATACATATTAAAAAAAAGAATACACTACGGGAAAATATAATGAATCGGTCATAGTTCTGCCCTTTTAATATGAAACCAACCAGTAACTTTAACATGGCGTTGTCATAGGAGAGGGCGAATTAACACCTCATGCAGACCTTTAGACTTATCACTAAACTGACCTTCAACGTCATGCAGACCAAAGACTATGCTGACCTTAAGACCTATCACTGAATTGGTCTTCAATACAAGAACTTAATTCAGTTCAAAATTCTCCAAGATCAGTTCAGTGAGAGGTTCAGGGATAGGTTTATGTGATAGGTTCAGGTGGTGTTAATTTACCCCTTTCTACGACAACGCCATTAAATGTTGTCGGTTGTTTTTATATAAAAGAGACAGAACTAGGACCGGTTCATAATATTTGCCAGTAGGGCACATAAAAAATGAATGGTTGCTGCCCCATTTAATTAGATGAAAACTGTATTTTTATCAGAAATATCCGAAAAATTGAATTTACCGAATTATGCGCATGTCATGACGAACTGCTGGAATGACGTATATTTCATAATATAAATAAAGAAAATTAATGATAAAAATCATAAAATTTGAATAAATATTTGAATTCCCAGTCTGCCATGTCTCGGAGCTCTTCGATGATTGAAGTTTTCTCTAACTAACTGCGATATCAAAGTTAAATCTCGTTGCTTTATTACTACGATTTTTTAATTTTTTACTACAATAAAATTTAAGGAAAATAAGATATTTAAATATTTATCACACCAGTATGGCAATGTTTTTCGAATCAATCTCGATATTCGATGCAATATCGATCCAGAATCTTTTTTTCTCGTTTCGAATAAACTTTATTATCTCGTTACAATATCTGCGTATATTTTACAACGAATTGTAGTATGATATAGATAGGAAATCGTAATCGAGATCAAAAGAATTCCTCGACATCTCGAAACAGTCTCGAAGCGATATGGAATCGAATGGCAGACAGGGTAATGATTCGTTTCCATATGACAAAAAGAACTATAATATTTAACTTTTCTGATTTTTTGGGTTCAAAATTAAAGTATAAAAAGGATGACCAAATAAGACACTTACGTTATACAAAATGATATATTGAAACCAGAATTAATAATCGGTATAACTAAATCAAAATTAGAAACTGTAACCAATACCGAAACCATACCCGTAATATCGTTACTCGTTCCAGTTTTAATCCAAGGTTTAAATATTTTATTTGAAATATTTTTATAAATTTCTGCTTTTATAAAAAGTGCCTTTTCTTTTAGTTTTCTTATTTTTATTTTATAATAAATATCATTGCAAAACATAGAATTCTCTTAATGAAGAAAATTAGAATAGCAAAAATTGCGCAAGAAATAAAAGTATTCTCTTCAGATACTTACTTTGACAGCTGTAGTCAAGTAACTCTTCAGAATTTCAGTACTATTATTTTTTCGGCATATTTGACAATTTGTTTTTTGTGCTGCATATTGTTGCCACCCCCATTTTGCAATTAGGGAATTAAAAAGTCGGATTGTTGAGTGCATAAACAATACAAAATATAGCCTCAATAAAGCAAAAGTAGGCAGTGGCGGTAAGCTGAATTTTGAAAATACTAAATTGATATAACTTCATCTATATCTACTACAAATTTACGTAATTAGGGTATATTTTCCTAGTTGAAATTAACGTATTAGGGTGGACATGATCATGTCCAGATCATGTTTGTCATGTAGCAGATCGGGTTATGACAAGGACAAAATTCCATGATCAGTTCTTTGTCATTGCCTTATTACAATTTCTACTAGGGATGATTTTAGCCTTATCATATGCAGAAAAATTCAACGATCCGTTCCCGATAGTGGTTTTGGATAATATATACGAGAACGATCCGTTCTCGATAGTGGTTTTGGATAATTTATACTAGGGATTCTCTACTAAGGATGTCGCTTCTTACGAAATCTACAACGTTTAAATGGGAATATGAACATTTCGAAGAAGCCCTATGGAGTTTTCGTAATGCGGAAGAGTATATAAGAATTAGATTCTATACATAAACTCAGTTTAAAATATTATAATAATCAGGGATTGAAATCGTATTCATAATCAATATCATTTAAAAACCCCTTCAGTTTCAAAAACAAAATTGTAAACGAAATTGTTCGAATATTGATATGAAAGGTAAAGGATTCGTACTAAAAAAAAAACATTTTTATCAAATACATTTTATTAATTTATTTATTTTTCATTTTTTATTTTTAATATTTAATAAATAACTCAAATTTTAATGTAATTATTTTTAGGTTCTTGTCAGAATAAAGTAATTAAATTTTTGGTTCAAGATATTGAAAATATGACCGGAATTCGAAACAGAAAACGTAATATTAAATTGGCATGTGGAAACCGTTTCGTTATAAAACGTAAACAACAATCAAAACCGAATCGAGGCATCAAACCGAAATCCAAACCGCTTTTTGTTTGAATTTCAATCATTGATTATGACCATAAATTCAATATCAAAGATGCAGAAAATTTTATTCTAGGATGGTAATAGGAAAAACATATATATCTCCGTAACAACCTACTCTATAAACGCCACTGTGCCACACCTAACCGTTTGTGTTCCAAAAATACTCAAGTGTCAATGTGGCAAATGTGTTTTTGAAGCGTTGCCGCCTCTCAAATACGCCTAAGAAATGCTGGAATGTCTTACAAAAAAAAAGGAAGAAAATCCCAACTAAACCAAAAATAAGAAAAAAAAGTGACATGCAATTGAAACATTTGAATTGGGGCGAGCGCCAAAAGGACACTCACTAAAACCATGAATAAAAACTCCAAAAAAAGAATATAGAAATCAGAAAAAAAAAACAAGGAGAAACAATGAAGACACAGAAGCATAAAATGTTTTAATTAATTCTCTGCACACAAAAATTCTTCGAAAAAGAAAATCACAGTCAACGATGTTGACGAAATGTTGATTTCTTGAGAGGTTTCACTGCCACACACTCATTTCTGTCGACTTTCTACAACTAAAAGAAGTGACTGACATTCAAATGGTTGGCGTAGTAATGGGGACGAAACACTGTGTGGTTCAAGACACCGACAAATGTTGCCATTCAAGTGGAAGTGCTGTGCGGGCAACACAGAAAGATATTTCGACGTATTTAACTTGATGAGTTTTCGACTTGATGTAGAATGGTTTTGTCCGAAATGCAGCTGGAAATTAAGATGGAAATTATGGCTGAAATAAAAAAATAAATAAAGAAAAAATACAGAAAGAAATGAAGATTGGAGTTAGGAAAGAAGTGCAGAAAGAAGTACCGAAAGAAGTACAGCATGAATTACACAAAGCTGTATAGCATGAAGCATATATATTGAAATCGTTGTTAAAATGTGCTATGACTGAATGGTTATGTGAATGGTTTTGACTGACATTTGACTAAAAGATGCTGTTGCCAGTCATGTGAAGGCGGATGAGGGGGAAGTATCACTGGTCTAGTCTGACAACAAGATGCTTTTTCGCCAATGAGCTGTTTTAATTGTTGTATTTGCTGTAATATATAGCACTTGAGGAATTTTTATTTCGTACAACTTAAGCAGATTGAGCAGTGTTTTTATATAGGAGAAAAGCAAAAGAAAAACGGGAGAATATGTCTGGTGTCTTGTAGAAAAGTAACAAGTACCCGTTGGCAGATTTTTATCTATAGCACATTGTGCTGTCTTAATCTCTTTGCATGGATGATACCTTTCACAAGACAAAACCTTCTACCAACGCCACCCACAGCAAAACTACGTCATTTCCGGCATTATTGGTAAATTAGAATTTTTCATTAAAATAAGTGTTGCTCGGGCATTTGACTTGACTTAACGTTGTCCTATCTGACAATATTGAGTTTCGGCAGATTTGGTTTCTATATTGTTCTTGTACATTTCAAATTATGTTCTTCATTTGAAAGGTCCTGCTTCCAAAACTACGTAATTTTGGTGTCTAGAAGGTGCTCAGCCATATTGCCGTCTGGACGCCAACCTCGGCGGCCACTTTATTTCTTAGGGGATTTTTGCACACTGTCATTAGTTACGCTTCTTTGGTTATGCATGAAAGAAGACAAGAAGTCACAGTTACAGGACACAAACATCTTCAAGTCAATATAAACAATACAAAAATATACGAAAAAAAACATAAATTTTTATTGTACGCAAAGAATTTGCAACTCACTCTAGGGTTTGATATAAAACTGAGGAGAAAAAGGAAAAAATATAAATTAATTTCTTTTCATTTGCTTGAGTTGATATCTTTGTTTTGTCAGTTGTTGTTTTTCTTTTTTTTTGTAATTTTTCTTGTTATTATGTCGAGGAATTCTTGAAGATTTGCTGCTTAATGAGGAAATGAACTTTGCTACTTTACATGTGCGTTTTAGTTGGATGGGAGGGAGGTTGGCTAGTGAATGCTTGGGTGTGTTCGCAACTATGGTTTTTGTATAAGTAGCAGAAGTAAGTTTATTTCTTGTTGCTACTTTTCATTTTCTGCACAAGTAGGTGATAATTTTGAGATTTGGTTTTGGTCGAGAGTTGAATAAGTGGTTGGGGTTTAATGTGAAAGGCAGTATATATGTTGTTTAAGAAGATGTGGGGGTAAAGTATTTGTGGATGAAATAGTTTTTGTGTGCGAGAGGCCATTGTTTGATTTTCACTTAGATTAAGTGATAAGCGTAACGGTAATAAAAGTAACTATTAACAGGAATTTGCTATAATTAGAAAATAAGGAGCTGAAAAAGCTATAACGTAATGAAATTAAGTAGTGCAATACAAAGAACATTCAAAGGTATAAAGTATATGGAATTAGCCATTATTTGGTAATTGGTTTTTATTATACTTTAATACCTAATTTCATTTTAAAGGGAAATTTAGTTTATTATGAAACTGATTTTTTATTCTGCTGCACATTTATATTTTTATTAATTTGAATTTTTATAAAAAATTGGGACTATTAGTTCATTATTGTTGTTGTAAAAAATTTAAATTTTAGTGAAAAATTTAATTTTTAGTTCTAAATTGAATTTTTAGTTAAAGTTGAATTATCACAAAAAAATATATATTTTAAAGTGATAAATAGAACTTTAAGTAGAAAAATGGAGTTATATGTAAAAAATTTCATTTGTAGTAAAAAATGTCATGTTTAGTGAAAATTTTAATTTTTAGTGAAAAATTTTATTTTGAGTGAAAAATTTAATTTTTAGTGAAAAATTTAATTTTTAGTGAAAAATTTAATTTTTAGTGAAAAATTTTATTTTTAGTGAAAAATTTAATTTTTAGTAAAAAATTTAATTTTTAGTGAAAAATTTAATTTTTAATAAAAAAATTAATGAAAAATTTAATTTTCAGTGAAAAAATGAATTTTCAGTGAAAAAATGAATTTTTAGTGAAAAATTGAATTTTTAGTGAAAAATTGAATTTTCAAAGAAAAATTGAATTTTTAGTGAGAAATTGAATTTTCAGTGAAAATTTAAATTTTTAGTGATAAATTGAATTTTTAGTGGATAAATGAATTTTTAGTGAAAAATTGAATTTCTAGTGAAAAATTCAATTTTTAGTGAAAAATTCAATTTTTAGTGAAAAATTCAATTTTTAGTGAAAAATTCAATTTTTAGTGAAAAATTCAATTTTTAGTGAAAAATTCAATTTTTAGTGAAATTTTGAATTTTTAGTGAAAAATTGCATTTTTAGTGAAAAATTGCATTTTTAGTGAAAAATTGAATTTTTTGTGAAAAATTGAATTTTTGGTGAAAATTTGAATTTTTAGTGAAAAATTGAATTTTTAGTGAAAAATTGAATTTTTAGTGAAAAATTGAATTTTTAGTGAAAAATTGAATTTTTAGTGAAAAATTAAATTTTTAGTGAAAAATTGAATTTTTTGTGAAAAATTGAATTTTTTAGTGAAAAATTCAATTTTTAGTGAAAAATTCAATTTTTAGTGAAAAATTCAATTTTTAGTGAAAAATTCAATTTTTAGTGAAAAATTCAATTTTTAGTGAAATTTTGAATTTTTAGTGAAAAATTGCATTTTTAGTGAAAAATTGCATTTTTAGTGAAAATTGCATTTTTAGTGAAAATTTGAATTTTTAGTGAAAAATTGAATTTTTAGTGAAAAATTGAATTTTTAGTGAAAATTTGAATTTTTAGTGAAAAATTGAATTTTTAGTGAAAAATTAAATTTTTAGTGAAAAATTGAATTTTTTGTGAAAAATTGAATTTTTTAGTGAAAATTGAATTTTTAGTGAAAAATTGAATTTTTAGTGAAAAATTGAATTTTTAGTGAAAAATTGAATTTTTAGTGAAAAATTGAATTTTTAGTGAAAAATTGAATTTGTAGTGAAAAATTGAATTTTTAGTGATAAATTGAATTTTTAGTGAAAAATTGATTTTTTAGTGAAAAATTTATTTTTTAGTGCAAAATTGAATTTTTAGTGAGAAATTGAATTTTTATTGAGAAATTGAATTTTTAGTGAAAATTATTAGTGAAAATTTGAATTTTCAGTGAAAAAAATGAATTTTTAATGAAAAATTGAATTTTTAGTGAAAAATTTAATTTTTAGTGAAAAATTGAATTTTTAGTGAAAAATTGAATTTTTAGTGAAAAATTGAATTTTTAGTGAAAAATTGAATTTTTAGTGAAAAATTGAATTTTTAGTGATAAATTGAATTTTTAATGAAAAATTGAATTTTTAGTGAAAAATTTAATTTTCAGTGAAAAATAGAATTTTTAGTGAAAAATTGAATTTTTAGTGAAAAATTGAATTTTTAGTGAAAAATTGAATTTTTAATGAAAAATTGAATTTTTAGTGAAAAATTTAATTTTCAGTGAAAAATAGAATTTTTAGTGAAAAATTGAATTTTTAGTGATAAATTGAATTTTTAGTGAAAAATTTATTTTTTAGTGCAAAATTGAATTTTTAGTGAGAAATTGAATTTTTATTGAGAAATTGAATTTTCAGTGAAAATTATTAGTGAAAATTTGAATTTTCAGTGAAAAAAATGAATTTTTAATGAAAAATTGAATTTTTAGTGAAAAATTTAATTTTCAGTGAAAAATTGAATTTTTAGTGAAAAATTGAATTTTTAGTGAAAAATTGAATTTTTAGTGAAAAATTGAATTTTTAGTGAAAAATTGAATTTTTAGTGATAAATTGAATTTTAGTGATAAACTGAATTTTTAGTAAGAAAATGAATTTTCAGTAAAAAAATGGATTTTTAATGAAAAATTGAATTTTTAGTGAAAAATTGAATTTTTAGTGAAAAATTGAATTTTTAGTGAAAAATTGAATTTTTAGTGAAAAATTGAATTTTTAGTGAAAAATTTAATTTTCAGTGAAAAATTGAATTTTTAGTGAAAAATTGAATTTTCAGTGAAAAATTGAATTTTTAGTGAAAAATTGAATTTTTAGTGAGAAATTTAATTTTCAGTGAAAATTTAAATTTTGAGTGAAAAATTGAATTTTTAGTGAAAAATTGAATTGAATTTTTAGTGAAAAATTGAATTTTTAGGGAAAAATTGAATTTCGAGTAAATAAATAAATTTTTAGTGAAAAATTAAATTTTTAGTGAAAAATTGAATTTTTTGTGAGTAATTGAATTTTTAATTGAAAAATTGAATTTTTGGTGATGAGTTTAATTTCTGTTCAGAAGTGAGATTTTTTCTAAATGACAAATTTAATGTTCAGTGAAAATTTTAATTTAATTTTTGGTTTTATAAAATTTTTATTAGTTTATTATGGAATTGATTATTAAAATTTCTTATTTTACAACTAATTTAGTTAAAAGCTTTATTTATTATACTATCTATGCAAAAATCAATCGCATTTAAATCAGTGGCAAAATGTTTATGATCGCTGTGCAATAAAATAAAAACTAAACTCGAGCTAAACTTAATACCTTTTTACATATCATGCCACCAAATGGGTTTTTATTTTAATTTTATGACTTACAACCGAATGAAGTGTGTTTGGTAGTTGGGGGGTGGACAGTAGCAGAACTAAACATAGCTAAGGGTAGAGTGTCTGTGATAGATAGACAGACCGACAGTTAACCATATAGATAGATAGCCAACTAGACAGCGGCATAAACGCAGCGAGAAACATTTCAATTTTTATGTCTTCCAACTCCGAAATACCCACACCGAACTATACGATATGAAACGAATGCCATTTGCAAATATAATTACCTGCCAGCATTTGACTATTAAAACCTATTTTACAACAAGCTAGTAACAAACAACAATACCTCCCTCCCTCCCTCTCTCCAAACCAAACCCATTTGAGTATATTTTGCAAAAAGCAATTTCAATCTAAAATTTAATACGCTCTGCACTACTGTGGCACGAAAATGTCTGTGATGGCGTCACATCCGCATCCGTTTGGACTGATAAACGTTTGCTGCAATAAAAACGCACTGTAAACTATAAAAATTTTGCAAAATTCAAATTTTCCAACAACATCATTTACCACCTACTCTCTCCGTATGACAAACGTCACATGGATACACGGAGCAAAGCTGCTATTAATATTTTAAAGTTGACAATTTATATTTCAATGTATTGATAATTTAGAGTGCAACACTTTAATTCAAATTTTTAGACACTTAAATTTATAAAAATTACAATTTAAAACGATTTACATCCAATTCACGTTATAGTTCATAGTCGCGAATTTGAATATTAAAACGCATAAAAGGGAAAACAAAATATGGAAACAAAATACATAATAGAGGGTTGTAAATCAGACCATTTAAACTTTTAAATAAAGTTAATAGTGTCACTATAATACTTGAATTTAATTCGAAATTCGAGCAAATACTTTGAAATTTATTGAATAAGTATTTTATTAATTATAAAATGTTTTGTACCACAACTTAACACATCTTTTTGTCAGTGTAAACATTGCAAATCAAACAAATGGGAAAATGTATTGTTGGTAACACTGCATATACATCATAGTGACAGCTAAGCATCACAGTTGTGTGCGGTAACAGTTGTGCACAGGGTGAAGTCGTCGTCGTCACCGTCATCCGCATCGTCGTAAAATTGACTAAAATGTGTGAAAAGGTTTTTTTGTATTCAGACCTTCTTTTTCGCTACCATTTATTGCAAATATTATAATTTTAATGTTTTATTTGTATTTGCATTTGACGCAATTGTCATAAATGCCGCCGTTGGTTTAAGTGACAAAATGCAATAATAGTAAAAATCAAACATTGACAGTTTTAGTGTAGCCGGGGTATTTGATTAATTGCAGTGCGAGCTAATAAAATTGTTAATGCTTTAATGCAAAATATTAATGCCAAGAACCACTGCATATTTTGGTTTGACACTTAAAAATTACTGCGATGTATTGAATGTTGCAGTTAAATTTTGCTAAAACTTCTATGTAATGGAAAATGTGCCCTTTGCATAGAACTTATTTACGATATTAGATCTATTTCAATTATGAAAATGTATTTACTATAATAATCATCATAAATTATAGAATTTTTAATCAAAGTATATTTAATCCAGTCACAATCATATTCAAATTTTAGGTTGAATTATTAGTGAAAAATTTTAGTATAAATTAAATTATTAGTAAAAATTGAATTCTTAGTGGAAAATTTAATTTTTATTGAAAAATTTAATTATTAGTGAAAAATTGAATTTTTAGTGAAAATTTTAAATTTTTAGTGAAAAATTTAAGTTTTAGTGAAAAATTGAATTTTTAGTGAAAAATTGAATTTTTAGTGAAAAATTGAATTTTTAGTGAAAAATTGAATTTTTAGTGAAAAATTGAATTTTTAGTGAAAAATTGAATTTTTAGTGAAAAATTGAATTTTTAGTGAAAAATTGAATTTTTAGTGAAAAATTGAATTTTTAGTGAAAAATTGAATTTTTAGTGAAAAATTGAATTTTTAGTGAAAAATTGAATTTTTAGTGAAAAATTGAATTTTTAGTGAAAAATTGAATTTTTAGTGAAAAATTGAATTTTTAGTGAAAAATTGAATTTTTAGTGAAAAATTGAATTTTTAGTGAAAAATTGAATTTTTAGTGAAAAATTGAATTTTTAGTGAAAAATTGAATTTTTAGTGAAAAATTGAATTTTTAGTGAAAAATTGAATTTTTAGTGAAAAATTAAATTTTTAGTGAAAAATTGAATTTTTAGTGAAAAATTGAATTTTTAGTGAAAAATTGAATTTTTAGTGAAAAATTGAATTTTTAGTGAAAAATTGAATTTTTAGTGAAAAATTGAATTTTTAGTGAAAAATTGAATTTTTAGTGAAAAATTGAATTTTTAGTGAAAAATTGAATTTTTAGTGAAAAGTTCGAGTTTTAAGTGAAAAATTGAATATTAGTGAAAAATTGAATTTATATTGTAAACTTTCATTTTTTGGTGAAAATTTGATTTTAGTGAAAAATAGTTTTTGTTTTGAGTGAAAAATTGAATTTTATTTTTTGGAAAATATTTTTTTTTTGTATAATGATTTTATTATCAGCTAAAATTTGAATAGTCCCGTATTTGTTTAATTCGACAAACATTGAAGTAAACTCTTTTGAAAACAGTTGTAAAAATGAGCAAGTGTTGCCAACCACTTGTGACTATATCAAAACAAAGACTTAACAAAGTAGAAAAATACAAAAAGTGCTTTAAAAAATTTACACAAGAACAGAAACAAAACAAAATTTATAAAAATAAACAAAATTTGCATTATTAATATTTAGTTACCATTCATTTCAACCCCATTTTCAAAAAAAACACCCTCTTAAAAAAACACTTAAAGCTTACTGTTTTGCAGCAATTAGCTGTGAAAATAAAAAATGTTTTATAAGTGGATAAATTTAGAATTTAAAAAATATGGCTGCCATTTAGCAGAAATAATGATATCAAATAATTTGAGTAACCCCTTTCAGTGGTTTTTAGATTATGAAAAATACACAGTGTCAACGCTTGATAAATCAAAGTGAAAATGTGGTAAATAAAAGTGCCAACTTTTTCAGCCTATTAAACTAAAAGGGTAATAAAGGCTTTTTAAATTATAAAAATAATGATTATAGAAAAACAATCTACAAACGTAAATTTTTTAAAATTAAATTTTTTTAAATTAAAATATTCTCAAATAATCGACGATATTTAAAATTTCATATATATTATGAAACAGTTTTCTTATACCCACTTTCTGTATTTCGAAAAGAACGACGAAACAAAAATTTCGTCACACAAATTTTGATTTCATTTCACTGACTTTTAAACCTTGAACATTTTTTAAACTTACGTCACTTTTCTCTAATAGTCTTTAGTTTCGAAATACAGAATTCAATTTGATAAGGCAATAAGTAGCGCGGTAGCTCAGTGGTTAGTGCGTTGGACTGCGAGCCGAAAGGTCCCCGGTTCAAGCCTGGACTGGGGCTAACAACATCTTTTCATAGAAACATTTTTCTATACCGCGCTACCTCTCGGCAGTAAATGGCAAACCTACGAGAGTAAAAAATTGCCTATGAAAAGCTCTCACCCGCCGTTCGGATTCGGCAATAAACTGTAGGTCCCACCACTTTGAGTGCAAATATAACACGCACAGCTCAAAATGGTGAGAGAGCTCGGCCTAAGTTCTTATAGGAAGACAATTCAATTAATATTTCTAAAAATATATTTATGAAAGTCACTCATGTTAAGATTGTCTTTAAGAATACCGTAGTAGTTTTTTCTGCATATTAAGCCAAAAAAGGATCAACATGTTTTGCAAATATAATAAGAAATTCTAAACAGACAAAAGCAAAATTAAAATTTTCTTAAATTACAAACTGTTGCATTTTGCACAAAAAAAAATATCTTTTCCTTGGAGAATTCGCCAGAGCTCTTCCAAATTGCTGCTTCTTTCATTCAGTACTACTTGGTGACATTTGGCAGCTGTCACCACTGTCCTTGGTCCCTGCACATGTACAACATATTTTCTTGTTATTTTGTTGGCTAATTACAGAGCGCTCAATGCATGAACTGAGAAAAGTAAAAAAAAAAAATCCTAAAAAATCTGAATATCCCTGTAGGAAATAACTTTATTAATATCGTAGAATTTCGTCATATGTGATTTCATACAGGACATTTCATTTAAGATGTCTGACATCATATATCATCCTAAATATTCCGAGGAAATTGTTTCTTGTATACCAAACAGGAATTGAAATCATTGTGAAAAGGGAATCAATGTACTGGCAAAGAAATAATTGACGCCTCTTACGAAAACTAACACGATTCAAATTTTAGTAAAAAAATTCTCATACAAAAAAATTAGTTTTCGTCAGAAACGTCGTAATAGAATGTGATAATTGATGACTATGTTTACAAAGATTTCATAAAGAAAATTGCATTTAAGATCCTTGCAGAAAGAGTCAGATCTGTTCAGATTTAAAATTCACGCCTTTGACCTTTCCGAAAACACATTAAACCTTCATCTTAAATTTTCATACAATGCATGGTAATTAAATTTAAAATTACTTCACCATAGTATTCTGGTCTGAATATTTCCATTCCTGATGTGTTCAAAACTGAATAATAAATCATGTTCCGGCTTTCGATCGAATTACAATTTGTAAACAAACGGCTTTGCATTCGATGTCACAATACAAAGAAACTATTTTCCAGACGAATTCAAATCGTTAAAGTCGAAGCAAATGGATTAAATTCATTGAAATACAAATTTTTGCACAGAAAGTTTGAATTACAAATTTTATATAAAATGCAATTGAAATTCGAACGAAAGTCGGAATATGACCGAATAATTTGAAATATTTCCGAATTTCACATCTTAATTTTCAGTTTTGAATAAATTCAGTAATTCAGGATTAAATTCAGTAATCATAAAACATGCCGAAATATTCTGCAACCTTCAGACGTAAATACTGAAATAAATTGTTCGGGCTAAAATATTTAGAATTAATTTCAACTTTGACTGACATTTGGGGAACTTTAGAGGAATGATCGATAACTTTTCCAACTGGGATAGGAACAAAAACTAACCGACAGCATTGCCAACTGCAACAACTGCTGGAGGACAAGAAAAACTATGCGAAGCACGTTTTTTGAGCACAATATTCACTGCTTTGCTCAATGGCTGCGTGCTTTTTGCCCTTTTTATAACCTATTATTTACCCCTCAATTGTATTTTTAACCTTTTTCTATTTTTAATTATTTCTTTTTTTTTCTTTGCTACACTAGACTAGTTAAAACCTTAAGTTCTTTATGCAATTTGCAATTGCACACAACAGCAGTAACAGCAGCAATAGACAAAACAAAAATGTCGAGGAAAAAAGTATTTTTTAATTAAAAACCAAATTTTTGTTTGTTACATAGTTGGCACAACAAAAGCACGCAAATTGTATTTTATGCCATAATTATAAAAGACGTTGCTGGTAACACCGACCGACCGAACGACAACATCACGTCAACACCAACAACATATAATCAAAGACAGACCCCGCATTGCTTGAATTCTTTTGGTTTGGTACCTGTTCTGTGAGTCAACTTACAATTGCACTAATTTAATTGTGCAATTAGTTGGCAACTCTGTACGTAATTATTGCCAACTCTTTTTTGTGTGCTAAAATGTTTAAAGCATGAGTCGGTCGCTGAAATGTTTAAAATTAAAACGGAAATTAAATTTTTCTCTTATTACCATGCATTTAACTAATTGAATAAAAGCGAAAAAGTGGTAGTAGTGAACGAAAAAAAAAAATATGGCAACAATTAAAATTTGTACGCTGAATATTAGCGTGATTTTTTCAGGTTTTAGGGTTTATTTTAGACGAGCGCCTTTTTAATGAAGGAGTTTTTTTGAAACTTTTTGTAATTTGAGGAATGTTAATAATTAGATTGATTTTAATTACAGATTGTGAATATGTAAGTGTTTCTGACTGTTTTCAGATATTTAACAGATATTTCCAGCAAATCAAAAGATATCTTAATGATAGAGAGATAATAGATAAGGGAAATACGTATATAGTTTGAACAGAAAAGCGTGATTTCTAAAAGTATTACTGAATTCTTCTGAATAATCGGAGTAAATTTTTGATCCGACCCTAATAGTAGATCTTATTGTATTTTATGACGATTTTCTATTAAATTTAACGATGTTTTACAAACTATTTAACTCAAAAACGGTTAACGATAGAGCTCAAATATTTTGTGAACCCTATAATATAAACAAAGGTATCTTATTAGTTAGGGGTGAACCTCATATATATCATATTTTCTTTAAGTATATAGACCACCTAACGCTTTGATGATTTGATATTTCGTCTCTACCATTTTGGAATAAATCAAACACTTTTCTCCGATTTTCGTTTCCGGACAGTGACCGAATTGAACAAATTTAAATTGAGAAAAATTTAAAACAGAGAAATAAATGTTGATCGGGAACATCTAAACAAGAAAGAAACATTTGAAGAATCCAAGACTCTCTCGGAAGTCAAACAACTTTGCAATCTATCTTTTTGCCTTTGGAGACAGTCTTCGGTTCTTCAAATATTTCCTTTTTGTTAGCTAATATTAATATAAACTACCATATTATGTCTAATAATTCTCAAAGGTGTTTAATTAAGTTCTCCGAAGCTCCTCACATTTAATATGCAACATGATGACGCCATTAAGACGTTTATTACAACTATGAAACAACTAAAATTAATATGCATTAAATTAGTAGACAGGCAACCACATAAATGTAACATTAAAAATTATGCCCAAAATAACTGACCGCAGTGAGACTGAGTTGAACATAAAAATGGACACCTTTCATGTCAATAAAACTTAAATAATGGTCGGCCAAAACAAATACCATATTAAAACGCAACGCAAATACATGGCCATTGACAGCCGTTTGACGTATAGAGAAGGTGGAGTTGAACCATGCAGAGCTGGAGTTGAATTATATTGTGTTCAGGAGGATACAGTTAAGCATAGGAAATTAGTTTTAGACACGAGCAACAAACATATTACTAAATATGGGTATAAAATGCAATACAAGACAAACATAAAAACAATTTTAATAAATGTACAAAAATAAATACAACGTCGTATGAGAATATAAAAACAAAAGTGCATGTGATGGGACACAAATAAATATAGAAATTATGTGAGTTGATGTTGGGGATGCTGTTGGGATGCTGATGGGGATGCTGCTGAAGATGTCGATGAAGTTATTAAATGAAAAACCAGCCAGCAGAAGAACATATATAATATATGTAGAAGGCACAGGACTCTGGCAGGAACGGATTAGATATAAAAGGAAATAGAGTTTACCTGGGTAGGCTCATTTTGTGAATTCAAATGAGCGATGAAAATTAAAAACCAGTAAAGAAAGTTAGGGGGACTATGGGGACTATGGGGGCGATTATCACAAGGCAACGTGTCTGAGTGCTTCAACATGGCGAAGCCAGCGCAATCCTTGTAGGTGTCGTCTCAAGTCAACTCACTGGTCACCAGAATTGACAAATTGTCAAATGGTGACACCTCCACTTCGGTGGAAGTCCTCCTCGTGGAAGTCCCTGGAAACGGCGCTCTACACCACCCGGTGTAGAAGTCGGCTAAAGTGAGTGGCGAGCATCTCCCTCAGAGTGAGGGTTCGTGCGTTGGGTTTGGGTCCCACCACGGAAAAAACCTATGCGCCCAATGAAAACAAAAAAGAAGCCTCGGATAACGACCGATTACAACGATGACGACCCACGCAAACGTTTTAAGGACCATGATTTACGGATATGCACCTGGAATGTCCGGACCCTTTATAGGGAAGGTGCCTCTATCCAGCTGGCAGATGTCCTCGAAAAATATAAAGCTGACATCACCGCTATCCAGGAGATGCGATGGACGGGACAGGGCTGTTCGAAACAAGCGTCCTGTGATATCTACTACAGCTGCCATGCGGAGAGACACGAATTTGGATGTGGATTTGTGGTCGGCAAGAGACTCCGCCACCTTGTCTCTAGGTTCACGCCCGTGGACGAAAGGCTGGCAACAATCCGCATCAAGGCTAAATATTTCCATATCAGCCTAATTTGTGCACACGCTCCGACGAACGAGAAAGATGACGAGACAAAAGAGCGCTTCTACGAGCGCCTAGACAACGCATACGAGCGCTGCCCCCGCCACGATATCAAAATCGTGCTAGGCGATTTTAACGCCAAGGTGGGCAGAGAAGCCATCTATTGTCCCACAATCGGAAAATTTAGCCTCCATGCCAACACTTCCGATAACGGAACGAGACTAATCGACTTCGCCGCAGCACGAAACATGGTAGTTAGTAGCACTAGATTCGAACATTTCGATATCCACAAGGCCACATGGTTGTCGCCCGATCAAAAAACTCGAAATCAAATTGATCACGTTGTGATTGACGGAAGGCACTCTTCAAGCGTGATGGACGTACGCACTATCCGAGGTGCCAATATGGACTCGGATCATTACCTTGTAGCAGCCAAGGTCCGCACACGCTTAAGCGCTGCGAAGAACGTACGGAACCAAACGCAGAGAAAGCTAGACGTCGGAAAGCTGCAATCACAACAGACAACGCAAGCCTTTTCCACTCGACTCTCACACCTGCTTAGACAAAGCACTCCTCCTCTCGATGATATAAGCGCGCAGTGGAATCATATCTCCTGCTCTATGCGTACGGCTGCCGAAGAGGTGCTTGGATTCCAACGCCCCCTGAGGAATCAGTGGTATGACCAAGAGTGTCGCGCGGCCACTGCAGAGAAAGACGCTGCGTACAAATCCACCCTGCAGTCAGTAGCTACGCGAGCTGCGAAGGAGCGATACAAAGAGAAGAGGAGGGAAGAGAGACGTCTTTTCAGGCGAAAAAAAAGCGAGGCAGAAAGACGTGAGTGTGAGGAGATTGAGATGCATGGGGACAGGAATGAGGCTCGAAAATTCTTCGAGAAAATAAGACGCCTAGCCGGAGGTTCGAAATCCGGAGCCTCTTCCTGTAAAGATGAGAACGGAAATCTAGTGACAGATATCCAGAGCACACTGAAAATATGGAGGGATCACTTCTCTAAACTGCTGACCGGTGATGATGACCTCAATTCCACCGATAGAGAAGCAAACCCGGCAACCCCAGTACTTGATGACGACGTTGAGATTCCGCCACCCGACCATGACGAGGTCAGAACAGCCATTGCTCGGCTGAAAAACAACAAAGCCGCAGGTGCTGATGGCCTGCCTGCTGAATTGTTTAAGACCGGAGGCGAAGAGCTAATAGAGAGCATGCACGAGCTCGTAAGCAGAATATGGTCGGATGAAAGCATGCCAAGTGACTGGAACCTCAGTGTACTCTGCCCAATCCTTAAGAAAGGGGATCCCACTATCTGCGCCAACTACCGTGGGATCAGCCTACTCAATATCGCATACAAGGTTCTATCGAGCGTATTATGTGAAAGACTGAAGCCCATCGTCAACAGACTGATTGGACCTTATCAGTGCGGCTTCAGACCTGGAAAGTCCACCATAGACCAGATTTTCACATTGCGCCTAATCCAGGAAAAGACCCTAGAAAAACAGATCGACACCTACCACCTATTAGTCGACTATAAAGCCGCCTTCGACACTCCGATAAGGGAACGATTATACGCCGCAATGTCTGAGTTCGGTATACCTGCGAAACTTATAAGACTTTGCAGGATGACCCTGAGCAACACACGTTGCTCAGTGAGAATAGGAAAAGACCTCTCCGAGCCATTTCATACCGAACGAGGTTTCAGACAGGGTGACTCCCTATCGTGCGACTTTTTTAACTTATTGATGGAGAAAATAGTTCGAGCTGCCGAACTCCGTCAAAGCGGCACTATCCTCAACAAAAGTGTCATGCTGCTCGCATATGCCGACGATATTGATATCATTGGCAGGAGCACACGAGCAGTCAGCGCAGCATTCTCCAGATTGGAGAAAGAGTCGCGTCGAATGGGTCTAGCGGTGAACGAGGACAAGACGAAGTTCCTTGTGTCAACAAGCAAAAAAGAGTCCGTGCGTCTTGGACAAAAAGCTGATTTTGACACCCACAAGTTCGACATTGTGAAGGACTTCGTCTATCTGGGATCCAGCGTAAACAGCAACAACGACGTCAGCCTGGAGATCAAACGGAGAATAACTCTTGCCAACAGGTGCTACTTTGGGCTCAGTAGGCAATTGAGAAGCAGAGCCCTCTCTCGCCGGACAAAAATAACGCTCTACAAGTCACTCATCATGCCCGTCCTACTTTATGGTGCAGAAACATGGACGCTGGCCACCACCGATGAGAGAGTACTGGGAGCGTTCGAGAGAAAGATTCTCCGTAAAATCTTTGGCCCTATCTGCTTTGCTAACGAGTATCGAATCAGGATGAACCACGAGCTATATGAGTTATTCGACGACATTGACATAGTCAAGCGCATCAAGATCCAGCGGCTTCGCTGGCTAGGTCATGTCGAACGAATGGATGAAAACACTCCAGCCAAGAAGGTGCTTGAATCGAAACTCGAAGGTGGACAGCGTAGAAGAGGGCGTCCAAATCTGCGTTGGAAAGACCAAGTTGAGGACAACCTGGCAACGCTTGGTATTTCTAACTGGCGTCAGCGCGCGCAAAGCAGATCCGACTGGCGCGGCTTCATCTCAGCGGCCAAAACCGACCCACGGTTGTAAGGGCCATTTAAGTAAGTAAGTAAGTAAGAAAGTTAGGGAAGTTTTGTGAGTAGTGAAATTTTTTTTATTGAGCAAAATATAGAACAAAGTTACGGACAATTCTTTCTCAAACTATGAAAATTCATCCCTGAGACAATTCATCCCTAAGACAATCCATCCATGGGACAGTTATTCCGGACAATCCTTTTTCCAGACAGTTCTTCTCCGAATAATTCCTTCCCAGATAATTTTTCCTCGAACAATTCCTACCTCTTTTCTGGACAATTATTCAATTCATTCCCGGAAAATTCAATTCATTCCCGGTGAATTTTTCTCCAAACAATTCTTTCTCAGACAATTTTTCCTAAGACAATGCTTCTCCTTACAATTTTTCACCAGAGACAATTCTTTCAGAGACAATTCTTCCCTGGAACAATTCATCCCTGAGACAATTCATCCCTGGGGCTACTCCCCGAGACAATTCGTCCATGAATAATTCTTCCCCGAAATGATTCTTTCCCAGAATGTTCTTCTCCGAGCAATTCAATTCCAAATATTTTTCCGCGGACAAATATTTTCCGGATAAATCTTCCTGCGAAAATTCTTTCTCGAACAATTCTTTCCGGACAATTCATTCCCGGAAAGTTCTTCTTCAAACCATTCTTCCCAGACCATTTTTCCTAGGACAATTCTTCCCCTTACAATTTTTTTTTTACCAGAAACAATACTTTCAGAGACAATTCTTCCCTGAAACAATTCATCCCTGAGACAATTCATCCCTGCGACTACTTCCCGAGACAATTCTTCCATGAATAATTCTTCTCCGAAACGATTCGTCCCATAGATAATTCATCCCTGGAAAAATTCTTTCCCTGACAATTCTTTCCCAGAATGTTCTTCTCCGAGCAATTAATTTCCAAAAAACTTTTCCGCGGACAAATATTTTCCGGATAACTCCTCCTGCGGAAATTCTTTCTCGAACAATTCTTTCCGGACAATGCATTCCCGGAAAGTTCGTCTCCAAACCATTCTTTCCCAGACATTTTTTCCTGCGACAATTCATCCCCGGGCGATTCCTCACCAGATAATTCTTCCACGAGGCACAATATTAAGTTCCGTTACTGCACCAATTCTTCGGAAACATTTAATATGTATACTGATGCCAATGAAGACAACATTTCACAAGTTGCGAAAGAATTATACAAATCCCGATCGGTTTCCTCTACCACTTGTGGTTTTCTTATAATCGTATTTTCAACCGTTAGGCGGACATCGCAATCGACTTAAGAGTTCAAGTCTTCTCTGGGTATTATAAACGGATGACCAACGATTATATACCCTTTCATAGGTTATTGAAAGGTCGCTATGTGGAAAATTTAGTTCAAAGATAATCGACCTATAACAGAAAGTAAAAATCTTCGGAAATGTTAAAAAGAAGTATTTAATAAAAAATGATGAAAAGAAATATTCGAAAACTGATTTTGTCATTTTGTTGTGGGGGTCGATTAAATTTTGTGGGCCAATAAAGATCGTAATGTTCGTTTAGATTTTTCATATCAGTTCACCCCTGAACTAATGATAGCTTGAGAGTAGGTTGAGAAATGTCAATAGTAATTGACACCTTGTGTGCGTAAAGTAGATACAAATGTTGAGACATGCAAAATATGCCCTATTCTAAATAAATACCACATACGAACCGGCAAGGAACTAAGCCAAGAAAAGCTGCTCAAGAAAGTTCTGATGATGGTATAAACTAATAAACACGTTGTTATTTCTGGCAAGTGTAACATGCAGGACATGTCGTAAATGGAAATAAATGACAAGTCTTAGTTAAATAAGAAAACCCAGAGGAAGAAAATAAATAAAAAAAAATAAAATAAAACACTAAAATATCTTCAGAAACATGGAAAATATTAGAAAATGCAAGAAAATTGAAGTAAATGTTAGAGATTGTCATAAATATAAACCATGAAATTGTGGTATGAGCCATAAGGAATATGCAGTAGAAATAATCTAAGAGCCAGCAATAGTAGGAAGGAAGTAGGAAGAACATCTTTGAGAAATCCTGCAACTGATAAAGTTGTCATGTTCGCAAAAAGTATTTCGTATGCAATCATAAAATTTATTGTTTTCTCTGGAATTATCGGAATTTGCAGTTTGTGCTGATGTGTGTGTGCGAATGCATAAACTACTCTTACCACTTTGGAATAATTTAAGAAATGTCCGTACAGCATTGACAGCTCTTGTCAAAATTGTGCAAAATTCCAAAATGTGTTTTGTTTAATTGAACAGTGTGTGACATGCGGTGTCATTTTATGGCGGTATTATTTATTGAGATTCCAGCGGGAAATTTATGATATAATTTATTAGAGGAGTCAATAGAGGAAAATTAGTTTTTCGCACATCTTAGGCAAGGTTCCTTTTTTTTTGAATTTTTCGAACAAGACATTTGACAAAAATTATGAAATTTTCTAAAAGAAGATTCATTTTCCAAATAAAACTCAAATTATTTTGAAAATTATTGAATTTTTGTCAATAATCTTTATTATACAGAAAATTCTGTTAATGGAAAAATATTTCCCAAGAAAAATCTAAAAAAATCGATTACAGCTTTAATCGAATTCACAATGAAATCTCTACAAAGACAAACTTTTTATGACATTTTATAATTTAAATATTTTTCATAATAACTTTTTCATTCCGCCTGGAATTTTGCTTAAAACTTCTATATATTTTCTACATCAATTGTACCAATCCAAAACAAGGCGATGTCAAATCCTTACGTGAAAATAATCGAAAACAAACGCAAAGAATGGCGTCGCGATCATCCGTACGCCTTCGTGGCGCGTCCTCTACGCCTGCACGACGGCACCCTCAATTTATTCGAGTGGCACTGCGAATTCCAGGGACCACGTAACTCCATCTGGTCGACGGGCACTTTTCAGGTGGCATTGAAATTTCCGCGTGATCAACGACAACGCATGACAATTCATTTTGTGCCGTCCATATTTCATCCGAATGTTGATCGTGCGGGACGTGTTTGTTCGTCAATAACCAGCCTCTGGCCCAAGGTCGGAATCAAACAAATACTGCTGACGCTACAGAGTTTTCTGGACAATCCAAATCCGGAGGCGCCGGAAAATGCGCTGGCAGCGAAACTGTACGAAGAGGATTATGGGGAATATGAGCGTCGCGTACGCAAAGATGTGGGCGAAAATCATTTCAAGCCAATACAGCTGGAGTAATGAAGCATATGAGATATTTTCATGTAATTTTTGTAGAAGTCCTTTGTATTTATTTTATATAAATAAATTTTAATAATGAAATCTCAAGGCATTTTTATATAGAAACATACAAAATATTTGTTTTGCGCTTAAATTGCATTAGTCCAGTGTTGCAAAATGACGTTAAATACACTTTGAATATCATACAATGATGCATTTTAGTGATAACGTCCGACAATTGTTGCCGATAAACCCCGCCATTTGTTGGCGCTTAAAGCTTTGACGCATGAATTGCGGCGGTAGGGATGTTCTGGGAAAATTCTGTTGTATAAATTACAACTTTTACTAAACCCATAAGAAGCTTAACAACAATAGCCATTTTGTCCATTCCATTTGCCACAAATGGCAACATTGTAGGCTTCGACATGTTATGAAGTCTGCAACAAAGTGGCAACATTATTTTGCAATGCACAGAATTGCATTTAAACTTTTGTTCCGTTTTGTGTTGGACAACATTGTTGCTGAGTTTTAGTTTCTGGTGCATTTTTGCGGTTAAGTGTTTGCAAATATTCTGTCTATAATTGGCATTACCTTTGGAAAGGTTAACAGTGTAGGATTTCATTGCCAAAGACAGAGAATTGCTAAGGGAAGAATTCATTTAAAGTGCAAATGAAAAATATTGGTAAAAATTTGAATTTTTAGTGAACAATTGAATTTTTAGTGACGATTTTAATTTTTTAGTGAAAAATTTAACTTTTAATAAAAAATTTAATTTGAGTGAAAATTGAATTTTGAATGAAAAATTGAATTTTTAGTGAAAACTTGAAAATTTAATGAAAAATTTATTTTAATGAAAAATTTAACTTTTAGTAAAAAATTGAAATTTGAGTGAAAACTTTAATTTTTAGGGAAAAATTTAATTTTTAGTGAAAAAGTAAATTTTTAGTGAAAAAATAAATTTTTAGTGAAAAATTGAATTTTCAGTGAACAATTCAATTTTTAGTGAAAATTTTAATTTTCAGTGAACAATTCAATTTTTAGTGACAATTTTAATTTTTTAGTGAAAAATTGAACTTTTAATAAAAAAATGAATTTGAGTGAAAATTGAATTTTTAGTGAAAACTTGAAAATTTAATTTTAATGAAAAATTGAACTTTCAGTAAAAAATTAAATTTTGAGTGAAAATTAGAATTTTTAATGAAAAATTTAATTTTTAGTGAAAAATTTAATTTCTAGTGAAAAATTTAATTTTTAGTGAAAAATTGAATTTTTAGTGAAAAATTGAATTTTTAGTGAAAAATTGAATTTTTAGTGAAAAATTGAATTTTTAGCGAAAATTATATTTTTTTTTTGTGAAACTTTTAATAAAAAATTGAATTTTGAGTTAAAATTTGAATTTTTAACGAAAAATTGAATTTTTAGTGAAAAATTTAATTTTTAGTTAAATTGAATTTTTTTTAGTGAAAAATTTAATTTTTAGTTAAATTGATTTTTTTTAGTGAAAAATTTAATTTTTAGTTAAATTGAATTTTTTTTTAGTGAAAAATTAAAATTTTTTGTGAAAAATTTAATTTTTAGTGAAAAATTTAATTTTTAGTGAAATATTGAATTTGTAGTAAAAAATTTAATTTTTAAGTAAAAATTTAATTTTTAGTGAAAAATATATTTTTTTAGTGAAAAATTAAATTTTTTGTGAAAAATGCAATTTTTAGTGAAAAATTTAATTTTTAGTGAAAATTTGAATTTTTAGTGGAAATTTGAATTTTTAGTGAAAAATTTAATTTTAGTGAAAAATTAAATTTTAGTGAATATTGAATTTTTAGTGAAGAACTGATTATTGAACCGTTTTTTCCATATCAAGATTTAATTTTTTTGTTGGAAATTGTCCCCTAAACATTTTTTCGTCAGAAAATGTCTTCTTTCATGACATTTAATTTTTCTTCCCACACAATTCTTACAAACATTTTGGTTTCTTTCTTATGAAATAAACATTTCTGCAGGACTTCCCTTCTCGTTTCTCACAGAACGACTCTCAGATGATCTCACAAAATAGTTTGACTCATTACCGTTAGCATTCCATAGAACGTGTGCTACGCTTTTGTATTTGAAAAATATTCGAAATCCCTACTAGAAATTTTGGTAGGGCCATAGTCATGAAGTGATCATGTCATTATTTGAGATGATCGGGATATGACGATGCCCATAATGTTCTTGTAACGCAGTGTCTTCTTCATGTACTGACCTCAGGCCATGATCATGTTCTGATCGGGAAATTCCATGTTCTGATCGGGAAATTACAAGACAATTGCCTTGTCAGAGCCCGAGCATAATAGGGTTTCTCTCATTAAATCTCGATCATTGTCTGATGCTAATTTCGTTATGAGAAACAAATAATGTAGCTATGATCGGGAACATGTGTATTTAGATAATGGCAAGCAAAGGCAATGATCATATTTTCGCTAATAGGGTTTACCCAACGAAAACCCGATCATTTCCCGATGGCGCATCGGGCAAATTTCTACAAGGGATAGTCTCCAAATCGATTGGCGCTTATTCTCTACACATCTTGTACGAAGTACTACAAGATGTGTAAGAAGTGATGGCAGAATTTGTCTGCTAAGAAGTTGTTATAGCAGGGTTTCTGCTGGCAATCCCTACAAAATTTGACTACTGGGTTTTTACCCAGACAAAATTTTCATTTTCCAATGTATTGTCAAGAATGATTGCCATTTGAGACAATGCCTTTTATTAACATCACTTTTTTTCCATTATTCCATGAATTTTTTATTTTTTTGATATATTTCTTTCACTGACATTTAGTCGAGAAAAATGTGCGATGAATAATATTATTAAAAATCAATTCTGTATTATCCCTGAGAAAAATATTTGCTCTAAAACTTTATTCTTCTCAATGATTTTTTTGTGCCAAATCGTTAGTCTAAAACTTATTTTTTATATGATTTTAAATAATATTGACTTTATAATATAATATTTTAAAATTTAGTTTATATTTTTATACATTACCTTTTTGTTTTTTAAGTTTCCCCTAAAGTATATAAGTGCTTAACCCGTTGTGGCCGTCTTGAAATCGTTTCGCGCAGATCCACTCTGTAATTAAATAGAAAACAACACGATGAACGACTCACGAAGTGACGATAAAAGTTGTAAAACTTTTGCAATATCAAAAATAAAAATAAAACAACGTAATAGAAATACAAAACATAACCTAAAGTAACGCAAAGTAATGCGATGTAAGGTAATAATATTTTTTAGGATTTTATGTGCGGCAGCTGGACACGCAGATGAAGAAACAGAAGGACGATATGGTTACTGGACACCGAAGAAATAAATGCAAAAGTACAGCTGCAATGACATTTATGTAGTAGGAGTAGTGAGTGGGTGGACGGTTTGGGTCTGAGGGTTAAGAGATGCATAAGATGGCGTTAGAGGCTCTCAGCAGGACAGGACTCAGTGTAGTATTTGGAACTGTAAAGAAGGAGTTAAAAAATCATAAAACTTTGATGAGTTTTTCCGAGCTGCAGAAATTAAATTGGCCAAATGTGACGCAGCATTGTGGCGTGGTTAGAGAGAGAAAATGAAAAAACTGTTGTAAGAAATGTGGAAATGGAATTTATAATGGCGGGTGTTTCATATTTTTACAAAATCTTAAAGTGATAAAAATATAAAATGAAATTGTAAATGATATAAATAAAATATAAAGTATAGAGTAGTGGAATATCTGTTTTTTTCTCCAGAATTAAGTCTGAAATATTTCAAAAAATTAATACTCGGATGGGACAAAATTTATTATTTGAATTTTGTTCGAAAGTGATTTTCAGAATATGCTCGATAGAATACACATATATTTCGGTCTGATATATCTTTAGTCACATGTTTCTCTAAAACACCCACGTAAAAATATACACAATTATTACAAAATACCTCCGAAATTATAAATAAAACAGCTACACAAATAGAACATAAGTTTTACGACCATTTAATGAGTGTCTTGCGTCGTAAAAGCATTAAATGAAAAACGCTTTAAACGGGTTACGACTCTACCAATCTCTGAGATATGCATAGCAGCAGCAATTAAAATAATGAAAACTTATGTCTGGTTGGTTGGGTGCTGTCCCAAAAAGGTAGCAGGCCCAAAAAAGGTTTAGATATAAGCGCGCACAACAATAAAACCATATTTTATTAGTGGAAAATTCAGAAAAATACCAAAACATTTTCATAATTTATATTGACATAAATTTTACGATGATGAAAACCTAAAAAGTACTTCAATCATATTTGAAATGTGTAGAAAACAGGGCGTGCTGCACGTGGTGGTGTTGTTTTCAAAGTTTTTGCCTAAACAATTGAGTAATTAAACATTTTAGTCTTAGGCAGGTCAACGTGGTATGGGTGACCCCGCGGCGTATGTAAGGGTTAATTGCAAACAAGAGTAATAAAAAATTGGACTCAAGTTTTTACGACTATTTCACTCACACTTATCTATAATGAAAATGCAAAAAAGAAAAATTATTGAAGTATAGATGAAGATTTTCATAATTTTATTTGAAGAAATTAAAAGCATATTTTTTACGACTTCTTCAGTTGTACGACTGGGAGTGAGGCTTAAATTCATTTTTGGGGCGCTGCATAGAGTAAATTGCATATAAAATTGTCATGCAATTAATATTTTGTTTGTCTTGTAGTTTTTATTGTCTTATAGCTAAAGGTTTACTCAGCTTTTATTGCGAAAGGTTTTAAAGCGTAGAAATCATAATTTAAAATTTCTAATTTTATAACATTCAGTTGCTTTATAGCAAACTAATTTGTTATTTTTGTAAATTTTCTTTTCATTACGAAATTCGTAAATTTTTTTATGTATTTTATAATAAAAAGCGCATATTTTGTTGATGCCCTTTTTATAAATGCCAAAAATACAAATTTTAATAATTATTCTTAGACCGTTAATAATAAAAAAATTCGAGTATTCAAAAAGTTAAAATACTAAAAAAAAATTATAAAACATCAAATATTTTGCATAATGCTCATTTTAGAAATTCTTTTTGTAATTTTGTAATTTCAATTTTATACTCCAAAATTCAATTTTTCATTAAAAGTTGAAACATTCAACATTTAATGAAAAATTGAAATTGAAATTTTTACACTAAAAATTAAATTTTTTACTAAAAATTCAATTGTTCACTAAAAATATAATTTTTCAATAAAAATTCAATTTTTGACAAAAAATTCAATTTTTCACTAAAAATTCAAATTTTCACCAAAAATTCAATTTTTCACTAAAAATTCAATTTTTCACCAAAAATTCAATTTTTCACTAAAAATTCAATTTTTACTAAATTAAAATTGAATTTGCCACTAAAAATTCAAATTTTCACTAAAAATTCAATTTTTCACTAAAAATTCAAATTTTCACAAAAAATTCAATTTTTCACTAAAAATTCAAATTTTCACCAAAAATTCAATTTTTCACTTTAAATTCAATTTTTACTAAATTAAAATTGAATTTTCCACTAAAAATTCAAATTTTCACTAAAAATTCAATTTTTCACAAAAAATTCAAATTTTCACTAAAAATTCAATTTTTCACTAAAAATTCAAATTTTCACTAAAAATTCAATTTTTCACTAAAAATTCAATTTTTCACTAATAAAAATTCAATTTTTCACTAAAAATTCAATTTTTACTAAATTAAAATTGAATTTTCCACTAAAAATTCAAATTTTCACTAAAAATTCAAATTTTCACTAAAAATTCAATTTTTCACTAAAAATTCAAATTTTCACTACAAATTCAATTTTTCACTAAAAATTCAAATTTTCACTAAAAATTCAATTTTTCACTAAAAATTCAATTTTTCACTAAAAATTCAATTTTTCACTAAAAATTCAATTTTTCACTAAAAATTCAATTTTTCACTAAAAATTCAATTTTTCACTAAAAATTCTATTTTTCACTAAAAATTCAATTTTTCACTAAAAATTCAATTTTTCACTAAAAATTCAATTATTCACTAAAAATTCAAATTTTCACTAAAAATTCAATATTTCACTAAAAATTCAATTTTTCACTAATAAAAATTCAATTTTTCACTAAAAATTCAATTTTTACTAATTAAAATTGAATTTTCCACTAAAAATTCAAATTTTCACTAAAAATTCAATTTTTCACTAAAAATTCAAATTTTCACTAAAAATTCAATTTTTCACTAAAAATTCAATTTTTCACTAAAAATTCAATTTTTCACTAAAAATTCAATTTTTCACTAAAAATTCAATTTTTCACTAAAAATTCAATTTTTCACTAAAAATTCAATTTTTCACTAAAAATTCAATTTTCACTAAAAATTCAATTTTTCACTAAAAATTCAATTTTTCACTAAAAATTCAATTTTTCACTAAAAATTCAATTTTTCACTAAAAATTCAATTTTTCACTAAAAATTCAATTTTTCACTAAAAATTCAATCTTTCACTAAAAATTCAATCTTACACTAAAAATTCAAGTTTTCACTAAAAATTCAATTTTTCACTAAGAATTCAATTTTTTTGTACTAAAAATTCAATTTTTCACTAAAAATTTAATTTTTCACTAAAAATTCAATCTTTCACTAAAAATTCAATTTTTCACTAAAAATTAAATTTTTCACTAAAAATTCAATTTTTCACTAAAAATTCAATCTTTCACTAAAAATTCAATTTTTCACTAAAAATTTAATTTTTCACTAAAAATTCAATTTTTCACTAAAAATTCAATTTTTCACTAAAAATTCAATTTTTCACTAAAAATTCAATTTTTCACTAAAAATTCAATTTTTCACTAAAAATTCAATTTTTCACTAAAAATTAAATTATTACTAGAAATTCAATTTTTCAATAAAATTTTATTTTTTCACTAAAAATTCAAGTTTTCACTAAAAATTCAATTTTTCACTAAGAATTCAATTTTTTTTTACTAAAAATTCAATTTTTCACTAAAAATTTAATTTTTCACTAAAAATTTAATTTTTCACTAAAAATTTAATTTTTCACTTAATATTTAATTTTTACTAAAAATTCAATTTTTCACTAAAAATTTAATATTATTTCAATAAAACTAGAAATTTTCACTTAATATTTAATTTTTACTATAAATTTATTTTTCCATTAAAAAATCATTTTCCACTAAAAATAAATATTTCACTAAAAAGGAAATTTTCTCTTAACTCAATTTTTACTAAAATTTAAAATTTGAATTTTTAGTATTATTTAAAATAAAACAGTTTTTACTGAATATTTTTCATTCAAAATTTTCCATTACAATTTTTCTTGCATTTAAAATGTATTTTTTATTATAAGTTAATTTTTCATTAAAAAATATAATTAAAATTGATTGATAAGTGGTTCTGCAACGAAAATATTCACATTATTTTTAAAAGCTTTTTATTTATTAATAATTATTTTATTTTTTAGTAATGTTTAATTTTTTAAAATATTTATTGAAATTATAAAATTATTAAATTACCTCAAAGTATGCTTCTCTTTTTATACAAATGCTTTAAGCCTAAAGCTTTAAGCTTCTTTACATTGATTACAAGCACAACACCACAACAAAGTAAAACAAGTATGCATAAATTGCATAAAATCCTTCTATCTTGTCTGCTAAATGTTACTTTTGTCATAAATGCAAATAAGATATTGTTTCAACACAACTTCACGCACAATTATAACAAATGTAAATAATAACTTACTTTGTCCAAGTGTGTCTGTCTTCCTCATCATATAAACCTTAATACACCTGCGTGAGTGTGGTCTATGTATGTGTCCTTAAATGTCCTGTGACAAGTAATCCCCCCCTAGGGGATGTTGCTCCATCAGCTATCGCTTTTTGCAGTTTGTGGTTTGTGGCCAAAAGATTTGGTCATTTAACGGTTTAATGCATCAATAACTTGTTGGTGGAAGGGGAATGGTTTATTTATCATTAGGTGCACTATTACAACAACTAAATACAACAATTTTGTGTCACGACTGCGGTTAATTAGAGATTAAAGCTTTAAGCTTAATTTGTGTTCAAGTATATGGCAATATTTGTGTCAATAGCAAAAGAAGAAAATAAATTATACAAATTTAGGTAGAACAATTAAATTTTAATCTAAAATTTAATTTTTTTAATTGAAATGAAAAGCTTCTTTACACCACATATGCAATACAAAAATCTGTCATTTAGCATGTTCAACAACCACTCATTATCACTTGTAACTGTGATTAGGGAAAGACATAATATTGAAATGTTTTTATTTATATTTGAAGTTCAAAACAAATAATTTTTTGAACAGAAAATTAAACTTTAAAAAAAGATTTTAATATAAAAAAAAAATCTGTACAACTTTGTGCTATACAAAAACCGCAACTTAGCATGTGCAGCAACCACTAGTAAATGTAATTGAAATCGTTTGAGATATTTCAAAAATACTCGCATATGTTTTTATTTAGCTTTTTATACGTTTTTCAACATCGTAAAATGGCAGCAATTAAACTTTTTAATTGTTTAAATTGATTGGTTTCATTCAATGCAATCCAATCGAATTCAATCCAATATAAATCAATCGTATAAAATACCAACCCATCGCATGGCATTTTCTTCAATTCAATTTGAAATTTTTATGCGTTTTTAATGCGAAATTCCAAACAAATTCTCGCATGTGTAACGTGAGACGCGTTTGAAAAGCTTTTTATATACTGCCAACTAAATGTAAAAAAAATTGAACTGAAAGTAGCGCCATTAAAAGTGCGCCAAATAAAGTTAAAAGAAAGTTAAAATAAAATAAATAAATAGATATCATAAAAAAAAACCTAGAAGAAAACAAAATAACAAAACAATTTATTGCACTGATTGCAATCCGATAAATAGAGGAGGGGTTGACAATACAAAAGAGTGAATAATAATGTGAGAAGGTTGTACAGGGCACAGAACTTTGGGAGGGTGGGTCATAAAAGAATAGGTTGTCGATGCAGTTGGCGTTGATATGGCGACAAAAATAGCGATGGCATAAAAATTAAACTTTTCAATAGAAATTAAATTTTTCATTGAAAATTAAATTTTTCACAAAAAATCAATTTTTCACTTAAAATTCAAATTTTTACTAAAAATTCCAATTTTCACTATAAATTGAAAAATTACACTGAAAATTAAAATTTTTCTATTTACATAATTATTTACTCAAAATTCCATTTTTCGCTTTAAATTCAATTTTAATCTAAAAATTAAATTTTCAATAAAAATTAAAATTTTTATTAGAAAATCAAATTTTAACAAAAATTATAATTTTTATTATATATTATAATTTTTACTTAAAATTCAATTTTTCACTCAAAATTTAATTTTTCACTAAAAATTCAATTTTTCACTAAAAATTCAATTTTTCACTAAAAATTCAATTTTCACTAAAAATTCAATTTTTCACTAAAAATTCAATTTTTCACTAAAAATTCAATTTTTCACTAAAAATTCAATTTTTCACTAAAAATTCAATTTTTCACTAAAAATTCAATTTTTCACTAAAAATGCAATTTTTCACTATAAGTTTAATTTTTCACTAAAAAAATTCAATTGTTCACTAAAAATTAAATTTTTCGCTAAAAATATAATTTTTCATTAAAAATTCTATTTAACATTCAATTTTTCTCAATAAATTCAATTTTTCACAAAAATTCAATTTTTCACAAAAATTCAATTTTTCACTAAAAATTCAATTTTTCACTAAAAATTCAATTTTTCACCAAAAATTCAATTTTTCACTAAAAAATAAATTTTTCACTAAAAATTCCAATTTTCACTAAAATTCAATTTTCCATTAAAAATTAAGTAAAAAATATAATTTTTATTTAATAAATTTTTTTAAAAATAAAATTTAAAAAAAAAATTAAATTTCACTTAAAAATTTTCCTAAAAATTCAATATTCTTTAAATTTATATTTTTACTTTTTTATATGCTGCATAAACCGTGCATCATAAAAAGCAAAGGAAATCTGCGATATCAAGTTGGAAAGCAACACACATGTCATCATCCAATTTATCAATTCGTTCCGCTACTTTTTTTACGATTCTATTTTCAGCACTCATCGTTAATTTTAATTTTTATTTTTGTTGCACAAAATAAACAGCCAACAGTTTCCGGCATACGATTTTAATGGGCCACAAACACACATATTGGATATACGATCAGGATTTGCGACAGGATATATGACCAGATAAGAATATATATATAGTAGTATCAACAGTAACAATACCTACAAAAGCTCAGTTTTTTGTGGCAAAACATGAAATTTTGAATTTGATTTTTATATGCGACGGCTAGCGTTGGCGCGTAAAATTCGTTATAAAAATCAAATATAGTAAAAAGCAGTTGGAGGATTCACCTCCTTGCGGATGCTTAACAATGCGTGTTCAACAAAATAAAAAAAAAATCTTTTATTAGCAATGCATAATATGAAAAATAAGTATTAAGAAATAAGAAAATATTGTCTGCCTGCAAATTATTGCTTCCTTATTATTGACGAAGAATGCAACTTTCATTCATTGGCTTCGATTATATTCAAATTTTTTTATTTTATATTTTTAATTTTATGATATCTGTTCGTTGGTATGCAATTTATTTAAATCATAAACATTTTTTTGTGTATGGTTTTTTTGTTGTGTCTCGTAAATGTTCGTCATTTTCTGTGTAATTTTTATGTTTTTCTTATTTTTTTTTTTTTATTGCTGTCGTTTTTGTCGTATTGAATTTCACGCTTTTGTTGGGCCCACGGTAAAAATCTGATATGCACGTCATTCATGTCTGCTTTCACTACTTTATTTCGTCCTTTTTCCGTACTCTGCGCGTAAATGGACGGACACAAATTAAGCAGACTCTTATAAGGATTACACAAAAATTGTGGCTGACTTTTATAAGTGGATTTCTCTCGCTTTTTTTTTCTTTTTTGAAATGTTGGTAATAAAATCAGTTCAATTATAATGCGTCTCTGGTTACATTAAAGAGCAGCAGTATGAGAAGAAAGCTTTTTGGCGCGATTATGAATGATGCAGGGATGCGTTAAAAGGTACAATAATTTAATTATATTAAAACAAACAAAAATTTCAAAGTATTTCTTAAAATTTTTCATTTAATTCGCATATTATATCATAATTATTTTTAAAAAAATTTATAGAAAAAGCTTTTACTGGAAAAAGCTTTTTTGAAAAAGCTTTTATCAAAACGCTTTTATTGAAAAAGCTTTTATTAAAAAGCTTTTATTAAAAATCTATAATTGAAAAAGCATTTATGGAAAAAGCTTTTATTGAAAAAAGTTTTATTAAAAATCTTTTGTTAAAAAAGCTTTTATTAAAAAGCTTTTGTTAAAATGGCTTTTAGTGAAAAAAAGCTTTTATTAAAAAGCTTTGAAAAAAAGCTTTTTTGAAAAAGATTTAATTTAAAAATAAAACTTTTATTGAAAAATCTTTATTGAAAACAACTTTTATTGAAAAATCTTTAAACATTGTTCTAAAAAAACTTTGTTAAAAATCTTTTATTTCTTTTAAAATCTTTGTTATTAGATAGAAAATCTGTTTTTTTTTAATTTTTTTAATAAAAAACTTTATGTACAATCAAATGTTTTAAAAGATTTATGTATTTTTTTTTTTGTTTTTGTTAAAATCATTTTCTGGAACGATCTATTAATATATTATAATTTAAAGCTATTATAGTTTAAAAGCTATATTACACAGACTGTTATATACAAAGCTATGTTTGGAAAATAAAATGTTCGAAAAATGTATTTTGTGAAAAGCTTTTATTGGCATAATAAAGCTTTAAACGCAAAGACAGATTTAAAATTTCGAAATGCATATATTAAAAGTATTTTCATTAAAAAAAAATGTTGAAATCTTTTAGCGAAAAAATGGTTTTAAAAGAAAAAAAGCTGTGAAAAGCTTGTATAGGCCTAATAAAGCTTTAAACGCAAAGACAAATTTAAAATTTCAAAATGCTTTATATTAAAAGTATTTTCATAAAAAAAAAATGTTGTAGCGAAAAAATAGTTTAAGTTTTTATAGAAAATATATTTATCAAAAAATACCCAAATCAAAAATTTTCAATTTGTAATTTTTCATAGAAATAGCTAAACTTAAGATGAATAGAATTATAACAACCATTTGTTAATTTTATAATTCAGATTATTAAAATATCTCATATGATGTTGCAGCCCTGTAGCACACATTTCCTGCTGCCTGCCGCTTAATTTATATTTATATTTTTTACTTATATTTATATTTTTTACTTTTAATGGAATTTCACACTGTCCTCATCCTATCTTCTTCCCCAAAGCACTTCGCATTTCCATCTTCTATCATCTTCTTATCTTTCGTCTGCACTTGCAACGCATTTTATATAATTTCGTTGCATTATGCTCGGCGCTAAAAGCAGATATTTTACATTTAACATTTTACATAACCTGCTGCTCGTAGTAACGAACTTCCGTTTCCGTGGCATGTTGAACACGTTGATGAATGCCGCAGCGCGTTGCAATTACGTTAAACTCGAACGTTGTTCTCTTCCTACGCTGTCATTCCTTCGTCCTTCCGATACTCCATCTTTGCCATCGACCACATTTCTCGTTGCCATGTATTTTGTGCGTTTTAATTTAATTTTTACAAGCTTCCCTTTTAAGTTGCGCTTGTTGCGCCAAAAAGTATGCAGTTGTATCATATTTCTTTTGGTTTTATTTTTTGCATAATATTTATTATTAGCGTAACATAACTGAGTTATTTAGTGAATTTTATAACAATTTTTGCATCTTTTTCCTCTTTGCAAATTAAATAATTAGTTGTGCTCGCGATGATGAAGTTTTTTTTTTATTTTTAAACTGTCGAAAAGTATGCAACGTTTTATTATTTTTTCTTTATAGAATTTACTAATAGAGGCTGCTGTGCGAACGTTAATGAGCAGCTGCATTAACGTTAATTTAAAGTCGTAAACTGTAGGGCACAGTCCTGCTATATGGCAACATTATGCGTTAAGTGCAGCATAAATTGAAAAAATGTGTTGCTATGGTACAAAGTGAAAGAATAGCTTAATGAGGGCATGAGAAATGAAAGAGCTTCGCAGAATTTGTTGCATATACAAAGAGGTTGATATAATCAAATGACGTTGCAGGCTTTTAAGGATAAAACAATTGAAATTTACAAAAATTAAGAATTAAATTTTCATAAAAATTCAAATTTTCACTAAAACATCAATTTTTCACTAAAAATTTAAGTTTTCATTAAAAATTCAAATTTTCACTAAAAATTCAGATTTTCACTCAAAAAATCAATTTTTCACTAGAATTAAATTTTTTTATTAACCAAAAATTGATTTTTCAATAAAAATTCATTTCATTTCACTCAAAATTAAATTTTTTGAATAAAAATTCACATTTAGAATAAAAATCAAATTTTCATTAAAAATTCAATTTTACAATTATATTAAATTTTGAACTAAATAATTTAAATATTTCATAAAAATTCAATTTTTCACTAAAAATTATTTTTTTCTTTTTAAATTTAATTTTCCACTACAAACTCAATTTATCACTTAAATTCAAATTTTCACTTTAAATTCAATTTTTCAAAAAAAAATATTTTTTTATTAAAATTTAAATTTTTCACTAAAAATTCAAATTTTCAAAAAGATTATTTAGAAATTATCCTGTTTTCTTTTTTCTTAGAGAAATTAGTTAAATTGCTATATTTATGAGCTACGCGCCAAACACATAAAAATCGATTTGCATATCTTCGGCGCTACGTGTCGCTTGTTCTAGCTTGCATCACCAGCGGCGTTGCCACGTAGCGCCGTCAACATAATTTGCTGCAATAAAAGCGTTGCCATCACACAATGAGACGCGGTCATAAAAATCAGCAAACGTTGAAATTGAAATCGATGTGCCAAATAAATTGAAGTCGTTTGACGTTTTCACAAGCAAATATTGCATTTTAAGCGATTTTATAGCGCAACCACTTACAACAACTAGCAATAGAAAAAAGTAGCAAAAGGGTTCAAGTTAATGTTAAAAGTAAGAAATTGCAAAAAAAAAGAATATATAAAAAAAATAAAAGAAAAAAGAAATTCCTAAAATTACGAAAAATCGTAAAAATACCAAAAATAGTTTTTTTTTCTGCAATTTTATAGCAGCATTGCTCAAGTAGCGTGTCGAAGCAGACAATACGTTCTGCTCATAAAAATTCTTGCCAGAAAAAACTTACGAAATTTGCATACGCAGAAAACGAAATCGCTATATGCCTCAAGAAAGAGACAGCATGTGCTTTTGTCGTGCTTAGAATGTGCCAAAATATTCTAGAAAACAACAGAATTTAATGCATTTTTTGTGAATTTAATTTTGCGCCAAATTTTTATTGTTTGTTTGGTTAGCAATTTTTTATTGCTGTTTTTGTTTTTATTTTGGCTTCTGCTGTCTCAAAGGATTTTTCTGCTGAATTTATTGCAAAATTGACATTGTTTTTATTTTTGTTTTACTTCTTTTTAGTATTTTGTGCATGTGTGGCAACACTTGTTAGCTGTCAGGCATTTGTAAAGCAACAATTGATTTATTTTGCAAGGAAAGAATGAAATGTACTGCTAATGTTGTTGTTACTGTTATTACAGTTGTAATTGTTGTTGTAAAGAGTGTTGCCATTTTGCTTACAGGGTTGCCAGTGATGACATATTTTAATAATTTTCTTAAGGATTCAGCAGAAAAATGTTTCGTTTTATTTAATGTTTGTAATTATTTTTATTTTTAATATAATATATTTATGTATTTATGTATTTATGTATTTATGTATTTATGTATTTATGTATTTATGTATTTATGTATTTATGTATTTATGTATTTATGTATTTATGTATTTATGTATTTATGTATTTATGTATTTATGTATTTATGTATTTATGTATTTATGTATTTATGTATTTATGTATTTATGTATTTATGTATTTATGTATTTATGTATTTATGTATTTATGTATTTATGTATTTATGTATTTATGTATTTATGTATTTATGTATTTATGTATTTATGTATTTATGTATTTATGTATTTATGTATTTATGTATTTATGTATTTATGTATTTATGTATTTATGTATTTATGTATTTATGTATTTATGTATTTATGTATTTATGTATTTATGTATTTATGTATTTATGTATTTATGTATTTATGTATTTATGTATTTATGTATTTATGTATTTATGTATTTATGTATTTATGTATTTATGTATTTATGTATTTATGTATTTATGTATTTATGTATTTATGTATTTATGTATTTATGTATTTATGTATTTATGTATTTATGTATTTATGTATTTATGTATTTATGTATTTATGTATTTATGTATTTATGTATTTATGTATTTATGTATTTATGTATTTATGTATTTATGTATTTATGTATTTATGTATTTATGTATTTATGTATTTATGTATTTATGTATTTATGTATTTATGTATTTATGTATTTATGTATTTATGTATTTATGTATTTATGTATTTATGTATTTATGTATTTATGTATTTATGTATTTATGTATTTATGTATTTATGTATTTATGTATTTATGTATTTATGTATTTATGTATTTATGTATTTATGTATTTATGTATTTATGTATTTATGTATTTATGTATTTATGTATTTATGTATTTATGTATTTATGTATTTATGTATTTATGTATTTATGTATTTATGTATTTATGTATTTATGTATTTATGTATTTATGTATTTATGTATTTATGTATTTATGTATTTATGTATTTATGTATTTATGTATTTATGTATTTATGTATTTATGTATTTATGTATTTATGTATTTATGTATTTATGTATTTATGTATTTATGTATTTATGTATTTATGTATTTATGTATTTATGTATTTATGTATTTATGTATTTATGTATTTATGTATTTATGTATTTATGTATTTATGTATTTATGTATTTATGTATTTATGTATTTATGTATTTATGTATTTATGTATTTATGTATTTATGTATTTATGTATTTATGTATTTATGTATTTATGTATTTATGTATTTATGTATTTATGTATTTATGTATTTATGTATTTATGTATTTATGTATTTATGTATTTATGTATTTATGTATTTATGTATTTATGTATTTATGTATTTATGTATTTATGTATTTATGTATTTATGTATTTATGTATTTATGTATTTATGTATTTATGTATTTATGTATTTATGTATTTATGTATTTATGTATTTATGTATTTATGTATTTATGTATTTATGTATTTATGTATTTATGTATTTATGTATTTATGTATTTATGTATTTATGTATTTATGTATTTATGTATTTATGTATTTATGTATTTATGTATTTATGTATTTATGTATTTATGTATTTATGTATTTATGTATTTATGTATTTATGTATTTATGTATTTATGTATTTATGTATTTATGTATTTATGTATTTATGTATTTATGTATTTATGTATTTATGTATTTATGTATTTATGTATTTATGTATTTATGTATTTATGTATTTATGTATTTATGTATTTATGTATTTATGTATTTATGTATTTATGTATTTATGTATTTATGTATTTATGTATTTATGTATTTATGTATTTATGTATTTATGTATTTATGTATTTATGTATTTATGTATTTATGTATTTATGTATTTATGTATTTATGTATTTATACAAAAAATAATTAATTTATAATGGTTTTATGATATTTTTTTAGAGGTTTATAGAAATATTTAAAATCCCACAGAAACCTTTTGTAGAACCCAAAATAAATTATTTAGTTTACTTTTTCAGTAATGTTTGCTATGAATTCTCTAAAGGTCAACAAATTTGCCATTTTGATGTGTCTTTTTTGTGTCTTTTTGTAACTTTTTTTGTGTAGGAATCTTATTTCGCTATGAGAAAAAATGGCAGTAAATTTTGGTGCACGTTGAAATAAACTGCAGCGAAATGATAAATTTTCCAAAAAAGAACAAGAACAGCTACAACTAAAGGACATAAAACATGTGTCTTCTTCGTGCATTTTGAGAACCCTCTCTGCTGCAGCAACGTTTTCGTTAAACTTTGGTCGCCGCTCCTACAAATGACAGTCGACAAGACTTGGCTGCTGTGGCGACAAAACGTAAATTTATTATTTTAAGTTAAGCGATTTTGCTTTATTGCCAGGATTTGCTGTAAGTCCTTAGATGATGCTGCTGATGCTGTTGTGAAGAAGCCATTATTTATGTGCATAACACAGCGGACAATTTGCTGAATTTAGAAGCAAAGCTTTATAAAAGTTTTAAAATGCATCATTTTTTAAATGATTTCAAAAATTATCAAATTGATAAGGGTATTGGTTTAAAAAATATTAAACATATTCGAAAATATTTAAAAAAAATACCATTTATAATGAAATTATATATTTTGTTTAAATGACATAAGCTTCTATATAAATCATAAAAGCAATCAAATCTTAATGAATGTAAAAACTATTTCTGAAAACTACGAACTTTATAATCGTCATATTTAATAAAATGAGGAAAAGCTTTTGAAAGCTTGAAAATAAATGTTGCATCTTTTTACTCTATATTAATGACAATTCTAAATAATGCTTACAACAATTTTTTTTTGGAATAAAAAGCTTCGTATTGAAATTGTATATATAAAAGTTTTTTCTCACAAAAAATGTGTGGAAATATTTATTTATAATTGTCCTAAATATAAAGTAATGATAATTTGAAAAATGCGATGAAATCTTTTTAAAAGCTTTTAAAATATATATTTCATTTTTTAAATTAATACTCTATACTAATTGCACTATTCAATGCATATATTTCAGATGTTATAAAAGCTTTTTTAAAGCTTCAAAAATTAATGCAGCCTTTTTAGCAAATTTAGTATTTAAAAACTATATAAAAATGGCATTATTAAAGAATACAAAATAAAGCTTTTAAAAGAGTTTGTATTATTTTACAACTTAAATAAATTAATATAAAATAAAAATAAAAATATTATTAATTTATAAAATATCATTATTTAAAATATGTATAAATAATGCATTATTTAATATTTTTATTGAATAAAGAAATTATAAAAACAAGTTAATTAATATAAAAAAAGCTTTGAAAAGCTTCAAAACTTTTTTTTTTATTTTTAATAATTTTAATTTGGTTTTTTTTTTGTTTTAAATTGAAAAATAAAATAAAAAAACAAGTTCACTAATATAAAAAAAGCTTTCAAAAGCTTTAGATAAATTTTTGATTTTTTATATATTTAATGTGTTTTTAGCTTCTTATTAAAATCGCATTTTTATAATTAAAAAAACTGAATTTTATCTAAATTAAAATAAATATTGGTTTATTGCAAATAATTTAAATAAATTATAACAAAATTACACATTTTTTTATACAATAGGAAAAATAATCAAATTTAAAAAATTTAATATATAAATTTGGTATTAAACATTTTTCACAATCGACATAATTAATGGCGTTCACGCATGCATGGAAATGACTGTAATTAACAGATTTTTATGGTTAACAACACGCATTGTTGTTGTAATGATTGTTGTAAAATTAAAATACAATAAACTGTCAACAAAACTGAAATTGCGTTAATTAAATTTTTTACTCATCGTCATTTTTATTTTATATATATTTTTTGTCACTATTTTTACAACAACAATAATAAATCACAATAATCAACTCGTTAATGGCGTAAAAAGTATGTGTAAAAATAAAATTAAAATATAATGAGTTGTAAAACAACAACAAAAAAAAAGAAAACAAATTTTAATAAACTTGCAAAATTTAATTTCGCACACATATTGAAGGGGAGAATATTTAATTATTACAATTACACACACACACACAATCATACCATGACACTCGCACATTGCATTTATTATGCAATTTATTTAAATTCATGTGATTTGCATTAAAAAGTTGTTGTAATTATTTGAATAGTGGGCGCTGCTTAACACCGCTTGCGTTACGATTTTGGGTGTGAATGGCAACACTGGCGCATGTAGAGAATGGCGCATGTGTACAAAAAATTCATTTTTTACTTAAATTTTATTTTTGCATTTAAAATTTAATTAACACTAAAAAAATCAAATTTTCATTAAAAAATCAATTTTTCACTAAAAACTTAATTTTTCACTAAAAATTCAATTTTTCATAGAGAATTCAATTTTCACAAAAAAAAAACTCAAATTTTCACTAAAAATTCCATTTTTCATTTAAAATTCAATTTTCACTTAAAATTAATTTTCTAACTTAAAATTAAATTTTTGCTAAAAATTAAAATGTTCACTAAATTTCAATTTTTCATTATAAATTCAATATTTCACTTAACATGAATTTTCTAACACAAAAAAATCCGCGGTAGCTCAGTGGTTAGTGCGTTGGACTGCGAGCCGAAAGGTCCCCCGTTTAAGCCTGGACTGGGGCTAACAACATCTTTTCATAGAAACATTTTTCTATACCGCACTACCTCTCGGCAGTAAATGGCAAACCTACGAGAGTAAAACATTGCCTATGAAAAGCTCTCACCCGCCGTTCGGATTCGGCAATAAAGCTGAAGGTCCCACCACTTTGAGTACAAATATAACACGCACAGCTGAAAATGGGGAGAGAGCTCGGCCTAAGTTCTTATAGGACTGTAGTGCCAAACTATTATATCTATATATATAAAACTCTTGGTCCGTCTGTCAGTCTGTCTGTTTTTTCCAACATCACGTCTAAACCGCTGAACCGATTTAACTGAAATTTTGCACCAGGATACAATGTAGTCCGGAGGGTGTCATAGGCTATATATGGGCGGGATTGGTCAAAGGGGCGTGGCACCTCCGTGGCACAACGTAAACTTTCAAAACGACATAACTCGGCACATACACAAGCTAAAAAGATGAAACAAAAAACTCAAATACAAAAAAAATATACAAAAGCAATCACACCACATTAGAACTCACCACAATGAAACTCACCACACTAAAATTCACCACAAAAAAATTCATCACACTAAAATTCACCACACTAAAACTCACCACACTAAAACTTACCACACTAAAACTCACCACAATAAAATTCACCACATTGAAACTCACCACAATAAATTCCACCACACTAAAACTCACCACACTAAAACTCACCACACCAAAATTCACCTCACCTTAACTCACCACACTGAAACACACCACCAAAACTCACACTCAAATTTCTACTGTAAAAAAACTCTACGGGGAAGAATTCTACGGGAAAGCGTTCTATGGGGAAGAATTTGACGGGGCAGTCTGAGAAAAAAATGTCTTTGAGAAAAGTTGAGAAAAGTTGTTTTGGCGGAGAATTATTATTTGGTTACTGCATTTATAAAACCAATAAAAAAACTTTCACAGCCAAGCACGGGCCCCTGATATAAATAATAAAAATGTTTTTTATATTGATAAAATCGCTCCATATTTTTTAATTCACAAAATCTTGGCACGAGTCGTGCACGGGCAGCTAGTTATAACTAAAATTAAATTTTTTCACTAAAAATTATTTTTTCACTAAAAATTATTTTTTTCACTAAAAATTATTTTTTTTACTAAAAATTATTTTTTTTACTAAAAATTTAATTTTTCATTAAAAATTCATTTTATCACTAAAAATTCAATTTTTCCTTTAAAATTAATTTTCTTACTCAAAATTAAATTTTAAAAAGATATTAATAATTTAGTTTTTCACTTAAAATTCAGTTTTTCAGTAAAAATTCAATTTCTCATTAAAAATTCAAATTTTCACTAAAAATTCAATTTTTCATTGAAAATTCACTTTTTACTTAAAATTAAATTTTTCGCTAAAAATTAAAATTTTCCCTAAAATTTCCATTTATCACTAAAAATGAATTTTTCACTAAAAGATGAAAAAAATCAAATTTTCACTAAAAAAAAATCAATTTTTCACTAAAAACTAAATTTAGACTAAAAATTAAATATGTCACGAAGATTTAAAATTTCTCTAAATTTTAAATCTTTCACTAAAAACATATATATTTTTTTCTATAAAAATTTAAATTTTCACTTAAATTTTAATTTTATTGCTACAAATCACACTGTATAATATTAGCACCAAAATATAGTTACTCTGCGTAATGTGTCGTTAAAGTGCATGCGTGCATTATCTTGCATTCTCACTCACATATTCACCTGCTCACTCACTCACGCACGCACACTTCATATCTACCATAAACGTTACAGAAACTTAAAGTTTAAAGTCCCCCACAGCAGTTGCAGCACAAAAAGCTTTTTGTGAAATTAAAACGCCACACTGGCCACATCAGCATAACTTTAAATTAAAATTTTACAACACTGTGTGTGAGTTTGTAATATTTGTAAATTGTAAAATGCAAAATCCTTGCAAATATTTGCTGCAATAACTGCTGCATTTCACACCATCCTCCAACACCTCCCTCCTAAATATTTTGCATGACTGCATTGGTCGTAAACTATTTGCCAAAATTTTGGCAACACATTTCGTTGCCACACTTACACCACTCACACAGACACAAAAATGGCTGGCAACACCTGCATGCGCCATTTTGCAAAATGGCCACATTAGACGACAGCGTATTTGAAATTGTGGGAAAAGGCATTTGCGAAATTAAAATAATAAAATGAAAATTCATGGGGGGAAATGTAGAAATAATCAGAAAATTATCAAACACAAAAGTGGATTAAATTAATGTAAAATTGATAATATAATAAATGCGTTATTGATATGCAAATTTAATAATGAAATAAACAAAATTAATTTCAATATTTTGTAAAATAATAATTTAATTAACAGCAATATAAAAATAACATTTTAAATAAAATAAAAATAAAAAATCATACCAAATTTATTAATTAATATTAAAACGTCATAATCATAATAATCAAAAGAAGAATCCAAAAAAATGTTCATATTTTTCCCTTTTTATGGAATTTAAATATTTATAAAATATAAAATGTATTTAATATTTAAAGCATTTCATAGTTTAAAGCTAAATGCATTGCCTAAAATTTAAAACGCTTCAGCGGCAACGGATATTTCATCTCTAACCTCAAATTTCGCGCACACCACATACATTCATTTAGTTGGCAACGCCAGGCAACCCACCAGGATTAAATTTAATTTGTTGCATTTATTGGCGTAGTGACAAAGTGGTCGTATTGTGGGAAGAAACATGGAAAAGTTACATATGGCGTGAGATTAGTGTAGGGATAACTCTGTAATTCAATCATTGTGACATTGCATTATAATAGTTTTAAGATTCCCGGAATCGTGTTTAAGTTTCTCAAGTCTAAGTTTTGCATAACCGCATATCTATATTTTCATATACCTCGTACAAAATGAATTTTACAGAAGAAACAAAACTATTTTGAGACTCAATTCTGAACTTACTTCATACAAAATTAAATATGTCATAACATATAATGGCATTTATCTAATTTATCCAATAAACATATCATTAAAAACCCGATGAAAACACAAAAGTAGACCTTATTTTCACATGCAGTTAGACGGTTTTGCAGTATCGTCGACGATATATTTATATAGATATTATTAAACTCAACTAATTTGTTTTATAATGTTACATTTTATAAAATAAAATTGTTCATACCATAATTTATTTAAACAAAAGAAAAAATATTCCAAATTTATTGAAAATATGTTAATTTTTTTGCCTAAATTCTAACTTTTGTATTTAAGTAGTTCTATCAAAACTAAATAGTTCCATAATTTTATTATTCCGAAGTGTTGTTTTTAAAAGAAATATCTATCGATTTTAAATATATTTGTGATAGAATTGATTATATCAAATTTAATTTGATTTCCCCAAACAAATAATGAATAAATTTGAATTATTATATTCACTGATGTTTTTTTTATAGTATTATTTCCTTAAAAACCTTTAATTCCATAATTTTTAAATATTTTTTAATTATATTTCGGAAATTATATTTTATCACAATTCCGTATGAATGCGACATCTACCGTATCTACCACCTGCCCAAAACCTGTCAATTACTGTTACGTTAATAATTGACAACAACCGATTAAGTAGCATATATGAGTTAACAGCCCAAGTAGTAGCCAAAGATGTCCCTTGGGCATTTTATATTATGCTGCAGTCACAACTGCACTTTCTTCTGCATCTTCTTGCTGCAGAATTGTCATTACATATATATATATATTTTAAGAGCTCTTGTAATATGCAGCTTACTCGTCAGAGGTTTTCCGACACGTATTGTCGAAATTGTTATCGAAACCGGATACACTGATACTCTGTGTAAAATGTGACATCTTTAAGATGGCAGAGCACAAGAAGATAAGGGTTGCCAAGGTAAGGCAACATTTTCTTTGATAGTGCAAATAAAATACTATACAAAATTCCTAAAAATCTCTATAATACAAACTTTATTACTAAATTCATATGAAAGTAGTTCGCCTAAACTTTAAAGATCGATATATCGACGCCTCTTACGAAAACCCACACGTTTCAATTTGCTTACGAAAAACAGCACCTCTTCGAAACTACGATAAGAAGCTCAGTTAGGTTTCTCCGCGAAAACAACCACATCTCTATTATACCCAAAAAATTAAGCATATATGTTTTATAGCCACGATATGAAGTATAACTCTATTTTCGCCACGAAAAGAAACACTTTTACATTTAGCTATGAAAAAAAGCTCATCTATCATTTCCCCAAGAATAAAAGCATATTTATTTATTCAAGAAAGTTATCCCAGTAGACTGTTCGTGCACAAGAACAAACTTAATTTGAAAAATGTGTTCCTTTGGGATTTGGCCAGAACCCACTTGCGTCATTGGACAATTTTTTTTGGAAAATTTCTTCCTTTAGGATTTGGCCAGAACCCACTAGCGTTATTGGACATTTTTTTGGAAAAATTTGTTCATTTGGACATTGGAACAAATTTTTCCAAAAAAATTTCCAATGACTCAAGTGTCCAATGCCACTGGCCAAATACGAATAGAACACAGTTTTTCAAAAAAAGTCCAATGACGCAAATCGCACCTGCATGTTTATATATGCCTAATGGAATAGTTTCATTGGAACAGTTTCAGCAAATAATGTCCAGTCACACACCTGGAAACCATGTCATCAATGATAAATCAACAAATTTAGTTATAATACAATATCACCTCCATCATCAACATTGTGTGACTTCTTACCCACAAAATTGTCTATTGGGATATCTGTATCGAAAATACATATATGCTTTTATTCGTGGTGACATTAAACATGAGCTTTTGTTCGTAGATACAATATAAATGTGTTTCTGTTCGTGGGAAATATAAAGTTATGCTTTTGTTTGTGAAGAAAATGTGAATGAAGTTCTTTTCGTGGCTTATACATGCTTCTTTTCGTGGATAAAATAAATGTATGCTTGTTTTAATAAATTTTATTTTTAAAGTGCCGTTTTTCGTAAGCAAATTGAAACGTGTGGGTTTTCGTAAGAGGCGTCGATATAATACAAACTAATATACTAGTTTTGTAAATAACGCTCGAATTATTTGTTAATTTTTATATAAGATGATTTGACATTACTTCTAATATGTTGAGTTGGTGTAACCCAATTTTATACTTTTGATACTTTTTGAATTACGCATAAAAGTTTAATATATTGTTTTGTAACCGCACTAAGTTTAACGCGTCATATATCATTCTACTCGCATCTACTCGCATTGATCTCGTAACGATTTCGAAACGAATGGCATACTGGGTATGTTTAAAAAAAACCATAGCAGTACACTATTTTGTGTATTAACTTTTAATATGACTTTTTTGCAGAACATATTTAAATAAATTATTCGCAGTGTAGTTTTTGCATAGTGAATTTGTAGACGCATTTTGTATGGATGGCAAAAAAAAAAAAAAGATTTTGAATAGATTTGAAGATTTTGAGATTGAATTTCGACATTTTTGTTTTCGATATTTTTAGATCTCAGCATTTTTATTTTCCACATTTTTGTATTCGGTATTTTTAGTTTCGATATTTTAATTTTCGAGTATATCGTACCAGACTTTTTACTTATTTGGCAATAACTTTAGAGAAAAATTCAACATTTAATTTTTATTTTAACCTGAATTTTTAGTGACAAATGGTGACTCCAGTTGAAGAATCTTGAATCATTCGTAAAAAGTGTTTTCAGTTATCCCATTTTACCATTTATAAACGACACAAATTGTTTTTTTAGCATAGCTCAATTCTTTATTTATATTTTTTTTGAAGTCGGAAGTATTTTTTATATGGTAAATAATTTTTTAGCAAAAAATTGATTTTAATTCAAATTTGAATATTTATTTAAAAAATATATGTTTCAGTAAAAATTTTAATTTAAAATGTGTTTTAATGAATGATAATTTAAATTTAACATTTACTGAAAATGGAATTTATAATGAACAAATGATTAAGAAAATGTAGTGGTTAAAAATATTGTGAAAATGTATTTTTTAGTTCAAATTTGATGTATAGTGGAAATTTAAATTTGAGTGAAAAATTAAATTTAAAGTGAAAAGTAAAGTTAATGTGAAAAAAATAATGTTTGTGTTTTTTTTTTGAATAAAAATAATGATTTCGAAAAAAACTAATTTTTAGTAAAAACATATTGAGTTTCTTTCTCTGTGAGAAGAAAATATAAATTTTTTGTATTATAAAAATAAATTATAATTAAATATTTTTTAATTTGCTTTTGGAAAATTGGCAACTCTGTTTGCGTCACTGGTTGCGCCCAGCATGAGTCTCTTTGTCTTGGGCGACGCTTAATTAAGATCAGCTGTTGGCGGGTGTGAGTGAGGCTATTAATATATGTTTGTCAGGCTGTCTGTCTGTCGGTGTTCATGTCAATTTAACCTATTTACATAATATCAGCAACTCAGGCTGAACATGACAGGATTTGATAATAGACACAACAACAACAACAACGACAAGAACACCAAGGCAACATCAACGAAATACAAATAGAAATTTATAATAATGATAATTATTGCTGTTTAAATGCAAAATTGTCTTGGGCAAATATTTGCAAATGACATGACAACAACAACAATGATAATGACATGGGCAACAACAATATTGAACCAAATATTAATGACCAAAACTCAAGAAGTAGCCATTGTGGCCAAGTGTGAAAATGCAGGAAATGCAGTGTTTTCAAATGTGAAGAGTTTGGGGGGTTTGTTACCAGCACGGTGTCACTTTGACTCCCCAAGGAAATTAAAAGTGATTTGCCGGCAGTTAAGACGAACGTGTGCAACTAGTTTTGGTCCAATATCTCTTTCCAGTTTATCGCATACCATCTCCACAAAATGCAGTACCCTAGAAGTATGCAACAACTAATTTGTATTTATGCGAGTGTTCGCTAAATGATTTTCCTCGTATTATTTGTATTTTAATGCAAATAATAAACATGAGACTCTGCTATATTTGCGCAGTAATTGAAGCGTTGTTGTCTGGTGTTCCCGTTGGTCAGGTTATTAGTGACCGAGGCGAATATTTATCCTATGTTTCTCGTTACTCCTTCCACAAAGTGGCGGCATTGTAATTAAAGCGTTTTGCAAGGCATCCGCAGGGAGAATTTAATTTAAAGTTCGAATATGTTTAGTTAGCGGTTGCTTTAAATTAGAAATTGAATTTTTAATGAAAAATTGATTTTTAGTGAAAAATTGAATTTTAAGCGAAAAATTGAAATTTAAGTGAAAAATTGAATTTTTAGTGTAAAATTGAATTTTTAGTGAAAAATTGAATTTGTATTGAAAAATTGAATTTTTAGTGAAAAATTGAAATTTAATTTTTAGTGAAAGATTTAATTTTTAGTGAAAAATTTATTTTTAAGTAAAAAATTGAATTTTTAGTGAAAAATTGAATTTTTAGTGAAAAATTGAATTTTTAGTGAAAAATTGAATTTTTAGTGAAAAATTGAATTTTTAGTGAAAAATTGAATTTTTAGTGAAAAATTGAATTTTTAGTGAAAAATTGAATTTTTAGTGAAAAATTGAATTTTTAGTGAAAAATTGGATTTTTAGTGAAAAATTGAATTTTTAGTGAAAAATTGAAATTTAAGTGAAAAATTGAATTTTTAGTGAAAAATTGAATTTTTAGTGAAAAATTGAATTTTTAGTGAAAAATTGAATTTTTAGTGAAAAATTGAATTTTTAGTGCAAATTGAAATTTGAGTGAAAATTTTAATTTTTAGTGAAAAATTGAAATTTTAGTGAAAAATTGAATTTTTAGTGAAAAATTGAATTTTTAGTGAAAAATTGAATTTTTAGTGAAAAAATGAATTTTTAGTGAAAAATTGAATTTTTAGTGAAAAATTGAATTTTTAGTGAAAAATTGAATTTTTAGTGAAAAATTGAATTTTTAGTGAAAAATTGAATTTTTAGTGAAAAATTGAATTTTTAGTGATAAATTTAATTTTTAGTGAAAAATTTAGTTTTTAGTGGAAAATTGAGTTTTTAGAGAAAAATTGAATTTAGGGCAATTGAATTTTTAGTGAACAAATGATTTTTAAAATTCAATTTTAATTAAAAACTTCAATTTTTTGTACTAAATTTCAAAAATTGTATTTTTGTTGTAAAATTTTTATTAAAATTAAATTCTTTATTGTCCTTTGGTTCGACTTGCTTAAAAAAATATTATTGTTTTTATATTAATACTTTAAAATATGCACTTAAAATCGAAAATATTATTTTAAAAAATATTTTAAGTTTTACTTAATTCAAGATATATTCTTCTTTTGCATCTTTGCAATCCAAAATATAACCATCCTCTGTGCTCTCCTGATCGTATATCATATTCCCATGATTAACATCATTACCTGGTAGCTCCATCATGGCTTGCATAGCCATTGCGGTCATTCTTTGCTGTAAAAGACAAGCCGTGACACGTGGTAAGTCACGCAATACCGATGCCATATAACGTCCAAAAAATTCAAAACTATCTTCTGGTCGGACTCCATTCGAAGGTGGGTTCAAATTTTGTGGAAAATTATTATCAGCATTATTTGCAATATTTAAACGTTGTTTCTTTGGAGAGGTCTCCAATAAGTTTCCGATGGCAACTCTTTTTGTAATATTAGTTTTATTTGGAATTTCTTGTATAACATCGGCATGAGCTTTGGCATTATCAGATTCGAAATTCTCGGCATATTCTACCACTGGCGGATCATAGTAATCCATGGTATCATCGGTGTTGTGATGAATTTCTAAATACTTTGTAGTATTTTGATATTTTGTCGTTTTGTGTGACGCTGTATTGAGTTTTGACTTTTTTGGTGCACCTATAAAAGGTCTTAAAAACGAGTCCATTTTGTTGAACCAGAACACCTGAGGTTTATATAGCGTAGTATCGCCGAAATTTTTGCTTTTGTCTATTTTTTTCAATTCTTGCATATAGGAACTGCGTAGATTTTTGAATTTGATCAATACATAGGGAAAAGTAAAATCTGTAAAATTTTTATATATAATAGATTTTTTTTTTAATTATAATTTTTCATTTGTTTTACCTCTTAGTCCCATTGCACTGGAAATTCGCTTGGTCGCCGCAATTCGTGTCGCACGATCGACATACTGTTTTTCGGTCGTGTCCCAAAGTAATCGCTCTTTCTCATATAAATCCAGAAAACGCATTGTTTGAATTTCATTCATTTTTAAAGCTTGCTTGCTAACATTCATTTTGTTTTATCTGTCTTTCTTCCACACTTTTCGAGTTTTAATCAATTAAAGTACAAAATACAGCGGAAATTTCAAACAATCTTCGAATAAGACTTCACGCGCGTGCCTTCTTCACGACTGCTTTGTCACGACTGTACTTAGAAGTGCGATTGTTGAGTTGTGCAGTACCATTAAACCGGTTTCTTGCTCGATTCTCTCGTGAAGCATCGTATGAACGAAGCGTGCGAATGAAGCGTAATGAGCGAAGCGTATGTGCGAATTGTGTGAGCAGTGTTTACGGCGTACTGCGATCGGCGTAAAACTACTAAATACGCTTTATAAAAGCGGCTAATATTTTCTACCGGGTATTAAACACTATAATTGATCACTTTTAATAAAAATACGTTTTTAAAAATGAAGGGTTTTTGCAGTTAAATGAGTCGCATTTATTCAAATACCCTAAACAAATTACTGACAATTTTCGGGAATATTTCCGACATATTTTCTGCAAACACACAGATTAATGGAATATTTTGTGATACAAACTTTGCATTTTTCTGTTTGAAATACGTCGCAAAAATGTTTCTAATCTGCCAAAAATGTTGTCTAAAATAACCTAAAATTATTTAAAACTATACAGATCACTTAATCGACAATTTTATTTAAATAATTGCTTAATTTATTATTTATAATTAATCATAATTATAATTTATAAAAATTACAAATATTATCTACTACCTATATTTTTTTAATACTATTTTTTTACGTGTAAAACCCATAAATTACGACGCTTCATGTGATGAGACATGAAATGCCGTTATTTATGATTCAAAGAGTAAACGACAACGTTTTAGTTAGTATAGGGTTAACGTACACTCAAAATATCAAATGTGATAATTAACAACACTTCGTAAATTTTAATTTAAACAATAATTTTGTTTTATTAACTCAGCATTCATTATTTTGAATTATGTAAAGATTTTTTTGTAATTTTATGATATATTGGAATATTTCACATTTGATATTCATTGAATGAAAAGTAGGAGAAGACAAGAAATAAACAAGAAAGGGCAAAACAAATGTTATGTAGTAAAGTGTGCGTTAAAATACACTTGACAACAAATGGAGATGTTTTGTATTTATCAACGATCTTAGTATGATTATCCGAAGGACGTTCGTTTTTCAGATTTCCTCAAGTTTTTGAGTTATTACGTAAAACAAATATCGATCACATGTCTTTTGTACTCCATTGAGAATACTTGCGCTAATATTTTGAAATAAAACACATGAAATTCAGATTGATCTGAGCAATGTTGCGACCAGTCAAACAAAAAAATATTAATTTTAAGGTTATTACATAACATATACCAACAGCTTTCATAATGCAATGAATGTAATTATATTATGGATAATATTCACGAATATTTATGAAAAATTAAAAATAAAACATTTTCGTCTATTTTATACATCTTTTATTTGAAGTGTAACGCGTGAATATGACGGACGTATTGTATAATGTACTTGGGAGCAACAGGTAGCAGTACCGATGAGAGCAGTACAGCAGAGAAAAAGGTTTTTCCAACTGGTACCTAATAGGTATTCAAATGAACATTAAAATATTTATATAAAAAACCAACCATTAAAATGGTTTTACAATTACCATTTAAATGGTTATTTTTTTTATTATTTTATTGATATGTTTATGCATTTGGAAAATGTAAATGAAAAATATCAAAAAAGTACTATTTACCATATTTTTAAATTATAATTATAAAGGAATACATATAAAAATATTTACAGGATTTTAAAGTACGAAATTTTTATTTATTATCAGTTTTTTTTTTTGCTTGATTACTTTGTATTTATGTCGATCATCATATCGATCAATTGCCTGTGCTTTGCCTGCTTTTAGGCTCTCTGATAATTATTGCTCAGCTACTTAAACTGTGTATTTTTTAAATAACAAAAAAAAATTTTAACAAAAAATACAAAATTTCTAAACTAAAATTTTACGAAAATATCACATCTTTACTATTTTTTTTTTGTTGTACTGAAAATAAAAACTTTCATAAAAAATTTCATAAAAATTCAAATTTTCACAAAAAATTCAATTTTTCACTAAAAATTCAATTTTTCACAAAAAAATCAATTTTTCACTAAAAATTCAAATGTTCACTAAAAATTCAAATTTTCACTAAAAATTCAAATTTACGCTAAAAATTCTATTGTCACTAAAAATTTAAATTTTCACTTCAAATTAATTTATTTTCTCTAAAAATTCAAATATTCACTACATATTCAAATTTTCTTTAAAATTCAAATTTTCTTAAAAATTTAATTTTTCACAGATAACACTACACAACAAAATGAGAAAAAAAGTTTGCGCAGAAAATTTCATTATTTTTGTATTATTAGAAATGACTCGCAGAATTTCAATATATGAATTCAAAAATTTTCTACGGATAGGATTACGAGATCTCGGGCAATAACTTTTTTACTGAGCTTTCATAAAGGTGGTCACATATATTTGTAAATATCTCGCGTTTAATAAAACCCATAAACGCAGTTGTTATATCGAATGAAAGATAATTAAATATTCAATAAACATTTCTTACAATACTTTGGACTTGGTTTACTGGTTTAAGAAAACTCCATAGAAGAACTCGAAAAATGTAAATTTTGTCGACCAAAATTTTATTAAAAAATGCATTTAAAAAATGGTGAAAAATTGAAAAAGCAAGATGATGCACAGTTTGTAAAATTGCAAAATTAGCCTGTACATTTTTAAAGAAAATGATGTAAAAATAAAAGAAATCTATGGATACGTTTTGAGAACAGAAAAAATCATGTGAAAGCATTACAATTGGGTATTAACTAAAAAAAATCGCATAATATGTTTATACCCAATACCCATGGGTTACAAGTTATAAAATATATGTGAGGATATTTTAGCGCCTCTTAGTAGGCGTGACTGGTATGAAAAAGTATATATTTTCTTGGTCAACATCATTTTCATATACACGATAACTTAAAAACTGCTATTCCGAATGATGTGAAATTTATTTTTAATATATTTTAGTAGAATAGTAATTCAAAGTTCGAAAATTAGTCGATTTAGTCAATGTAATCTTCTACATCCACTACGAAATATGGGTTTACTTTTTAGGATCACATATTTCGTTAAGTATTAAAGATAAAGTTATAAAATTTAAAATTAATTACAAGCAATCATCTATCAATAGGTGCTCAAAAAATAATCGTGATCCGCTCACATTTTTTATTTTTATGCCTATTTGTATAGCACTCAATTATATTGCTTTCACATAACTTTTTTTATCCCCAAATCTTATCCATATATTTTTGTCATTTATTGCTCAATTTCTTCGAAAGAGTGTGAACTAATTTTGAAAAATTAAAATTTGTGCATCATCTTACTTTCTCGATTTTTTTTTCATTTTTTTAAATGAATTTTTTCTTAAATTTTTGTTGAAAAAAAAGTTTTTTCAAGTTCTCATTACGAGTTCTTTTAAGCTCATGAACCAATTTAAAAATGTTCTAAGAAATGTTTATTCGATATTCAATTAACTTTCATTCCATATAACATTTGATCATATGTGCTATTTAGAACGCGAGATATTTTGCAAATATATGTGACCACTTTTATGAAAGCTCGGTCCAAAAGTTATTGGCCCATATTTTGTAAACCTATCCAAAGAAACTTTATTAAACCATATTTTCGGAATAAGGGCGTCAAGGTTATTTTTGTATTATTTTAAATATAATACAAAAATGACCTTGACTACTGCGCAGAATGGCTGTTGTGTAAAAAATTCACAACAAATTATATTTTTCACTAAAATAAATTAAAATTTTCATTAAAAAATAAATTTTTCACTCAAAATTGAGTTTTTCACTAACAATTCAATTATTACTAAATTTTCAAGTTTTTAATAAAAAAAAATTATTTCAAATCAAAAATTCCGTTTTTTTACTAAAATTAAAATTTTTGATGAAAAAGTCAGCATTTACTTTTAAATTTGTAAATATTTTATTATATAAATTATGTAGAACGTGTAAGTTATATAGAATATAATTCCATTTAATTTTAATCGGATTTCCTGCAATTTGCGCATGACTTCAAGCATTAACCTGAACGGTTTCACGCTGTTGCCTCTGGTGCCACCGAGCCTTCAACTTCAATTTCAATTAAATTGTAGGCAATTTGTTGAATATAGCATAAATAGAAACATTAACAAACAATTAGGTTTCTTATAGTAAAATACCGAACAAAGATATTAAATTGCAACAAAACGGTGGGGGCCATACAACGTTGGTATTTCAATGGAACACGAGGCAACAACTTTCAAAAATTTTTGGAGGGTTTTGTGCTATATTGATGATTTTTAATATTTTTTTATTATTCTTTTTTTATTAATTTTAGGCAATAACAGTAGTTAAAGGCGCATACCTCACAACGACCGGCGGTTCTGTCTGCAGCAACTTTACTGCGTCCCAAGTCTGTCCAAGTAACTGTTACGTTTTTGTTATTGTTGATTTATCAGACTAACATACTCATGTCCGTCCGTTCGTCCAACTATCTGTGGCTTGTTTAGCCAACAATTTCGCGTCTCGAGACACGTTTGGCACAACGTAACGCAAAAGAGCTGCATTTTATTTACGGTTTCTATTGCAGTGGAAACCACAGCACGGTGAGACAAGTCAAACATTTTTAGTGTAAAATTGAATTTTACACTAAATTTAATTTTTAGTGAAAAATGGAGAAAAATTAAAATTTTAATTTTTTAGTGAAAATTTTAATTTTTAGTGAAAATTTAAATTTTTAGTGAAAGTTTTAATTTTAGTGAAAATATGAATTTTTTGAGAACATTTTTATTTTTAGTGAAAATTTTGAATTTTTAGTGAAAAATTGAATTTTTAGAGAAAATTTGAATTTTTAGTGAAAATTTGAATTTTTAGTGAAAATATGAATTTTTAGTGAAAATATGAATTTTTAGTGAAAAATTGAATTTTAAGTGAAAAATTGAATTTTAAGTGAAAAATTGAATTTTTAGTGAAAAATTTAATTTTTAGTTAAAATTTGAATTTTAAGTGAAAAATTGAATTTTTAAGTGAAAAATCGAATTTTTAGTGAAAAATTTAATTTTTAGTGAAAAATTTAATTTTTAGTGAAAAATTTAATTTTAAGTGAAAAATTTAATTTTAAGTGAAAAATCGAATTTTTAGTGAAAATATGAATTTTTAGTGAAAATATGAATTTTTAGTGAAAAATTGAATTTTAAGTGAAAAATTGAATTTTTAGTGAAAATTTGAATTTTAAGTGAAAAATTGAATTTTTAAGTGAAAAATTGAATTTTTAGTGAAAAATTGAATTTATAGTGAAAAATTGAATTTTTAGTGAAAATATGAATTTATAGTGAAAATATGAATTTTTAGTGAAAAATTGAATTTTAAGTGAAAAATTGAATTTTTAGTGAAAATTTGAATTTTAAGTGAAAAATTGAATTTTAATGAAAAAATTTCATTTTAGTGAAAAAATTTCATTTTACTGAAAAATTAATTTTTGGTGAAAAATTGAATTTGTAGTAAAAATTTGAATTATAGAAAAAATTTGAATTTTTAGTGAAAATATAATTAATTTCTAAATTTTATTGATTTTCGCCACAGCACTCCATATACCGCAACTTGCCACATTTGGCGTGGAGCTGCACAAAATGTGCAACCAACACAAAACGGTCGCGCTTGGCCATAAAAGCCAAGTTACCACCGCAAGACGTATTGGCTCGTCTCTGATGTAATAAAAACCCAGAAATAACTAAAATAAAAAAAGCTTAAACTAACCAACGTTGACCGTTGGCTGCTCAAGGGGCTGAGAGGATCATCGATCATATAAGTCTTTGGTCGGTCGGCTGTTTCAATACCTGCGACAGACACGTTACCTGCAGGTTGCAGCATTGAATGCAATTGAAATGCATTAGAGTCTCTCTTTTGCGCTGCCAGCTGATCGCACTTCATCTCGCTCTCAGTTACACTCTCTCGCGTGCGCTCTATTTCTGTTCGTCAACACTTTTGGTTGAATATTTCGCAACTGTTGTTGCTACAGGTAGCGGCGCATTGCGCGACGACGAACATTGGAAACACCTTCAATCGTGCGTTCAATCAACATTCGGCTTCTTGGCCAAGTTGCTGCCAGCGCTCAGCTCAGTTTGGAGTTTAGCAGCGCGCACTCTGGACGTACACGAGTGGAAAAACGTAACAAAAATTTTAATTTTGAATATAATAAATATTTTTGTTTGAAATCTACGCGCGCTCAGCTGTTACAAAATTAATTTAATTGGCAGCAAACGTTCCGCATACAAACGTGGCTTAAACATTAATTACAACGGCTGTTGCCAACTTTCGTTTTTATTTTGGTTTTACGGTGCGACGCGTTATTTGGCTTTCAACTACATTGAAATCTAATTTTGTTATTGTGCTTTAATAATTGTGTGGTAATTCAGTCAGTGTATTGCAAAAATAAATTGCATTCAATTGAATTTCAATTACGCAAATTGAAACAGAATTGAACAAAAATTTTAAAAAATATTGAAGGAAAACGCCTATTATTGAATTGTAACGCTTTCAACCGCGTTCAGTCACTTTCAATCACTTTCAACCGCTTTCAACCAATCTCAAAAATGGATAACGCTTGGCGGTTTCGCTTTATTATCTTCACCGCTTTGGCCCTCATGATGTTTGGCGACTTTTTCGGCTATGGCGTCAAATCAGATCCCAGCCAGGCCACAACGGGCAAGTTTCAGCAAAAAAACGCCGATTTTGAAATCAGCGAAGGTGAGTTGGCAAGCAACAAAAAAAAAAAACAAAAATTTAAATGTATTAAAAATAAAACAAAAAAAAAATTAAAAACATTGCCAAATTATTAAGTTAATTAAACGCTTGCGTGTGCGCTGAAACGCCCACTATTACTGCGCGTGTTTTTACTTAAAAGGTTAAAATGTTGACAAGGTCGTTTTAAAGGTTTTTGTTTTATTTTTAATTCCAAAATAATCACCCACCCAATTTATTAAATGAAAACGGAAAACAAATTTTAGGGGTGCCTGGGGTAAAGTAGTACACGTTTTGATTTTCGAGAACTTATCTCAGGTAAAGTTAAAATTTTGCTTTTCATTGGTTTGTGTCGAAGATTTAAGTTTTTTCTTGGCTACACCAATAAAATAATTCATATAACACGAGATTTTTACTAAAATTACAAATACTATTGCTTAAATTACGTTTCCCACTTTACCCCAGGATGTGTTTCCCACTTTACCCCAATATCGCAAATTGATCATAACTTAGCACCGTTTAAGAAAATGTTAAATTATTTTCAAAACCCGTTTCTTTTTTTAAAAAGATATAAAACATCCGATCATTTTAAACATACCTTCCTGATTAAAAACGTCAAAAATTCATTCTTCTTGATAGCAAAAAACATTCAAAATTTTTGCACTTGTTCTCGAAATTCAATAAAAAGATATAAATTTGTTTATAACTATAGATGAAAAAGTTGATGCCATATTAAGAAGCATATGACAAATATTTTTACTTTTCTATGTGCAAAAACATGTTAAAAAATTGTAATTTTCCACATTACCCCAAGCTTCCCTATTTAATTAAAAAAAAATTATTTAAATTTTTAAAAAAATAATGTAAAAAAATTACAATTTGTTAAAATTATGTCGTTATTTTTCACTTTCTGAAATTGAATTTTCATTCGAAATTCAAATATTCGAAAACAAAAATCGTATTTAATACGTTTTACAGAGTTTCAACGAATTGAATTTAATTGAAATACTTTGATTTTATATTTAAAAAATCAAATGGTGGAACAGCAAGTAAAAAGATTGAATTAATATTGAATACGATTTTGATCGAAAGAGGTTACAACCTTGGTATTTAAATTTTAAATCCGTTTTTTATAGATCTTAGTTATATTGTTTCAATTATTTGGCTTTTTATTTGGTGTCGGCATGGCTCGAGTTGTAGTTATTACTGTAAATACGTTTGTGTTTAGCGCATGTGTGACAATTGAGAAGTGTTTGATCGAAATGCTAACTGACATATAGTATTTAGAAGAAATAAATACAAGATTAACCAAAAGTAATAATTAGACATCTGCATATTTGTATTTGAAGTTATCTCTGCTTATAATGCTCTACTACACTTTACAGTATTTAGTGCATTTTGCAATGACAGTCGACAGTATTATAGTGAAGTCACTCCAGTGATTACACTTCACTGCAGTATTTGTTTTATTGGTGTCAAGTAGTGTAAAGACATTTTTTTATCAAGACATTCAATGTTTTGCAAAACAAAACCAAATGACAGTACTGTCGCTGAACATGCAACGAATACAGTGAGGGCAGCGAGTGAGTGCTACGAGAGAGAAGACAACATTGAAAACAATAACACATCTGCCGCATGGCAGTAACGAAAACAAAAAAATAAATTTACGACAAAACCGTGACTGACAAAAAGCAATATATACAAGATTTTTTTTTTAAATTAAATATTGAAAAAAGGTTCGATAAATAAAAAACTTAATATAAAAAAATGTACAACAATAACAACGCACTATTTACAATAAACATTAACAAAAAAATAAATATTAAGAAAATGTTCGATTAAAAAACGAGTTGGGAAAGTTAGGTCACATGGGTAAGTTTGTGGCGGATTTTTATAGTCGGTCGGGCCCGACTATGGAATACCCTACATCTTTGGTGAGGATATTAATGTGAGATATTTAATTGAATACCTTAATTTTAAGGTTTTAATTATGCTGAACCTCCCCACCCTTAGAATATTATTCACATATCAGAAATTTACGTATTATATCCCCATAAATTAAAAAATTGTTATAAAAGTAAATATATAAAAAAATTAGAAAAATATAATTGGGAGGACCACGCCTATATTTAAAATTTTGTAAGGTTAATATTTCATAGATTTGATTTTAATAATTAACAGATCAAATTTCCACTATAAAAACCCGGGAAATAATGAAAAAAAAAGTTGGATCACGCCCATTTTTGGACCACATATTTTTATGTGAATTATAACAATATGTTTTAAATATTATAACTATACCTTGAATACTTTTCGAGTTATTAGTTCCGAAAGAGTTATATAAAAGTGACTTGTATGGGAGGTGGGCGTGTCAGTTAACCGATTTGACTCATTTTTAAACTCAGTTCCTACTTTTAGATATAATATATTGAAACGAAATTTCATCGCATTCTGATCAGTATTTCTCAAGTTATTCTGTATTCGGACAGCAAGACGGACAGACAGACAAACGGACATGGCTAAACGGACTCGGGTTGTGATGCTGATCAAGAATATATATACTTTTCCTTACCGGATACGCCTCCTAAGGGGCGTTACAATATATGCACATAGGTGTAGGGTATAAAAACATTTAATATAAAATATTATATGATTTTCTTACACCTTTTTAATTTTCTATATTTCAATATTTATGAAAATTCCTTAGAGTAAAGCCTGAATCACACGATTGAATAAACAATCAATTTTTAAATCAATTTTCAAAACAATTTTAATATAAATCGTATGATTGCCTTATTTTCCATACATAAATTGTGCAATCATACGATTGATATTAAAATTATTTGAAAATTGATTCAAAAGTTAATTGTTTATTCAATAGTGTGATTCAGGCTTAAGAATGATAAAAAAAATGTAAAATCCATTGAGTACTGAGTGTCATAAGTAGTTCATTTCAGTATTTGAATTTTTAGTGTACATATTTATATACCTCTTCACTACAACTACGTTTTGTTTGTGTTTTGTTTTGACACTACTTTTGCTTTGTTGTTGTAAGCAACACATTAATTTGATTTTCAGGCATATAGTAGACGACAGTAAATGTTTTAAAATAAAATAAATGTCTTGAAGTAAGTTTCAAATGCAGATGTCTAGTAATAATAATAATTTAGAAACTATAATTAAAATAACACTTATGAAATGTTTGATGAAAGCAATTAAAATGTTTACAACAAATACTGCCTGTAGGTTATAAATACTAAAAATTTAAAGTGGTGAATTATAAGTATTTTGTACAGGCAATGATTGCAAACATTCGTTTGATTGCCACAAATACTTCGCAAATAGTATTTTCTTTTTGTATATTTAATATGCGATATCTTTCAATTATATGCTTCAATTATAAGTTTTAATAATATGTTTCAATAATATATTTCAATAATATGTTTCAAAAATATGCTTTAATAATTTCTTTCAATAATATATAAATGTGTTATAACCATATGTTTCAACAATATATTCCAACAATATATTCCAAAAAAATATTTTTAAAATAAACACTTCAATAATATCATTCAATAATAAGCAATGGTGATCAATTATTTCTAAAATTATATTTATACCCTACACTAGGAGTGAAAGGGTATATTCAGTTTGGTACGCCGTTTGTAACACCCAGAAGGAAGCATCTCCGGTATGGAAAAGTATATATATTCTTGATCAGCATGACCTCCTGAGTCGATTTAGCGATGTCCGTCTGTCCGTCTGTCTGTCCGTATGTCTGTCTGTCCGTCTGTCTGTCCGTCTGTCTGTCTGTCTGTTGAAATCCCTACTACTTTTAAAATTGAAGAGCTAGATAAATGAAACTTTAACTTAGATTACTCATATACCTACGCTGTATGTGCGAAAAAATCGGTCCATTGTGACCTATGATCCGACCACTTATGTTCAAATACCTCATATAAAATGTACATATAAAGATCAATTTTTATGTACACGTGCTTAGGTAAACTCTTTTGGTCAAATATACATTGATATCATGCTCAAATACATGATAATAATGTTTTCCGGCGAAAAGACTTGTGGTTCACAAAAAAAAATCGAAGTTCGGTACACCTACCCATTTGTAAATATGGGTATCAAATGAATGGAAATTCTTCAGCGATTGAATGTTTATAGTTATTTTCAGGATTCGTATACCCTGGTGACCTATATATCACTTTGAATGGTAACCACACATATGTGTAGGGTATTTATAGTCGGCTTAGACCGACTACAATTTTGATAATCCTAACTATCATAATTACACCTACTTTAAAATTTCCCATGTGATCTAACCTTCCCAACTGGTTTTATTTTATAATTTCTATTTAATTCCCTATTTCTCTTATATTTCATTTATTATCATTTGCACTTTTGTACCTTAGAATTTATATCAATAAACCTCTTCAGTATTCCAACAATTAAATTTATATTTATAGGAAATTCAAATATAGTGCATGAGTCAATTTTAATTTGCTTTAGTTTATGCATTTTTTTACCGGTACTTTGATTCATCGAAGTAATTATAGTATTTAGCATAAATGAACTTTCCAATCAATGTCACTTTCAATGCTATTCAGCCCTATTAAACACTGCAGTTTACAAGTTTTATCAATATCAAATCTATAGGCTATAGCTTCCTATATAATTTTCTTTAATTACAATTATTTTAATAGCATATTTAAGCTTATTATCGGTTAATATTAATCGCCTTATTATTTTTAACAATCTTATTATTATTTTTATTATTTAACATATATATTATGACTTTGTTAAACTTGATTGCAATTTAAATTAGTTGTATTTATTATATTTGTATTAGATTTAAATATTTTAAACACAAATTTCATTTTAAACATATTAGTGTTTTGCATTTTGAAAATATTTTGCATTTGCAATAGAAACATGTTTGAGAATTGAAAATAATATAGTTTTGCAAATTTGAATTTTTGAATAGAAATAATTACTAATAGTCAACTAAAAAGTTAAATTGGACTACTTTCAAGTACATTCAACGACTTTCGGTTTTTAATATGTTTCAATAACATTCATTTCAGGAATTAAATTCAGGAATTTTTTCAAACTTTTAATGGATTAAATTAAATTTGACTGATTTTAATGAACTACTTTTAGTTTTAATATATGTTTGTTCTTAAATTTACTTTCAATTGATATTAAAATGTACTCAAGTTAACTATTGATGAAACTCTTTTAAATTTACGGCTTTCAACTATATTCAACCACTTCCAGTTTTTAATATAATTCAATCATATGCAATGTAATAAATGCAGGCATATTCTCAAATGATGTTTTGATGTATTTTACTAAATGTTACTGCAATTTAAGTTTTCTTATATGTTTCAATCACATTCTATATAATTTATTACGGAATATTCTCAAATTCACATTCTATCGGAATTTAAATTTAGATTTTCAAAATCCAATTGAATTCATTTTGAATTTCTTGGAATGATATGAATTCGTTTAAAATGATTATTATTACATTTGCAATCAATTTCAACTACTTTCCACATCATTTAACCATTTTCAATTACATTCAACTACATTGAAACATATTCATATTCTATAAAACTGCACTTCATACACGCTAATTTAACTCAAAGTTTATTCAATCAAATTCTAGGCCATTAAACGAATTTGGACCAAATGTATTTTTGAACAACCTACTAAAAACAACCAACTATTAGAAGAGCTTTTGAATCATATTCAATAAAAATTAATTCAACGAACTTTAAATTAATGTTTTGCAAATTTTTGTTTCAACTAGATTCGATCACTTTAAATCATTTTTAACAATTTTCAATTTCTTTGATTCACTTTCAACTATTTTCAGTTATAAAAATTTTAATTCAAATATTTTCAAGCACTTTTAATCACTTTAAACTATCAATTTAACTATTTGCAATTACTTCCAATGGCTTTCAACCAGATTCAATTTCTTTCAAACAGCACCACACCGAAAAAAATGCATCAATATGCTGAAATTAGTCATAAATATTATGAATTTTTTCACCAACTAACATATTCATCATATTGATACCACCTTTCATGAAATGTTATATTAATGAATGCAGTCATAATATGTATGAACTTTTTCATACCATCGAACATCATAATGAAGAACGAAATATTCAATACAATAAATTTGAATCGTCATATTAATGAATTTGACCATAATATTTATGAATATAATATTCAATATGATGTATATTGTTGAACTCATTTTTTTTTGTCAAACATTTTTTTTTAAATAATTAAAAAAAAAGTGATGTAATTTTTTTTTTAAATAACAGAAAAAATTTTTAAAAATGTCAAAAAAAATGTACGAAAAACAAAAATTTTAAAAAAAAAGTATCCGAAAACATCTTTTTTATTCGAAAAAAAATATATTGAAAAAAAAAAATGTTTTTATAAAATAAAATTCTAAAAAAATGTCCTTAAAAAAAAGTTTATTCAAAAATAAATTATCCGAAAAAAAACGTTTTCTAAAAAAAAAAATTGTCAGAAAATAAATTATCCGACAATAATATTTAGTTCTTATATAAGATATAACATACATGACTACTTGAGAACTGAGAAGTATAGCAAAAAATGAACGAAAAATAAATATTTTGATTGAAATTTGGTTTGATGAACAGCATTCATCAATATGATGTACATATACTACATATGTTGTATTTTAAGTTTTTGTTCATTAATATCATGAAACGTATTCTTCACATACACTTCATAATATTGAAGTATGAATTCATAACATTAATATTATGAAACGTTCATCAATACAATGAATCATGGTATGAAGTACGAAATTAATCAATATGATGATGATTTTTTCTGTTTATTTAAATCGAAATAATACAACTTTCAATCGTTTTCAACCTCTTTCAGTCACTTTATATCATTTTCGATTATTTTGGAGTAAATGAAAATTCGTTAAATCCGTTTAATTTATTTTCGACTACATTCGATAACTTTCAACCACCTTCAATCACTTTAAACCACTTTCAATCCCTTTCAACCACTCTCAGCTACTTTCAATCCACACTTTTTATGCTCTATGTATACTGGAGGTTCAATTATTTTGACCCAATCTAATTTATTATCTAACAATTATTTCTCATACGGCGCTCAAGTCTCACTCAACTACGTAACTGCATTAATTGAATTCATTTGCATATAATTTTTTTAATGTATTCATTTTTTTTATCGCCACTCAATCAATCGAGTTTATTTAAAATATTATAAAAGGTGCTCATGGAAATAGTAATACAGATATGTTGCAAGTCAGCAATGACGAAATGTTAAAAATTCAAAGAAAAAATATACAAAAAAAACAAAATTTGTTAAAACAAAAAAATTAGAAACATTCAACAGTTAAACATGTGAATGAAGCAAAAATTTAGCCTCTGCGCAGACTCGGTGGTCGTTAACACATGACCACAAAACAGCGCACGTCGTGTTGCTGTGAAGAGTAAAATGATCAACATGGAAAATTAAAATATATATATATATATATATATATATAATATTTTATATAAAACAAAATAATAGACAAATACACGAAAACGTCAGGTTATTTTATGGTTCATTGAGTGCGATGTGACGCAGGTCAGCACTGGCTCCATCCATGGAAGGTGAAAGTGAAAAATATGCCATTGAATTGGAGAAAATAACTGAACAAGCATTTGTTTGTTGTTGTCGATGTTGTTAAAATCATCACGTGAGGTTTTTATTTTTTATCACATAAATTTAAATTGCTAAAAAAATTGCTATTTCAATGTTATATAAAATTACTAAATTATTTATAATTAATTTTTTAATTTGCATGTAAATTTTAACAGTTTAGAATTTTTGCGAGAAAATTTTAAAAATATTTAAGTCTTTTTAATGACTTTAAATAATATTTAAGCACCTTCAATATAATTTTCAATTTTAATTTGTTTTTAATTGAATTTCAATCTCTATCAAACACTTTCAATCATTTTCAATAAAAAACAATGAATATACATTGAGTTACAGTCAACCTCTTTCAATTACATTCAACTGCCTTCAATCCAATTCAACCAAATTTAATTACATTTAATAACTTTCGATCAATATTAACTACTTTTAAGCACTTTAAATCACTTTCAATTACTTTCAATCACTTTCAAGCACTTTAAACCACTTTCAAGCAAATTAAATCACTTTCAATTACTTTCAATCACTTCCAAGCACTTTAAACCACTTTCAATCACTTTCAATAAAAAATAAATAATTCACAATAAAAAATTATGTAACCCAATTCATAGATTGAGGTACAGCTAACCTCTTTCAATTTCAACCGCCATCAATTACATTCAACAGTTTTAGATTAATTTTAACGTATTTCAATCACTATAAACCTCTTTCAATCACTTTAAACCACTATTAATCACTTTATACCACTTTCAACAATTTTCAACCACTTTCAATATAAAATAAATAATTCACAATTAATATTTATGTTACCCAATTCATACATTGAACTACATTCAACCAGTTTCAATCACATTCAACCAGTTCCAATCAATTTCAATCACTTTCAACTACTTTCAATTACTTTCAACTACTTACAATCTCTTTCAACAGCTCTCAATCATTTTAAACTGCTTTCAAAATAAAAATACATAATCCACACTAAATATTTCTATAACTCCGCACTCATATAGCATACAATAACTGCTCCGAAATCATTTAATTAACATGTCAATGCAATATTGAAAACCTGTTGAATGCACGTTTAACTGTAGAAAGTTTTGCTTATTTTTTTTGTTTTTTCTTCAATTATGCACTTTTTGTCGGATGCACAAAATATTTTGTTATTTTAGGCTTTACAATTGTTGACATCAAATTCAAAATCAATAAAAAAATTTCATGCCATTTTAACAATGGCATTCAATACGTGATGCAGTTAAATACATTAAGCATGCAATGCACTTTTTAATTAAAAAAAAAAAACAAAAATGTTTTATTAAATTTACTAATTATGCATAAACGTATAGCTTACTAAGCAGCTTTGAATGGCACTGCTGTGCAAAATCATTTCAATGCAACCCAACCTTCAATGAAGTTCAGCATTGGTTTGCTGAATGGGCTGTTCAATGATTTTTGACTGATGACTTGACGATTATATTTGTTAATGTATTTATTTAGTTTGCAAATAATATTTTGTTATTTTGATTGATTATATTAAAATGTATTGCTAATTTTAAGCGCTTTAACAATAAAATATAAATATGCCTTGTAAATGTTTTAGTTTATTTAATAGAATCAATAATCAAATGGTATGCACAATAATGTTGTTTGCCACAAACGTTATTATTTGCAATGCAACTAATTTTATAGTTTTTTCACAGCAAATAATTTTATAAAATATTTATTGTTTTATTTTTTAAGAAACAATGTTTTTGAAATAGATATATTTAAGTGCAATATAAGTAACAGTCAAAATTAGGTAATCATTTTTAAAATGATTATTAGAAGCAATTCATGATATTCATGTTCACTGTAAATAGTTGAAAGTTGCAAGAAACTATTATTATTTTTGATAAATTATCATAGATTGTTATCAGCAAACGAAAAAAATAAAAAATAAGTGAAAACATTTTTGGGGTAAATTTAAACATATTCTTATAGCATTTTATTTGTATTTTTTTCATGGAAAGATATACGAGCCAACAACGAGTCGAAATTATTAAAATTTACTACCGAAATTCGAATTCGTATATCTCTCCATTATGAAATGGCAAACCTTACTAAAGAGAAATGTCAAAAGAGCGGCAAGAAATATGGCGTCGTTTGCTGTCCCTGTCGCTCTACTTTTGTAGCGTCCCTGTTGAAAAGCCCTTTAAATGTCCATCACCAAAATCTTCTAAACCAGAGTTTCGATTTTTATAGTGAAACCATGTTTATAACGAATATTTTATTCAGATTAATTGTATACATTTAGATATTTATTTAATATTTTATTTTATTTATTTTTCTGGTAACCCCCTATGTTAATTAATTTTCGGTTCCTGGATGTTGCAGACCCCTTTTCCCTGAAATATTAAATGTCATTGGTAACATTCTTTATTAACTACATTTTATTTTTTTGACTAATGTCCAGTACCTTTCTATTGGCCTAAGTTAGTGTACCACTTGAAGATTATGGACGAGTCCACTTCTATGAAGTTATTTTTATACCCTACACTAAGAGCGAAAGGGTATAATCAGTTTGGTACGCCGTTTGTAACACCCAGAAGGAAGCATCTTCGGTATGGAAAAGTATATATATTCTTGATCAGCATGACCTGAGTCGATTTAGCGATGTCCGTCTGTCCGTCTGTCTGTCTGTCTGTCTGTTGAAACATCGATTACAGAAAAACTAAAAGAGCTAAATAAATGAAACTCATAATTTAGATTACTTATATATCTACGCCGTCTGTCAGTGAAAATTAGCATGATCAGTCTATTGTGACCTGTGAACCGACCACTTAAGTTCAAATACCTCATATAAAACATCCATCTACTGGTGAATTTTACTGTATACGTGCATATGTAAACTTTTGAGGTCAAATATATATTGACGTCATGTTGAAATGCATGAAAATAATGTTTTCCCGCAAAACGACTTGTGGTTCAAAAAAAAAAATCGAAATTCGGTACACCTACCCATTTGTAAATATGGGTATCAAATGAATGGAAATTCTTCAGCGATTGAAAGTTTGTATTTATTTTCAGGATTCGTATACCCTGGTGACCTATATACCACTTTGAATGGTAACCACACATACGTGTAGGCTATTTATAGTCGGCTTAGACCGACTATAATTTTGATAATCCTAACGATCATAATAACGCATACTATAAAATGTCCATAATTTAAAATTTCCCATGTGATCTAACCTTCCCAACTGGTTTGACATTCATTCCGCAGCCTTCTACATACTATTTTTAAATTTTTTACGATTTCTAAAAAAGATATAGTAAATAATATGATGTACAGTTTTTTCGTGCGTAGTCCTATTCCTATTCAATATATTTGTATAAAACAAACATGTGCTTGTAGCAAGTATATATAGTTGATCATAAAATGATTTTATCTTAATTTATCTTTTCGTGAAAAATATATATCACAAGCAAAAGGAAGAGATATATTAAGATTAAGTCAATCAACAGTATTTATGATCAACTATATATACTTGCTACAAGCACATTTTTTTTTATACAAACATATTACATTGGAATAGTTTATAGAAAGTATTTTTTTTTTTCAGTTATATATAAAAAGACGTTTATAAAATGTTTACTGTAAACAATTTAAATATTTGCGTTAAAATATCAATGATAACTGGGCGATACAGCTTGGAAGGCCGATCTGTCTATAGGCCGAGCTTTCTATAACTCTGATAACATATGTTATACAATATTCTATACAAACTTTTTATTTGTGGTCACAAGAACTATTATAATCTCAAAAACTTAAATATTTATAGTAAACTATTAATAATTACTGCAAATAATCGTTTGTCTTTCAGGAACATATTGAAGAACGGGAGTACCACAAAATCCACCTGTATAAAATCTATTTGACACAAAATCCACCTTTTCACAATATTCAGAATTCATAAAATCCACCTGTACAAAATCCACCCGAACAAAATTCAATTTCATTTATCCAACTTTTCTTTGGTACAAAATTCAACTTTTGGTAAAAAATCCACCTGATTTTGGTCCAACGTTAGGGCAAAATTTACGAACTTGCGAATTTGACATTCCTGAAGAATTGAATGTCATATACAACTTTTATTTGGTACAAAATCCATCTTTTATTTGGTCCAACGTAAGGGCAAATTGACGAATCTGAATTTTGGAAACAATATCAGTTTTAAAGATTTAGTCAGAGTCATCATGTTGAATAATTGATGGTACGTTATCATTGCACCGACCATTCGTGGATATGCAGAGGGACACGTAATTCCTTCAAATGATTGCATTATGAAAAAGAAGGACACAGAGTTCCACTGTAAATTTTTCTATGAATTATATCTTGTTGCTTGCATTAACAACATTCCTCTGAATCCAGTAAGAATTATAAATTATTTAAAAAAAAAAACAGTATTACTGAATTAAATTAGTTATGGAACCTAAGTTATTAACTTCACTTGTACAAAATCCAACAGCTGGGTGGATTTTGAGCGGGTGTATTTTGATTGTCGTCAGACTTTAACAATTAATCACGCTAATCTATGAAAGACTGGTTCTTGTTTTTAGATTTTAAATTTTAGCTAACAATATTAATTAGTGAGAAGAAATATGCGTTTAATTGCAAATGTATTAGCATAATTGGTTGCAAATAATACATAAAGTAAACAAAAATAATTCTATAATTAGATTATTATTTTTTTTTGGTTTGACATTTGCAATTTGAACAAAAATTGAAAAGTAAATAAAAATTAAATGCACAGCTGTGACTTGCAAAAAGTGAAAATATGCAAAAAATAAAAAATACATTTTTCAAACATCAAGGTTAGCGGTACGTTGAACTTTTTAGTATTGGTTAGAAGAAACAAATGAATCAGTTAAATGAATGCAAAACAGTTAAAATGATTTGCATGTCAAACATCACTATAAAACATAATTTTAATTAATGTGTTTTTAAAATGTTTATTAGAAAAAAATGTTTTTTTTTATAAAAAAAGTTTTTAAAGATTTTTATTGTTTGCTCTGAACATTTATTGTTTGTCTCAACTCTGCGACATTAATTTATGTTGATTACTGAGTTTATTTATTATCTGAAACACATTGTAAAAGTTTACATAATAAGTTGGGTAGTATTCTAGACAAATATTATCTTAATTCTACTTTAACAGAGTAGCATACTTCCTACTACTACTAAAACTAACGTCTTGCTAAAGCTATCGTCTTTGCTAAAGTTAGTGTCTTGCTAAAGCTACCGTCTTTGCTAAAGCTAGACTCTTGCCAAAGCATGCTTCTTACTAAAACTGGCACCTATTAGAATAGAAATGGTCATGTCCATGTCATGTTGTTAATTTTATGGTTCGGTCAATTATAAGGTAAAATACCATTACAGAGTTCCTGTTCATGCCAATTTCCCCTAGGGTTTCTTGAACTCATAGTCGCTAAATAAAATTGCAGGAAATTGTAATTTGTTCTTTACAAAGTTTCAATAACATCATCTTTAATAAGAAAGCAACAGATGTTTTAAATAATAATAAAATAAATATATTTATATCTGTTTGTATTGTATATAAAATCATATAAATATCGATTGAACTTAAAATCGTTTAAACAACCAGAAATAACCTGAAATTTTTGTATTTATGAATTTTTAATAAATAATTGTTTTTAAATTCCAGACAACGATATTAACGAACTCTCGGCGGTTGCCTTAAAAGAAAAACGCAATTCGGCTAAATCGCAATTGACGGATGCCATAAAAGAATCTTGTTTGCCAAAAATGCTGTGCGAGATGGCATCAAAGCCGGCATATATGCTGACCGAAAAGGAGCGAGATCTGATGCAGTTGATCAAGTAAATTTATTTATATAATAACTAATCTTATAACTTTTCTTAAAACATCTCAGAAAAGATTTTTATCAGAAAAGGTTTAATCCATTAAATACTGACGCACTTTAATGATTCTGATGGAAATTGGCACGGGTTATTTGTCATAAATTACCGCATTTTTTTAATTGAAATATATTTCATGTATTTTAGAAGTCTTTTACAGCTAATTACACATTTAATAGACATCTGCACAAATGTATAATAAACTCAATTCAAGACATTAATTTTGATTTTAGACATTTACTGTCGAAAATCAAAATGAATGTCTTGCACTTAACATCCAAGCACAATTAGTGTCAAAACAAATCTCAAACTAAACAGTGCACTGTCTAAAATGGTGTACACCAAAAATTTAGTACATAGAAATACACTGTACTCACTCACTGCATTTATTGTATTCGTTGCATTTTCAAGGACAGTAGTGTCATTTTGTTTTGTCTTTTAAAAAAATGTCTTGACATTAATTGACAGAATATGAAACAAATAATGCAGTGCACTATACTCGCTGGAGAGACTTCAGTTTAATACTGTAGACTACCAAAAGCAAATGAATGTCTTGCACTTAAAATCCACAATTAGTGTCAAAATAAATCTCAAACAAGACATAGGTCCAATGAAATGTCTAAAATGGTGTATACTGAAAATTGAGTACACTGCACTGCACTTGACACTGAATTGTCAGTTCATTTTCCTTTTATATGTATCATTCTTATCATGATCATTGATTTAAAATATATTGAGAAATTCAATAAGAACATCTTATAATATTTTATATACATTTTTTTAATCTTTTTTTTTAATTTTTTCAAAAAAATTTTTTTTTTTGTTATATTCAATATTCGTCCTCTCATTTTAGTACCAGAGACATTTAACCATGAAAGTATTCGTATATGTTTTACGTTGCGCTCACTCACTGCCATCACTGTACTCATTGCATTTTCAACGACAGTAGTGTCATTTTGGTTTGTTTTTCAAGACATTGAATTTCTTTAAAAAAAATATCTTGACATTATTTGACACAATATGAAACAAATAATGCAGTGCACTATAATCGCTGAACAGACTTCATTTTATTACTATGGACTGCCATTTTAAAGGGTCACTAAATAGTGTACAATGCAGTAGTGTACATTTTATAGAGGGATATGTGGACATGCCTAGTATCAAAATACAAGACAATTATATTTAGATACTAGACATCTCACTACATGTATTTGAAGTTCCCTCTGTAAAATGGGCACTACTGTATAGTACACTATTTAATGCATTTTGCAATGACAGTCTACGGTTTTAAATTGAGGTCACTCCAGCGAGTATAGTGCATTATATGTTTCATATTGTGTCAAGACATTTTTTAAGACATTCAATGTCGTGGAAAATAAAACAAAATGACAGTACTTGAAATACTAAATAAAATGACACTACTTTCTAGATTAGATATAGATCAGGTAAATATAAGGTAGATGACACCTAAGGATAGTAGAAATGTACCGTATTAGGGAAAAAATTATCATGAACAGAGTACGTTGTAACTTGTCGAGTTATAACAAGTTAAAACTTCAATGGTCAGTTCCCTATCATGTCCCTAGCTCAATTTCTACAAGGGTAAGAGGGATTATCAATTTTTCAGAGCAATTTCCATGGAATTAACCACTCTTATTTAGATACTTCGGCACATCTAACTCAGATAATGTATGACATATAACTGCAACAATATTATCTTTGGGTAGTTCCAACTTTACTCTACCTGTTCTTTAAAACCAATTCGTGATACCTCTCACTTGGCTCTAGGTAGTTTATTTTTGTAGGAGAGCTAATTTAAAGTATAATCTACCCAATAGTCATTCATTAATAGGTTAAGTATGCCGATACTAAGCCTATTATGAGAATAACTCAATTCACCCTATCATTTTACGAATAATGCTTAAGTTTTATATTCTTCAACACGTCTAGGTATTATATTCTTCAACATGTCTAGGTAGTATATTCTTCAACACGTCTAAACTACAAAAAAACTATCTATTTAAAAATTTGCAATTAGCTGCCATTACAATTTATAATTAATGTCGACACTTAGAACTGTCTGTAGACTACTTAAAAATAATCTTTAAACCATATTCTAAGCTGTATGTTTTGCCATATTTAATTTCAGTAGATGCGACTCACCGCATAACCTCGCTCTTGACTCGACGAAGGTTGTGTTATAGAAAAACATGTTGAAAAAAGTATCGTGTGTATTATTTTAAAAGTTTACTTAGCTTTGTTTGGGAAGTAAAAAGTAAACGAGTTCAGTTTAGTTGTGATCTTTGGGGCAGCATTAATTGTAGAGTTTATTTTTAAACTTGGAAAGTAAATAAAAGTCAGCAGTTTGTGGAAAATATTGTATTTGATACTACTAAAAATAAAGCATAATTAAAATACTGGTTTGTTTAACACAATATATTATTATAGCTCCGAAGGGGTCGAATATTGTCGAGAACTTAATGTTTATTAAAAATTATACTAGAATCATTATCGGGAACTGTTCATCGTATTTTTCTTGTCTTGACAAAATTGATTGGCCTTTTTCATAACCTAAAAATGTTTACTTAAAGGGCGCTGATACTTATTTTTAATAATAATTCCTATTTTCCAATTTGGGGTTCCTTTAAAATGAATGAAACTGGGTCTTTTTTGTGATATTAAATTTCATACAGGCTTGAAAACTTAAATATAAAATCAGCTTTTTGACAATTTATTCCATACAAAATTTGTCCAAAATTACAAATTTATTTTTAAAAGCGCTTTTAAATTGTCTATGATTGTGCACCTTAGTGTTTAAATATTATACATAATTAATTCCATGATATCATATTGAAAATAAATTCTTCCCCATGAAAATTTCCAAAAACTGTTAAAATTTAAATAATCTGACTTACAGTATCTGGACTTCCCAAAAGCAATTCCGACGATAATGGGCTTGATTTGTACTCGTACTCGTGGTATTTACTGCCATCATTCCTTAAAAATTAAAATTAAAAATTATATAATTGAAAACAGATATTTTACATTTTTTAAATTATGTTTATTTGTTTCATAAGGTAACATTATATAGTCATTCGACTACGAATTTATTTTTGTTTTCCAAATATATTTTTTACATTTATAACAAACTCAAATTTGTAATTGAATCTATTTTTAAATTTCATTTCAAATGATTAATTTATATGCTGAACAAAAATTTGTTCAATAATGTTTCTTATTATTCGAATTATTATGTGTTTTTAATTATTATGTGTTTCAAATAACCAGAAAAAATTCATCAATATGATGAATTTATTCATAAATATTACAGATTCATCAAATTTATACCATCGTTCATTAAATGACATATTGATGGCATGCATTATTCATTATATTCATTATATATATGAACTTATTCATACTATCGAACATCATAGTGAAGAACGAAATATTCAATACCATGAATTTAAATCGTCATATTAATGAATATAATCATTATATCTAGGAACATTAAAAAAAAAGTAAATTGTTCATAATATTTATGAATATAATATTCAATATGATGAATATTATTAAAGAATTTTTTTTTTTTCAAAATAAATTAATTGATGGATATTTTTTTACGATTTTTTTTTAGAAAATAATTCTAAAAAATGTTGTAATTTTATTAAAATTACGAAAAAAAAATGTCCAAACAACATTTTTTTAGAAAAAAATGTTAAATTAATTTTTTTAATGTATGGCGAGCAAGCATTATTTAAGAAATTCTATACAAGAACTACTTGAGAACGGAGAAGTACGGCAAAAAATGAAGAAAAAATAATTTCTTGAAATTTGGTTTGATGAATAGCATTATTTAATATAAAGTACATATAAAGGGTTTTTCAATAAGAGCGCTACAAAAGTTTTTTCAAGGGTTTTTCAACAAGGACGCTACAAAAGTAGAGCGACAGGGACAGCAAACGACGCCATATTTCTTGCCGCTCTTTTGACATTTCTCTTCAGTAAGGTTTGCCATTTCATGATGGAAAGATATACGAGCCAAAAACGAGTCGAAATTATTAAAATTTAATACCAAAATTTAAATTCGTATATCTTTCCATCATGAAATGGCAAACCTTACTGAAGAGAAATGTCAAAAGAGCGGCAAGAAATATGGAGTCGTTTGCTGTCCCTGTCGCTCTACTTTTGTAGAGCGACACTTACTTTTGACATTTCTCTTAAGTAAGGTTTGCCATTTCATGATGGAAAGATATACGAGCCAACAACAAGTCGAAATAATTAATTATTACTACCGAAATTCGAATTCGTATATCTTTCCATCATGAAATGGCAAACCTTACTGAAGAGAAATGTCAAAAGAGCGGCAAGAAATATGACGTCGTTTGCTGTGCCTGTTGCTCTACTTTTGTAGCGTCCCTGTTAAAAAAAACCTTTATGTTGTATTTGATGTTTTTGTTCATTAATTTGCTGAAATGTATTCTCGACATAAAATGTATCATATTGAAGAACATTTTTTCGAAAGTTACCAAGCGTTCATCATATTTATTATCGCATTCATAATATTAATGTCGTTAGTCATTGATACTATGAATGGTTCTTCAATACATCTGCCATTTTTTCACCTTCCCATAACCTGCCATAGGCTGCCATCACTCGTTTTTTCTAGGGCAGACAACCGGCAGGTTTTCCTACGAATTCCGACTATGTCTGCCGGAAACCTGTCGAAAAACTGCTAATTTCATGCTTGAAAACTGCTGTTTTTCCTGACTACGTTTCCCGTATGTTAACTGCCGTATATTTTGTCTGAGAGTATCTAATTGTTATATTTTTTAAATTATTTTGTTTTTTTTCACACTTTATATATTTCACACTTTTATATATTTTATGTGTTGTATTATTTCATCTGTTTAAAATTTTGAATTTTAATATTTTTTTTCTTTATTACAGATCCTCTACCATGTCTCTGGCTATGAATGGCGCCCCCAGCAAGTGGCACTTTGCAGCGCACATGGGCGAACTGCTGCGCTATACAGGCGACGACAAAAGCGGTCCTATGGGTTGTGCTAACCTATGGCCCAATTGTCCCATTAGCTCCAAGAAACTAATGAAATTATCGTACAATGTGAAACTATAAATCGATGGACCGAGAGAGAGTGCTCAAAAAGACAAGAAAATGTGATTTTAAAAATGTTTCATTTGGGAAATTTATTAGAAAAACGAAAATATGTAGATCGTTGGTAGGCGATATAAAGGAAATACCTGAAAATTGTAGATATTTTGAAATAATTGAAATAATATTGAAATTTAAATTCAATCAAATATATTTTATGCGATTATAGAATTCAATATATACGATATACAAAATTCGATATATTCGATAAACCATATTTCAATCGATTCAATTCTCTTCAAGTTCTTTGAAATCGTATCCAATTCGAGTTTTTCTTGACAAATTTTTGAAATTCAATCGAAAGTGGATTTTTGGAATATCAATATCTACAAATTTGTGACGCCTACTGTTCCTAGATTATTAACAACAGAACAATATTTTAAAATTCCAAACTTCAATTCACTCTAAACAAAAAAAAAAACATTGGAATTACACGAAAAAAAACATTGAGTTATTGTTGCTTTCAAAACGACGACGTTTAGATTATTGTAGAGTCATTATTGTCATTGTTGGTGTCATTAGTAGTGACATTACATACTCTCAGAACAATAACTACATGTTTTAAATGAGGCGTAAAAACTTTTTGACCTTGTGTGTGTTTTGTAAGTGTGCGCTGTCTAACCTTAGGTTAAACTTAAACTTTTAGTAAATACATTCTATTGTGTCAAACTATTTTTTGTCAATCATTTTGTGTTTTGTAAATATATTTTTTCCCTCTAGACTTAGTTAAGTGCTTAATGACTGAATTTAATTTAGCATTTCATGTACATTTTATCGCTTTTTGTTTTAAGTATTTATAAAGATGTATTTTATAGAAAGTATAAAAATATAAATATATTTGTAAAAGTCTATATATTATATATATTAAATAAAATAAATAATAAAATAAACAATAAAACGAAACTAATGCGAAGTAAAATTAGAATTAACAGAAATTGGTATATTCTCAATTTTCATGTAAAATATTTGCTAGTCTATAGCTTTTAGATTTAAGCATAGAATGTAATTAGTTTTAAAATGGAAAATGTAATAAAGTGTAAAAATATTATTTAAAAAAATATAATAAAATAGAAACAAAAACAAATTAAATGGTATTTTATGGTTACATTGTTTATTTAGTTATTTTTAACACGAGTGGAAATTGATTAAGTTTCGCCATATTTCGAATTGTCACTGATGGGGATGCCTTACCCAACAACCCTAGTAGAAATTTTGGTAGGACCATGCCCATGAACTGATCATGTCATTATTTGAGATGATCGGGATATGACGAGGCGCACGATGTCCATGTAACGCAGTGTCCTGATCATGTACTCACCTCAGGCAATGATCATGTACTGATCGGGTAATTCCCCATATCATTATTTATCTGACCACTGCCTTGTTAAAACATGAACATATGAAAGCACTACAAATACCCGATGAAATAAAATATCATACCTCATTGAAACCTGATCATTGCCCGATGAAAATTTCTTTATGAGGAACAACTATTGTAGCTTTGATCGGGACCATTGGCTGTTTAGATAATGTAAACCCTGCTATGGTGAGCATGATAAGGGCATGACAAGGCAATGATCATATTTGCTCTAATAGGGGTTACCTGACGAAACCCCGATCATTTCCCGATGGCGCATCGGGCAAATTTCCACTAGGGAAATGCCACCGGAAATGATCCTGATCAAGGTCGACTAGGATAATACTAATTTCAAATCCACGTAACGTAACCTGAGCTAATCTTTACGAAGAATTCTGATCTAAAGCCTACTTAATGGATTATGGTCTGACGCTGATGAAAATACCTGTTTGGAAATCGTATTATTGTAAAATTATCGAGATGTCATTAAAAACCTTTTAAAATAAAATTGTATAACAAAATTATTCTAATAAAATAAAATAAAATATTATAACATCTAAATATTATGCACAAATGCAATAGATATTCAAACTCTCAACATATTTTAAAATTTGAAATTGGAAAAAGGTAACCATTGCTCTAAAACTACCTATCACGTGACCATTATCATTGGTACTGAATAAGGATCTTGAAGACCAGTTCTGTGATAGGTCTAAATGTTTGCATGACGAGACGGATTGTGTACATGCTAAACATATCGTTAGCGAAGCCAAAGAGCACTAGGTGACGCTATAGTCACGAGACTTATTTACACGCTGCAACTAATGCGTCTATAATTCGTGGACTGTTTTTCGATACTGTACTGATTTAAATACAGAATGTCTTCCAAGTAATTATAATGCACGCATGCAAGGGTGGAATCATTAGTAAAATGTGAATGCCCAAAGGAGAAGGTAAAATAATATATCTGTAAATTAAAATAAAATAACTAAAATTTAAAATATATAAAAAGTAACAATAAAAAAATACAGGTCACAGAACAGAATTTTGAAAACCAGTCCTCCAGTGATACGTCTAAAGGTCTGCAGTGTGTGTTAATTGACCTCTCCCTAGGACAACGCCATGTTAAATTTGCCTGCTGGTTTCATATAAAAAAAAAGCCAGAACTTCGACCGGTTAATTATCTTCAAAAAACCAGTCACGTGCCTAGTCTAGGACCGGTTTGCTTCCCCGTAAGCAAATTTTCACTCTGGTAATTTATAATGAAATCATAATCTGATCAGGATTTCCCCATTTCAAATGGTAATAAATAGGCTGTCACATTAGTGCGTGAGTCAGAATGTGACACTATTTGAATTTGCTATTGAAATTGTTTTATTTTATATTATTTCATTTATATTCACTTTTTTAATTCAGATTTTTATATTATTTAAGGAAATTAAATAATTATTTAATTGTAAAAACTTTAAATTACTTTTTTGTGTAATAATTCAGTTAATATATAGTTTGGCAACAAATTGTGTCAGTCAGTCGTCAAAACGTTAGGCACTCTTGACGCGGCCGTCCGCCACTCGTCAATCAAGTCAACAATCAGTCAAACCGCTTCGCGTCAAATTATTGCATCGAACCTCCACAAATTCGACTATTGAATGCGTTTCATAATAATACGGGTAAATAACATGTTTGACTATGGTACATGTGGATGGTAAAAAAAAAACATATCTAGTGCTACAAAAAAAATAATAGCTATAAATTCAATATTTTTTTAATATAAAAAATAATAAACTTCAAATTGAATAAATTTTGTATTATTAGCTTTTCAATTTGCATTCTGAAGTCACAGTCCAAAATATATAAATATAAACACTAGAATTGTCATTTCACAGTAGTCCATTCGTTTCGATATCGCAATTTACACGATATCGATCATTTTCTCGAACGTCACATTGAACATACCCAGTCTGCCATATCTCGGAACTGTTCGATGATCGAAGTTTTCTCGAACTTACTGCGATAGAAAAAGTTCGATATCGTTGCTTTATCACTACTAATTTTTAAAATATTTTCGTACCATAAAATTTAAGGAGAAAATACGATATTTTTCGAATCAATTTCGATATTCGATGCGATATCGAACTAGAATAGGTTTTTTCTCGTTTCGAATAAACTTCATTATGTCGTTACGATATCTGCGTTTATCTTAAAACGAATTCGAATGAATTTCTTAACATAAAATAGTTAGAAAACTGGAACCAATAATGTTTTGAGATCGACTTTCTTTTTTCTTATATAAGTTGGTTCGAAAAAGCTTCGAGGATCTAAGTTCTCTCCTTGACTTTGCAGACAGGGTTATTAATTCAAAACCCGTACGATATATCAAAAAACTGAGATTCTAGTGTTGTCCTGATGAGATTCTCGCGGTCCTTATGAATACCGTACAATTATGTAAAATAGAAAAAAGTCATTTGTTGTTTAGTACAGTTGTGTACCCAAACTATTTGTAATATTCGATTCTGTATTCGAAAGATTTTCATAAAACAATCGAAATTATATAGGATAATTTCTTAAAGGCTTCATTGTAACTGCAATTGAAACCGTAAAGAAACTGTTTCATTTTTGGGAAAGCGGAAACGATACAATTAAAATTTAAGTAAATGGAACAGGATCAACACCATTTTCATGGAACTGAAACCAAAATTACAGTACTAGAATTGGAATTGGATTATTTAAACTGGAGCCATAATTTAGAATGTCAAAAAACAAATCGACTAACTAATAAAACTAGTAATTCAATGAATATTAATGAAAACATTGTGACAATTTAAATTGTTTACACATATATTTATCATATCTAACTAGCTAACCTACAAAAATCCAGTTTAAATGACAAACACTTCCTTTGTAATAGTTTTCATCATAGAAAATCAGACATCAACTCAATTTTGTTTGGATTTTATTTTTTTAATTAAAATTGTCAATATTATGCGTTCGCAGTCAAGTGTTGCCCACCCGGCGACACACTCAACTGTTGAAGTAGCACAACCACCTTATTTATATTTATTCCCCATGAACATGTCTGAGGTCTTTTTCCCGCACTCACTCGGTTACTCAGTTAAGGCTGTTCGTTCGTTCGTTCGTTCGATACGATTGCAATTTGCAAATATGGCGCGAGTTTGTCGCGTAACAGTTGGGTTTTTTTCATACTTAAAACTATTACGCCAACTTAAACATAAAAATGCATTTACAAGCCATGTTTTATTGACACATAACTTGACAATGTTTTTTTGAAACAATTAGCCTATTTGGCTGATGATATAATAACAATATTTAATTGAAATTCAAAATTTCAATAAAAAATTCAAATTTTCATTAAAAACTCAACTGTTCACTAAAAATTCAAATTCTCACTCATAATTCAAGTTTTCACCAAAAATTCAATTTTTCACTAAAAATTCAATTTTCACTAAAAATTTAATTTTTCACAAAAAATTCAATTTTCACTAAAAAAAATCAATTTTTCACTAAAGTTCAATTTTTCATTAAAAATTCAAAGTTTCACTAAAAATTTAAATTTTTACTAAAAATTCAATTTTCACTAAAAATTTAATTTTTCACTAAAAATTAAATTTTTCACTAAAATTTAAATTTTTCACCAAAAATTCAATTTTTCACCAAAAATTCAATTTTTCACTAAAAATTCAATTTATCACAAAAAATTCAATTTTCACTAAAAATTCAATTTTCACTAAAAATTTAATTTTTCACTAAAAATTAAATTTTTCACTAAATTTTAAATTTTTCACCAAAAATTCAATTTTTCACTAAAAATTCAATTTATCACAAAACATTCAATTTTCACTAAAAATTCAGTTTTCACTAAAAATTCAATTTTTCACTAAAAATTCAATTTTTCATTACAAATTCAATTTTTCACTAAAAATTCAATTTTTCATTACAAATTCATTTTTTCACTAAAAATTCAATTTTTCACTAAAAATTTAATTTTTCACTAAAAATTCAATTTTTCACTAAAAAAAAAAATCAAATTTTCATTACAAATTCATTTTTTCACTAAAAATTCAATTTTTCATTTCAAATTCAATTTTTCACTAAAAATTCAATTTTTCATTACAAATTCAATTTTTCACTAAAAATTCAATTTTTCACTAAAAATTCGATTTTCACTAAAAATTCAATTTTTCATTACAAATTCATTTTTTCACTAAAAATTCAATTTTTCATTACAAATTCAATTTTTCACTAAAAATTCAAATTTTCACTAAAAATTCAATTTTTCACTAAAAATTCAAATTTTCACTAAAAATTCAATTTTTCACTAAAAAGTCAATTTATCACACAAAATTCAATTTTTCACTAAAAAATAAATTTTTCACTAAAAATTAAATTTTTCACTAAAAATTAAATTTTTCACTAAAAATTCAATTTTTCACTAAAAATTCAATCTTTCACTAAAAATTCAATTTATCACTAAAAATTCAATTTTGGACTAAAAATTCAAATTCCACAACAAATTCCAATTTTCATTAAATAAAATGTTTACAAAAAATTCAATTTTTCACTAAAAATTAAATTTTTCACTAAAAATTTAATTTTTCACTAACAATTCAATTTTTCACTAAAAATTCAAGTTTTCACTAAAAATTCAATTTTTCACTTAAAATTCAAATTTTTAATCAAAATTTCAATTTTTAATCCAAAGTCAAATTTTCATTAAAAATTCAATTTTTAACTAAAAATCAATTTTTCACTTAAACTTCAATTTTTCATTAAAAATTGAAATTTTCACTAAAAATATAGTTTACATTAAAAACTAAATTTTCACTCTAAACATTTTTTTTAATTAAAAATTCAAGTTTTCTCTAAAAATTTGATTTTGCACTAAAAGTTCAACTTTTTTTCGCTTAGTGCATAAATGTTAGAATTAATAAATAATACAGAACTACAAAAAATAGCAAAGATATAGGAAGACATAAACCAAAAATATATTCAAATAATTATCAAAAATAAAAAATAATTTTTAGTTCATAAAAATAAACATACGCCATATGATGGGGTCACGAGTTCAACTACTAACCAAGCATAAAAATAACTAGTTTTTTCTTTTTGCGAATTTTTACGCAAGTTGATAAGTTTATTTTGAATTTATTTTAATTTGCACCTCGGTAAGTTTATTAAATAAAGAGCAGCACTCAGAAATGCGTGAAGGTGTCAATTTTTCAGGGTCTTGTATTACCTATGATTTTTTATTAATTTATGGTAAGTCTAAAATTTGATATATATATATTTTATAAGTTTTATTTTTCTCTAAACTAAAATTAACTAAAATATTTAATTAGCATTTAATTTATTATTTTAATGAAGTTATGCAACTTTCACTTTGTGTTAACTTGACGTCTAACTTAATTAATAAATTGCCTAATTCACATAACTTTCTTTTGGTTTTCGCAAAAAATAAAATACAATACAATAACTCATTATAATAAAAAGTTGACTCGAAAGGGCAGAATAATAAACATTAACATAATAGCGCAGTAAACGTTAATAGCACCATGGAAAAAAAAACAAACACGCGGACATCTGACGGGAAATGCGTGAACTAACGTGAACTTAGTTAATGACAGACAGCTGCTGAGACGCAGTTTTAAGTTCCGCGTTAAAAATCGAGATTAAAATTTTGAAGAAACAACTTTAAATATGAACTAGAAACGATCGAAAAAAACAGAGAGAAAGAGCTTTAAAGCTAAACTCTCGCCACTTACATTATGCAGGGTTCGGGATTATTTTATTCGAAAATTAATCCCCAAGATTATTCTTCCAAAAAAAAAAAAAATTTAAATAAAAATTTGAATGAAATTATTATTTTAATATATAACTACTAATTCTTTTCCAGAACAATTCTTAAAATATTAAATCATTAGTTTAATATATATCAATTAATTGGGAAGAAAATTATTTTTCCCAGATATTTTTTCACCTAGACTATTTTCTGCGACAATTCTTACACAATTCTTAGACAGAATACGTTATAGTATCTTGAAAATGATGGGAAGTCTTAGACAATAGTTCACATACAGTTGATCCCCAAGATAATTCTTCCCAAAAATATCTAAGAAAATTATTCTACAACTAATAGGGAAATTTCTCGGATGTTGAAGAGAACACATAACAGGCAATAATTCTCCAGACTATTTTTCGTCGACAATTATTCCACAAATAATCCGAGAAAATTGCGAAATACAATAAAGCCATGAGAAAAATTGTCTCCGATAAATTGGGCCCCAAAACAATTCTTTCCCCAAATAAAAATATAATTATATTTTTTAAATATATAATAATTTCTGGAAAAGAATGGTCCAAAACAAATTATCCACAAATTATCCGGGAAAGAAAGAAACTTTGGAAAGAATTGTATGAAAAAAAATGGTCTGGGGAAGAATTTTCTCTGGATGAATGAAATATTTGAGTGGTGAAAAATATAGTGGAAAATTGTTTAAATAATAATAATGTATGTGAGAGCGGATTGTCTTTGGACGAATTTCTTTGGAAATTTAGTCTAAGGAAAAATTGTATGCGGAAAAATGGTCTAGGGAATGAAAATAATTTTCCCCACTATTTAAATTTATAATAGTTTATGGCAGAGCATTATCTGTGCAATAATTGTCCGGGAAAAAATAGATTTTTCATGGATATTGTCTCTTGGAAATATTGTCGAGGGGAAAAATATAATTTTTTTGTGTCAAGAATTTTCAGTGAATCAATATGTGGAAGAGAATGGACGGGTTGCTCAATTTTTAAATATATATTTTAATATATAGTTTTAAAATATATATTAAATACATATTATAGTTGTCTGGGAAACAGTTATCTCTAGGATAAAAAGGCAGCGGCTCTTTATTATTTAAATATAAATTAAATTACGGATAGAGATTGGTCTATCGAAGAATTGTCTGGGGAAATTATTTGTTGCGGAATATTTTTCAGGATAAGAATTTTCGAGAGAAGTATTTTCCCGGGAATAGTAAGTCCGAGAAAGAATCGACCAGCACCTCATTATTGAAATGTATAATAATTTATGGAAAAGAAATGTTTTGTGGGATTTTTTCTCGGGGAATATTTTTCTGGAAAATTTGTCTTGGGAAAGATGATGATTATTGATGAAATGCTCTCGATTATGCGCAAAATAATGGTCGGGGAAAAATATTTAAGGTAAGAATTTTCCGAGATAAATAGTCTGCGAATGTATTGTCTGGGGAAGAACTGTCAGGAAAGTATTAACGGAAGAGAAATGTCTGCTGGGTTGAGAGAATTGTTCGAGAAAATAAATGTGGGAAAAATTGTTTGTCTCTGGAAATTATTTTGTTGGGAGAGAATATAATTGTCAGCTTAACCCGAGATAACACTTCCTAGAGAAAATACTTTCTAGAGACAGTAGAATTAAAATTGTCTGGGGAAAGATTCTTTGGGACACAATTTCTGGGAAAGAATTGTCTGCGAATGAATAGTCACGGCAAATACTATCTCCGGAATTTTTATATATGGGTGGAATATAATTTCAGGGGAGGAAGTCATGTTTCTGGGAAGAATGGTCACGAGTAGGAATAGATTATTCTGTGGAATGATTGTCCGGTAGAATTCTCGGAGTAGAAATCTCCAGAATGTTCATTGGTAAGAATAGATTTCTCTGTGGGATGATTTTCGGGGGTTGAAAGGTAGTGTCGGTGAAGAAATCTCCCACTCGTCATAATGCAGGGAATTCATTGGTGGTCTTAAAAGTACCATTAAACAACATCAGGAAATGTTTTCTGTTGACTGTGTTTTATCATTTTAAAATTTTTCTTTTAAACCATTACCGTGCGCAGCCGCACGTAGTGTTTGTTCACGTTTAGCAAGGCTTAATGCCAACTTTTTTATTATTGTTTTTATTATGTAATTATAAACTATTTACTCTACAACAACTACTACGAATAATAACTACAATAAAACGCAAAACAAACATTTCACACTAGCGCGTAATATTACTACATCTCCGGCGTTGCTGGCCTTCTATCGAGTCTCAATTACTGACTGACCAGGCCTGTTTCTATTACACCTCATCGTCATAATCTTTGTCTTTTTGACCAAGTGCTGCATGTTTTATTTACATTCGTCTGTATGGCAAAGACATGTTGCCATACTTTTGGGTTTTCACAAATGTAGGCTAGCCAACGACTTACTATATACAGCAGTTGGCCTTTTTCACAGACAATTTTCCTCGTTGCATGTAACAGTTGTTCGTGCGCTAATTATTGTTGGCATCTCTTTCTATTGGCCTGGAATTAGTTTTTTTTCTGGGTTTTCAATTTGTTACCAAATATGCGGAAATTAGAAGAAAGTTGTGGCTGTAAACATGAAAAACCACAAACAGGTGGCGTTGTTCCAAAAAGTGAATAAAATATGTTTTTTTTTTCGGGCTCTTTTAGTAATAAATATTATTAAAAAAAAAAAAAAACAGATTAATGGAATAGATAAAGATTTATATCTCAGCAATAAAATAACTACATGCGATCGAAAAGACTTTAAATTCACTAAAATTAAATTTTTCACTAAAAATTCAAATTTTCACCTTTAATTAAATTTTTCATTAAAATTTAAATACTTCAGTATATTTAATACTTCTCTAAAAAAAAATCACTTAAAATAAAAATTCACTTCAACTTTTCCACTAAAAATTCAATTTTTCCCAAAAAATTCAATTTTTCACTACAAATTAAAATTTTCACTAAAAATTCAATTTTTCACTAAAAATTCAAATTTTCACAAAAAATTCAAATTTTCACCAAAAAATTCAATTTTTCACAAAAAATTCAATTTTTCACTAAAAAATTAAATTTTTCACTAAAAAATTAAATTTTTCACTACAAATTAAATTTTTCACTAAAAATTCAATTCTTCACTAAAAATACAATTTTTCACTAAAAATACAATTTTTCACTAAAAATTCAATTTTTCACTAAAAATTCAATTTTTCACTAAAAATTCAATTTTTCACTAAAAATTCATTTTTTCACTAAAAATTCAAATTTTCACAAAAAATTCAATTTTTCCCAAAAAATTCAATTTTTCACTACAAATTAAAATTTTCACTAAAAATTCAATTTTTCACTACAAATTAAAATTTTCACTAAAAATTCAATTTTTCACTAAAAATTCAAATTTTCACTAAAAATTCAATTTTTCACTAAAAATTCAATTTTTCACTATAAATTCAATTTTTCACTAAAAAAATTCAATATTTCAATAAAAATTCAATATTTCACTAAAAATTCAATTTTTCACTAAAAAAATTCAATATTTCAATAAAAATTCAATATTTCACTAAAAATTCAATTTTTCACTAAAAATTCAATTTTTCACTAAAAATTCAATATTTCACTAAAAATTCAATTTTTCACTAAAAATTCAATTTTTCACTAAAAATTCAATTTTTCACTAAAAATTCAATTTTTCACTAAAAATTCAATTTTTCACTAAAAATTCAATTTTTCACTAAAAATTCAATTTTTCACTAAAAATTCAATTTTTCACTAAAAATTCAATTTTTCACTAAAAATTCAATTTTTCACTGAAAATTCAATTTTTCACTAAAAATTCAATTTTCACTAAAAATTCAATTTTTCACTAAAAATTCAATTTTTCACTAAAAATTCAATTTTCCACTAAAAATTCAAATTTTCGCAAACAAAATCAATTTTTCACCTTCAATTAAATTATTCACTTAAAATTGAATTTTCACAATATATCCGATTTTTCACTAAAAAATTAATTTTTCACTAAAATTTAAATTTAACTATAAGTTTAATTTTTCATTAAATATTCCATTTTTCACAAAAAATTAAATTTTTCACTTAAAAAAAACAATTATTCGCTAAAAATTTAGTTTTTCTCTAAAAAATCAATTTTCCACTAAAAATTCAAATTTTCGCAAACAAAATCAATTTTTCACCTTCAATTAAATTATTCACTTAAAATTGAATTTTCACAATATATCCGATTTTTCACTAAAAAATTAATTTTTCACCAAAATTTAAATTTAACTATAAGTTTAATTTTTCATTAAATATTCCATTTTTCACAAAAAATTAAATTTTTCACTTAAAAAAAAAAACAATTATTCGCTAAAAATTTAGTTTTTCTCTAAAAATTTAGTGTTTCAATAAAAAAATTGTTTTTCATTAAAAATTCAATTTTTAACTAAAAATTCAATTTTTAACTGAAAATTCAATTTTTAACTAAAAATTAAATTTTTCATAAAAATTTTAATTTTTCACAAAAAAATCAATTTTTCATTAAAAAATTCAACTTTTCACTAAACATTCAATTTTTCATTAAAAATTAAATTTTTCACAAAAAGAAATTCAATTTTCAATTAATTCAATTTTTCTAATAATTCGAAATTCGATATTATCGCTTTTTATTTCCCTATCGTTAGCCGGAAATGTAGCAGCAATAATTGAAGTTGCTCCGGTTTGCATAGCAATTGTCACAAGTGCAACATGCTGAGGCATAATACAAGCTGCTTTTTGCATGTTGCACATCGCGTGTCAAATAGTAGCAGCCACCAACCGATAGTCGTCGTTGTCGACAGCAAGGAAATTATTATGCAGCTCGAGTGAATTTTTAAAGCACACAATTTTTTTAATTTTAAATTTTATTTTTTTAGGCCACAACGTAGCACCATAAACATTACATAACAACGAAAGCATGGCCAAGAGTTACCTGTTGCTGTCTTGTCTCTTCTTCTACTTCTTTTTAAGTTGTTTAACTACTTTGGCGAACATACATTTTTTAAGGTAGGTTCAGGTTTGCACATCGCCGTCGTCGTTGTTTTGGTTACCAAAGTGGTTAACTCACTTTCACTGCTGAGCTAGCGCCAACATTTTTCTTCTGTGTTACGTCTTCCTATTCTCTCCCTTTTCTTATTAACTACTTTTTTTCCCATTATTTTATCTTCTTTTTAGTTTCTTTTTATCTTCTTTTTATCTTCTTTTATCTTCTTTTATCTTCTTTTATCTTCTTTTATCTTCATTTTATATTCATTTTATCTTCTTTGTATCTTCGTTGTATCTTCTTTGTGTCTTCTTTTTATCTTCTTTGTATCTTCTTTCAATCTTATTTTTATCTTCCTTTCAACTTCTTTTAACCTTCTTTTTATCTACTTTTTGTCTTCTTTTTATCTTATTTTTTCCTTATTTTTTTAGCTTCTTCTCAACGCTTTGTATTTTCATTTATCTACTTTTCTCTTTTGTATTCCTCTTTTTTTGCTCTCTTTAAATAAATTTTCTCTTCATCTTTTTCTTCTTTTACAACAATTGCTGCTGCTCTTTCTTCTGTTGCTGTGCTCCTCTTTTTCTGTTGATTTGCCAAACAAATAAAAATCACAAACAAAAAATTGGTCAATCACTTAACTTGGCTTTAACCGTTTTTCTTGCAATTCGACTTTGCTGTCTGCCTACCTTAACTTGGCCTGAAATGTGTCTGGCTTTTGGCAACATTTTGTTTAAAATTTTGTCATCCTCCGCAGCGCGCTTGTCAGTCGTTGTGCGCTGCCATTTGTTGTCAGTCAAATGCGGGACGCGGTCAATAGTGGCCGTATCAAGAAAATTGTGTTGAAAAGAAAAAAATCTAAATTTTATAAAAACCGCGAAAAGTTTATGAAAAGTATTCAATAGACATTGTGCAGTGCAAACAAGCATTTATAAAAACAAAACAAAAAAATTAAATATTAATAAGAAAAAATTAATAAATTTAATACAAAAATTAAATTTAAATTTTATAGCTTTTTAAATTCATAAATCATAAATTTTATTCAAAAATGAATCTACGTCAATTAATATCACTTTCGCTCATACCCACGCTCTATGTGCTCTTTGTCCTACTGCTGGAGTTCGTCGAAGAGGGTCTCGCTCAGAATCCGGATCCTTTGTTCGAGCTGCCAGTGCAACTAGTCGGCTTCCCTGTGATTGTGCTGTCGGTGCGTCTGTCGCAATTTGCCAAAAAGTTGGCCTATTCACTGAATCCAAGTAAGTCGGAAGGTTGTCAGTAAAAAAAAAAAATTAAAATAAAAAAAATTTCAATTGTTCAGGGTTATAATATGAACTTTAAACTGCTATAAAAAATATTAATAAAAAAAGAGTTAATGCAATTTCCGTCTATTATATAATATGACAATACGAAAATAAGATATTTTTATATTTTTATATTTTTATATTTTTATATTTTTATATTTTTATATTTTTATATTTTTATATTTTTATATTTTTATATTTTTATATTTTTATATTTTTATATTTTTATATTTTTATATTTTTACATTTTTATATTTTTATATTTTTATATTTTTATATTTTTATATTTTTATATTTTTATATTTTTATATTTTTATATTTTTATATTTTTATATTTTTATATTTTTATATTTTTATATTTTTATATTTTTATATTTTTATATTTTTATATTTTTATATTTTTATATTTTTATATTTTTATATTTTTATATTTTTATATTTTTATATTTTTATATTTTTATATTTTTATATTTTTATTTTTTTATATTTTTATATTTTTATATTTTTATATTTTTATATTTTTATATTTTTATATTTTTATATTTTTATATTTTTATATTTTTATATTTTTATATTTTTATATTTTTATATTTTTATATTTTTATATTTTTATATTTTTATATTTTTATATTTTTATATTTTTATTTTTTTATATTTTTATATTTTTATATTTTTATATTTTTATATTTTTATATTTTTATATTTTTATATTTTTATATTTTTATATTTTTATATTTTTATATTTTTATATTTTTATATTTTTATATTTTTATATTTTTATATTTTTATATTTTTATATTTTTATATTTTTATATTTTTATATTTTTATATTTTTATATTTTTATATTTTTATATTTTTATATTTTTATATTTTTATATTTTTATATTTTTATATTTTTATATTTTTATATTTTTATATTTTTATATTTTTATATTTTTATATTTTTATATTTTTATATTTTTATATTTTTATATTTTTATATTTTTATATTTTTATATTTTTATATTTTTATATTTTTATATTTCTATATTTTTATATTTTTATATTTTTATATTTTTATATTTTTATATTTTTATATTTTTATATTTTTATATTTTTATATTTTTATATTTTTATATTTTTATATTTTTATATTTTTATATTTTTATATTTTTATATTTTTATATTTTTATATTTTTATATTTTTATATTTTTATATTTTTATATTTTTATATTTTTATATTTTTATATTTTTATATTTTTATATTTTTATATTTTTATATTTTTATATTTTTATATTTTTATATTTTTATATTTTTATATTTTTATATTTTTATATTTTTATATTTTTATATTTTTATATTTTTATAATTTATATTTTTATATTTTTATATTTTTATATTTTTATATTTTTATATTTTTATATTTTTATATTTTTATATTTTTATATTTTTATATTTTTATATTTTTATATTTTTATATTTTTATATTTTTATATTTTTATATTTTTATATTTTTATATTTTTATATTTTTATATTTTTATATTTTTATATTTTTATATTTTTATATTTTTATATTTTTATATTTTTATATTTTTATATTTTTATATTTTTATATTTTTATATTTTTATATTTTTATATTTTTATATTTTTATATTTTTATATTTTTATATTTTTATATTTTTATATTTTTATATTTTTATATTTTTATATTTTTATATTTTTATATTTTTATATTTTTATATTTTTATATTTTTATATTTTTATATTTTTATATTTTTATATTTTTATATTTTTATATTTTTATATTTTTATATTTTTATATTTTTATATTTTTATATATTTTTATATTTTTATTTTTTAATTTTTATATATACATTTTTTCAATTTATTTATTTAAGTTTTGAAATATTTTAAATAATTAAATAGATGAAGACAAAATAAATTAAGTAGTTTCCAGTTTTAAATAAATTAAATTGTTTCTAAATGATTCACTTAACAATTAATATAAAATTTAAAGACATTTAAAAAACCTTCAACCTATTACAAAACATTGAACGCATGTTGACTTTTGTTGTTGTCAACTTTTGACTTGGTTTTTTGATTTTTTTATATAATTTGTCTTGTTTGTTATTTTTATAAAATATTCAAGTTCCACAGACATTGTTGCTCATGTCCAACGCAGTGTTGCCAACACTCTGCACGGCTCAGTGCACGGCACGGCATGTACAAAATGCCTAAAAATGAGGTCAGGGCCAGCAAAGAAGTGGCAGCACGTCTGGGTCACTTGGTATTCACAACAACCATTGCTATTTGAGAAACATAACAATTGTCAACCACATTAACAATAAAACTACTGGTTTTTTTGAAGTAGTAAAAAAAAATCAGATACACCCGACAAGTGCTACGAAATAAGATGGCTGCGGAAAATCCACAGCATCATTTACAAATGTTTAGAAATTAAAGATCAAGACATATGACGAATAATTATTCGGTTTAAACTTTAAAGTCAAATATTTTAAAGTTTTTTTTTTAGTGGAAAACCCAGTAAACTCAAGGTATATTGCAGTAAATATTGCAAATATTTTTTTATATTTATATTGAAATTCTACAAATAATGTTTCAATTATTATTTGTAAAACTTCTAACTTAATTACAATATAAAAATTTATTGATTTTTACCTACATTTTACAGAATTACTTGAGTTTCTATACCATTTTCAAGTATAATTTAAAAGATCAATTGAAATTTGAAAATGTCACATAAAATTCCAAATATAGCATTTGTAATTCATCAATTCAAATTAAAATATAACACAAATCAATTGCTATACAGAAATTACATTTGAAATTCGAAACAAATCAATTTTAATTTCATTTGAAATTCAAAACACATCAACTGTAATTTAAATTTTAATTTGAAATTCAGAAGATATCAACTACAATTCAAAATATTCCATTTAGAATTCAGAATACTTTCAAATAATAAAATGTAAAAATGTGTAAAGTGTAATTAATGTATTTTAAAAATTAAAGCAAAAATCGATTTAAATTCTGTTCACCAAACCTTAATAGTTTACATTAAATTGAAATATTTTTATTTTGTATGGAACATTCGAATTCTGGAATATGTTAAAATAAAATCTATCGAATACAAAATTTTATTACAATTTCGAAATGAAGTATGACCCTGAATATCTCTAGTAGTAGAGATATTCAAGGTAATATTTAGGGTAAATTTATAAGGGTAAAATAAAATTATTATAATTAGGAAAACCATAAAAATATCATTTACCGATCATGACCCAATTACAATTCAACTTGGGAAATAAGACCAATTTTTTAATTTTTTTTATACGGTCTCAGAAGAAGACTTATACAATTATCAGAGCTATTCAAAATGTTACGCATATAAGTGTCATAATTAAGAATTGTATACGAAACATCATATATCAGACTCCTAAAAGTATCATATTTAAAATTAGACTCAGAAAATGTACTCAAAAAATCTTCCATTAAAGACTATTTTCGGAGAACTCAGAATAATGGTTCATAATAATAATAATAGTTTGGCACTACAGTCTTATAAGAACTTAGGCCGAGCTCTCTCACCATTGTGAGCTGTTATATTTGTACTCAAAGTGGTGGGACATACAGTTTATTGCCGAATCCGAACGGCGGGTGATTGCTTTTCATAGGCAATGTTTTACTCTTTAGGAAAACCATAAAAATATCATTTACCGATCATGACCAAATTACAATTCTACTTGGAAAATAAGATCAATTTTTCAATTTTTTTTATACGATCTCAGAAAAAGACATACAATTATCAGAACTATTCAAAGTATTACGCTTAAAATAGTCATATTTTAGAATTGTTTACGAGCCATCATCAGAGTCCTAAAAGCATCATATTTAAAATTGAACTCAGAAAATAGACTCAAAAAATCTTCCTTTAAAGAGTTTTTTCGGAGCACTTAGAATAATGGTTCCCACATTTTGTTTTATAATCCGTTTTTAAATGATATGATCATTGGATAATTTAGATAAATGCCATTATAAGTTACTAGCTGGACCCGTGCACGACTCGTGCCAAGATTTAGTGAATGCAAGGATATGGAGTGATTTTATTAATATAAAGAACATATTAATTATTCATATCTTCCCCGTAAAATTCTTCCCCGTAGAACGCTTTCCCGTAAAATTCTTCGGGTAGAATTCTTTCCCGTAGAATAGAGTGGTTTAGTGGTTTAGTTTTAGTTTTAGTTTGGTGAATTTCGGTGTGGTGAGTTTAAAGAATTTGGGATGGTTGGTATACCCAGGTGTGAAATATCATAAGATCACTACAAAGATCACTATAATATCTGTTGAAATACACCATCTGGAAAATGTACCTTCTATGGGGGGTGCCACGCCCAGTGGTCTAATACCGCCCACATTCCGCGAGACCGTTTAGAATGGTTATATATAACGCTGACCAGAATTTCATTAAATTTGCTATGCTAATTGCTGACATAATGTGTTTTTAATTTTTGGGTTATATGGGAGGTGCCACGCCCAGTCCACCAATCTCACCGAGATATAGCCTATACTCTGCCCAGACCCAACATACATGTTGTGTCAAAATTTGATTCAATTCGGTTCAGCCGTTTTGACGCCTATTCGGAACATACAGACATACTGACATACATACTTACATTCGCAAATATATAGTAGATGACATACTTAATTTTGTATGAAGTAAGTGCAGTATTGAGACTCAAAATAGTATTGTTCTTCTGTAAAATTCATTTTTTTAGAGGTATTCGAAAATGTATATAGGCGGTTTTGCAGTATCACCGACGATTTATAATGATCATAATTATGAAGATTTTTGGGTTTTTAAAAGCGTACCCTTCACACAGGTTTCGAAAACCATTATTTATGTTTTTATGTGTTCAAATATGAATGTTTTAAAGAGTATTAAAAGTCTCACAAATGTTAGTGTTTTTTGGGATCTTTCGAGAGCCATTTTAGGATTTATTTTAGTATTCTCAAATATTAAGTTTATAGGAGAATTTATAAAGTCGTGCCCTCAACACAGATTTCTGAATCTTTTATGAGAGTGTGATCTTTTATGAGAGTAACTCTCAGAAATAGGACACATTTAAGAGTGATGAAAGTCTTAAAGTGTTTAATGGATATTCATCATAAATGAAATTGATAAGTATGGAATATACGTTAATAATAATATAATAGTTTGGGGCTAAAGTCCTGTATAGAACTTTGGTCGAGCTCTCTATGGAATATACGTTAGTGTACTTATATTCCAATAATAAGAAAATATTGATTATCAAAGTATTTAATAGAATTTTGATAAATTTTAAACATTCGTTATAGTTTCTATGGTATATTTTAAGATTAGAGTAGACATTTTTTTTTGTATTTTTTTTTTGTTAGTTAAAACATGTAACAGCTCTATTACGTATGCTAACAAATTATTCTAATTTCTTAATTTAAATTTTATTTCTCTTTTCTTTTATTTTCAAACACAGGTACCTATCGAACACGTTCCAAACGTGACGCCATGTCTTTGGCTTACGATGCCGATCTGGCGCAAAAGGAAATCCTGCGTGAATTCGGTGCCAGAGCATGTATCCTAGAGGAACCGTGTCGTCTGCATGCGTCACGTCCGGCACGTCAAGGACCACATCCGGCGTGGGAAGACATTTTAAGGTAGGTTATGTTACAGTGTACAAAAGTCAGCCAAAAAGCAAGAAAGTGAGAAGAAAATAAAGAAAGCATTTTGACATTTTGCAGTCATTTGTTGCATTCGTGGCCAAATGACTTCTTTTTCAACTACAACGGTGTTTAGTACCATTAGAGAGAAAACTAAAAATGGAGATGACGATGATGCTGAGGATGACGATGTTATTGTCGATATGGCTCATTGAGTCATGAGCACTCGTCGTTGGTGACTCTTTGGCACTGCAGCCAGCCACCAGTGAAGCATTTAAATGTGATGCGCGCGCGTTGGCAACACTCGAGACACAATGAGGCAACGACGTATCGAGCGTATCGAAAATGTTTTCCAATCAATTTTTATTTGAAAAATGCAAACTCATCTGTGCATAATTTAATGGCTGCTTTTGTGCAAATGTTTTCAGAAAAAATTCCAAAATTCACCCCAAAATTCTTCACACTATTTCTGAGTAGAAAAATAACAAATATTGCGCCATTTGTAATTTACGCTTTATTGCACAAGTTTTTTCGATTTTTTTCCACTGCTTAAATGAAAACGTAAAAATTATCAAAATTCTTTGCACACTCAAACCAAGAAAAATTCACACTTTACTCAAAAATGAAAAAATAAAATAGGAAAAAATCTCTTTTTATGTAGTTCTGCGACGCCAGTCGTAAAAATTCTTGCGAAAAAGAAACAAAACTTTTTACATTAATTTTAGTCATTCATTTATGCGTTTATTCATTTGTTCATTAGACAAAAGAAAGTCAACAACACCGTTACACTGACCTGCCACAACGCGAAACGCAGTGATGCATAATGCGCATTCATTGCTACCCTTTTGTGTAGGGTGTAATAAAAAATGTAATTCGGAAAATGTACTTAAAAACTTTTTTTTTTTGTTCATAAATTTTGTGCGCAACAACTTACAATTTATTGCGATTTGCTTTAATTGTTGGGCAAAATTACAGAGATTTAGATGAATCAAGAAGATTTATGGAAAAATTTGAAATTTAAGGGCAAAAGTTAATTTTAATTGAAAAATTTTTTTTTTTATAAAAATTGAATTTTTAGTGAAAATTGGAATTTTAGTGAAAATTTGAATTTTTAGTGAAAAATGGAATTTTTGTGAAAAATGGAATTTTTAGTGAAAAATGGAATTTCTAGTGAAAAATGGAATTTTTAGTGAAAAATTGAAATATTAGTGAAAAATGGAATTTTTAATGAAAAATGGAATTTTTAGTGAAAAATGGAATTTCTAGTGAAAAATTGAATTAGTGAAAAATTGAATTTTTAGTGAAAAATTGAATTTTTAGTGAAAAATTGAATTTTTAGTGAAAAATTGAATTTTTAGTGAAAAATTGAATTTTTAGTGAAAAATTGAATTTTTAGTGAAAAATTGAATTTTTAGTGAAATATTGAATTTTTAGTGAAAATTTGAATTTTTAGTGAAAATTTAATTTTTTTTTTATTGAAAAATAGAGTTTTAAGTGAAAAATATAATTTTTAGTGGAAAATTGAATTTTTGGTGAAAAATTAATTTAATATTGAATTTTTAGTGAAAAATGGAATTTTTAGTGAAAATTTGAATTTTTAGGAAAAATTGAATTTTTAGTGAAAAATTGAATTTTTAGTGAAAATTGAATTTTAAGTGAAAAATTGAATTTTTAGTGAAAATTGAATTTTAATTGAATAATTGAATTTTTAGTGAAAATTTGAATTTTGAGTGAAAAGTTGACTTTTTTACGAAAAATTTAATTTTTAGTGAAAAATTTAATTTTTAGTGGAAAATTGAATTTTTAGTGAAAAAATGAATTTTTAGTGAAAAATTGATATTTTAGTGAAAAATTAAATTTTAAGTGAAAAATTAAATTTTTAGTGATAAATTGAATTTTTAGTGAAAAATTAATTTTTTATTGAAAAAAAAAATTTTAAGTGAAAAATATAATTTTTAGTGAAAAATTGAATTTTTTGTGATAAATTGAATTTTTAGTGAAAATTGAAATTTTAGTAAAAAAATTGAATTTATAGTGAACAATTTAATTTTTAGCCAAAAACTGAATTTTTAGTGATAAATGGAATTTTTAGTGAAAATTTGAATTTTTTTTATTGAAAAATAGAATTTAAATGAAAAATTCAATTATTAGTGAAAAATTGAATTTTTAATGAAAATTGAAATTTTTAGTGAAAAATTGAATTTCAGTGCAAAATTTAATTTTTTAGTGAAAAATTGAATTTTTAGTGAAAAATTGAATTTTTAGTGAAAAATTGAATTTTTAGTGAAAAATTGAATTTTTAGTGAAAAATTGAATTTTTAGTGAAAAATTGAATTTTTAGTGAAGAATTGAATTTTTAGTGAAAAATTTAATTTATAGTGAAAAATTTAATTTTTAGTGAAAAATTGAATTTTTAGTGAAAAATTGAATTTTTAGTGAAAAATTAAATTTTTAGTGAAAAATTGAATTTTTAGTGAAAAATTGAATTTTTAGTGAAAAATTGAATTTTTAGTGAAAAATTGAATTTTTAGTGAAAAATTGAATTTTTAGTGAAAAATTGAATTTTTAGTGAAAAATTGAATTTTTAGTGATAAATTGAATTTTTAGTGAAATATTGAATTTTTATTGAAATATTGAATTTTTTAATGAAAAATTGAATTTTTGGTGAAAAATTGAATTTTTAGTGAAAAATTGAATTTTTAGTGAAAAATTGAATTTTTAGTGAAAAATTGAATTTTTAGTGAAAAATTGAATTTTTAGTGAAAAATTGAATTTTTAGTGAAAAATTGAATTTTTAGTGAAAAATTGAATTTTTAGTGAAAAATTGAATTTTTAGTGAAAAATTGAATTTTTAGTGAAAAATTGAATTTTTAGTGAAAAATTGAATTTTTAGTGATAAATTGAATTTTTAGTGAAAAATTGAATTTTTTAATGAAAATTTGAATATATAGTGAAAAATGGAATTTTAAGTGAACAAAAAAGAATAAGAATAATTTGAGTTAATTTCAAAATTCCGAATTATATTTATATTCCCTGTCACACACTTTACACCTTAATGCTTTTCACACATGTCATGAAAATGTAAATCGATACAATATCTGCATAGTTCACACAAGACTCTACACAAATACTCGAGAATTTCTAGTATCTGTTACAGCAGAGATAAAGTTTTATGTGAAGCACCCGAGCACCAACTCCTCCAACTCAAATAATAATATTATTTCTGTTTATTTTTAGACATTTACACTATCCATACATTGCAGCAAAATTTTCACGCATACTAATATTGTTGTTTCTTCAACAATCGAGTAATAATAAAATTATTTGCAACTTCTCGACTAACACCCACAGACATACAGAAAGTCTGACCGAAATACAGACACCTTGTAAATGCTGTGGGCATCACCCGTTTAACCGGAAAACTAAGTACTACAGAAATTTCAGTATGAGTTTTCAGAATTCACAGGAATTTTAAGGCATCCTTGCAAAACTTGCGTCCATTTATATTTGGTTTGACATGCAACTTCTACATATTTGAGGCAGGATTTCTGGGAAGTTTTGGCGTTACGTAGAACTTTGTCGAGAACTCTCGAAAACTTTCAAACGTACAGTGAGTCGAGTGTGTGTGTGATATTTGTTGAAACAATGGAACTAAAACGTGGTACGGCACCCGTCAAATGCAAAATTCTTTGGTACCACTGCTCAACTCAACCCGGATGTCAACGTAGGTGCAACGTATGGCACCCGAACGAAACACTGTGAAAACTTGCGGTGCGTTGCATTCTTGATTAGAACTATTTTTGCTATACATGTCACAGTGCCATTGATAGTTGGCTATTTGAAGTAACTCATACTGGAATTACACCCCAGTTATACGGCAAACATTGTTGAATTTTGGGTCATTTGGGTTTTTGTCTATTTTATTTTTTGGTTGTGTATTTTTCGAACTGTTGTCGAAACGTGTTAAAATTTACACGCGTTGTTTTGTATTTGTTTTATTTTTTTTTCACCAACTTTACGTATTTACGACAACTTTATGAAATGGTACAACAACTCTAACGAGCAGCATAACAAGTAAAAGTTTTTGCCATCATTTTGGAAAATATTTGTTAATTTAGTTGTTGCTGGACATGAATATTGAGTTTGTAGTTTTGTTGCTGACAAATGCAATTTTTGGCAATTGAGTTTTTTGTTAGTTTTTGCTGTATTTTTGTTATTACTTGTATTCATTATTTGCACAGGGTAGGACCTATTTATAGGTGAGGGTTTTCTGTATTGCTGTGTCAGCAACAGCAGTCGTTGTAATGCCCGGCAGTGTGCTTTAAATTAAATTATGTTATTACAAAGCACAATGGTAATATTTGGGGTTTTAATGGGATTTTTGGTATTTTTTGGTTTTGTTGGTTTTATTAGTTTTGATATGAAATTAAATTAAAATTTGAGGGTGTAAAAACAAAGAAGTCAAAAATATTTTATATGTTTCGAAATGTATTGAGAAAAAAGACTGTTTGAATTCCATTTTTTTTTAATCAGAAGTTTAGCAAAAACTGGAAATCGAATCGATATTTGTTTCGATAATAAAATCATAATTGATAAATTTTACTTTAACCACCGGTAAAATTCGTACATTGTATCATATCGACGCCTCTTACAAACATTTCAGAGTTTCGTATGAAAATGTTCATGTATAAAATTGGAACAGGTCGAGCTCTCTCATCAATTGAGTTGTGCGTGCTATATTTGTACTCAAAGTGGTGGGAAAAATATTTCTATGAAAGGATTTTGTTAGCCTCAGCTCAGATTTGAACATGGGCCTTTCGGCTCGCAGTCCAACACACTAACCTCTGAACAGTGTTCTCATTCTACTCCGATCGGAGTAGATCTACACCATTTCATTTCAATTTTTAAATCTACTCCTCTACTTTGGTAGTAGCATTTTCTACTTCTTTTTGCTGAAATCTACTTCCTTTGCAAAAACATTTCTTACATTTTTTAATTTTATGAGAACAATTTCTTGCGCCTCAAATACATTTACAATATTATAGATTTCCTAATAACTATGATCAATTATATGTAAATATTTGTGTCATGGTTTTTAAATTGTAGAAGTTATAACTAAATACGTTGTGTCAACTATTTTAAATTAAATATTGAAAATACCATGTATTTCATTCGGTGTTCCAGATACACTCAAATTGTAGAACAGAACCTATACATATCAGCAATATCGAAAACCCATAATATCAAAAATGAATTAAAATGTTAAAAATTAACATTTCTCTTAATTTATTTGAAATCTAATACACTAATGCATATTTCTACTCCTTTTTCATCAAATTTACACTTACATTTCATTTTCTACTTCTTTTATATTAAATCTCCCCCATTTTGCAATATTTTTTTAATTCTACTCCCTTTTACTCATTTCTACTCCCCAAATTTTCCAAAACTACTCCATTTACATTGGGGATAAGTGTGAACTCAGAGGAAGTTTGAGCTACCGACGGAAAAATATTCAAAATTATTATCCATTTTTCGATTTGGTAACGATTTCAGAATGATTTTGATTCGATGAACTCACATCTTTTTGATTTCCTTCACCACGTCTGGGTACAATTTTGATGACTTTGGTAAAATTGTTAGTCTTGAGGAGACTTTTGTACCCTCAGTTAATATTTAAAAGCATTTTAACCATACCATTTTCTGATTTGACATATATAGTAAATATTTGATTAAAATATATGTGACAATGTGATTCGATTCAAAAAAATATTATCAAAAACTGTTATTAGACCGTACGATGATTTTTAAGTGGATTTAAATAAAATGTGGCATTAGACTTGAATTTTGTTAAGAGATGTAAGAAGTATTAATAAATATTAATAAAATTTTGGGTAATAGGAAAATTTTCTATGAATCAAGTCTTCTCCCAATATATACTCTTTAGAGTATTAAGAAGTATTAATATATCGCTGGCAATACGAAATAACAATTGAATTTCAAATGCAAAATCTGAATTACAAATGATGTCTTTTGAATTTCAAATGAAATTTCTTAATTACAATTGAATAAAAAATGGAATTTCTGTATTTCAATTAATGTGTTTTGAATTTCAAATGGAATTAATGAATTACAATTGACGTCTTTTGAATTCCAAATGGAATTTCTGAATAACAATTAATGTCTTTTAAATTTCAAATGGAATATCTGAATTTTAACTGATGTCTTTTAAATTTCAATTAATCTATTCAGCAAATTGTGTAGTTTTTCATTAAATATATATAAAATAGTAAAAGATTAAGTAACTAAAAACTCTTAATAATTATTTATGAGTTCTTTCCGTTTCAAAACTTTCTGCACCTTTTGCACTACAATTAAAAAGTTAAGCTCTCCTAATAACACTTCTTAAACAAAAAAAAAAATGCTGCATTAATTTTGTTTAAAACTTTAAGAAGTCATAATAAGCATTCATTTTATAATAATTTCTAATGAAAATTGCAATTTTCTTGCACTTAATTTCTATTGCAAAAACTTTTCATATGCATTCGCAAGCTCGCCACTTCATTTATTTTCATTTTGCCAGTACAGTTTTCTTTTTCCATTGTCAAGTACAGCAATTGATGATTATGCTCAGGCACTCCTGCACTTTACCTTAATTTCAAGTTTCCAACAAGTACGTCTACTACTATTCTTTAAAAGTCTGCGCACATTCAAGTGCAACACTCCTACTACATCTTCTACCAATTCTCTTGCTACTATTGTTTTGGTTGCTTTTACTTCGTTCTTTACTTCACTACATTCATCCCATTTAATACAGTAACATTTCCACAACACTTATTACCTACAGCTACTACTCCCTACCTACTACCTTTATCACGCAATGCCACACTTTTTTACGAACGCCCCTAAAATGCTGCTTTATTATATTTTTTTTGTACGTTGTACTCTGGTTGTTGCATTCATTCATCCTACTGTTTATTTATATTAAAATATATACAGCATATCATTTGGCTCATTGTGTGCGCCAGCCACTCGGTTGCATTTATTTTGCTACTTATTATTTTTAATCCGCTGCTGTTAATCCTTTTTTTTTGTACATTTTTGTTTCGTTCGTTTGTGCTGATATTTTTTTTTTATATTTATTTTTCTTTATTTTTCCATTGTAGCAACTACCGAGTTCAATCAACCGGCACGAAACAATGGTATCTGCTGTCGGTGTTCATTGGAGATGCTGTACGCGATGTACCGCTGTGCAAGCACCTGGCCAAGCGGCTACCATGTCCAGGCGTGGGTCCACTGCCGCCGCCACAGCCACGTTAACAAAAAGGGTTGCCAGCAATTGGAAAAGTAGTAAAAACAAAGTAAAAGCAGCGGCAACAATAGATGCGAAGATGTTCAAGTATTGGCTCGAAATATGACGAGGAATTAGCATAATGGGTGAGGTGGCATTTTTCCATCTGACTTTTTCGAAGAGCTGTTAACATTGAAGTCTAATATTTTGCTACCTCAGAAGCAGATTATTTTATAATACTACTCATTTTCATAACTACTATTTTCTGGATTATCTTTATTATTTTTTATAATTTTTTTATCAGACTACTCTTTTCATTATTGTTCAACTGTATGATTTTTTATATAATATAATATTTATTCTTAAAACAACGAGTTTTCATTAGTTTTTCATAGGGGGAAATGTGTTCAAAACTGAAAAACTTTGTATAAATATTTATGAAGAATATATATATATTATTTGATTCAGTTATTCAAAATTTTGTACAAAAAAGGGCATAAAATGGAATATAATGTTTTCTTATATAAATAATTAAAAATTGTAGTGGAAAGGTACGAATAAATTATGGTAAAACATTTATTGTTTTTGCATCTTGCTTTTGTTCATTTATTGTTCTTGCATCTTGATTTGCTTATTCTTTTGTTCTTGGTTTTTCTCTTGAATTTTGTGCAAGAGCAAACCAATATCGACATTTTAAAGCACGTGAAAGAACGAAATTAAGATCGAAATATCCAAAATTTCTTGTTCTTGCATTTACTCTTTCTTTTGCCCTTGCATTTTTTTTTTGCATTTTATTCCAAGTGCAAGAACAAAATAAATAACAAAATCGATATTCAAGTGCAAGAGCTAAAAAAGAAGAGCAAGATCAAAACTAACACTAGGAGAAATTCGCAAGTGCAAGAACAGAATGATATGGCAAGCATACGAACACGACCATGTGTTCATTTGACAACGACCATGTGTTCATTTGCAAGAGCAAGATTAAGTGTGCAAGAACAAGAAGCCGAGCAATTGACTTGATCTTGAAACTGATCATCAGTTGCTTAATAAAGACGTAGTTTCACTTTAAAGTATCACAAACATTTAGAAGTGATTTGACAAAACTTTAAGATCGCCAAAGTTAAATAAAAATCAGGTGACCCGACTTTTCCCTGTGAATTATTATCACTATCTTGAATTAGGTGTTTTGAAAATTTGGTTTTCCATTTGAGACTAATTTTTTTTTAATACTATATTTTTATCATTTCAATTGCACGATTCAAAATTTTTGGCATTTTTCAGGAATATTTTCGGCATATATCCGGTAAACATACACCTAAGTGGAATATTTTGGGAAGTGCATTTCAGTTATATAAAATATTGTTGAATTTTAATGGCAGATTTACGGCATATTTAAGGAACGCGCAGAAAATAGACAGCTTGTGATACAAACTCCACCTTTATCTGTTTGAAATATGTCGGAAAAATAATTCTAAACTGCCTCGACCCTGCCAAAAATTTTGTGTGGGGTGGTTTTCTATATTCTACACATTTCCCTATCAATATTTATTTATTTCCCTTATTTTTATTTCAACTCTTTATTCAAAACGTTTTCGTTGCTCCTTTTTTCTATTACCATTTTTCTATTTATTTAGACTGCACTTTTTTGTACATTGTCATTTATTCCGCTATATTCTTCTTTGTACTTCCATTTTATTCTGCGACTACTTTTAGTCTTTAGTAGCATTTTTCATTACGTCTTTGCTATAACGTGTTGTTTGTCAACGTTTGTAATTTTCAACTGTAGCTTTTTTTTTGTTGTTGTTATATTATTTATATTTGCTTTGTTATTTTTGTAAGAGCAACGTGTACAGCAACCGTGTACTTGAGGCAAAGGACGACGATGACAGGACTTGTTTTCTGTTGTCTGTCTGTCGGTTTGTTTGTTCGGTTCATTGTAGAGTGTAGCATCATATTAAGCGTAGTATGTAAATAGTTATGGCGAAGAAATTAAAAGCTTTTGGCTTTCATTAGTTGAAAGATAGAAGTTGTAGGGAAAGTAGAAAAGAATTACCAAGTGAAATGTGGGGGTAGATAAGTTATAAAAGTTGTATTTCTTAAAAAAGTAGTAAATACTAAATAGTAGTTAAAGTTAGTACAAAGTGCAGCAAAGTAAATGTAAAATTAATGACATTGCATAGATTACATCTGTTACCACTTAGAGCAACTAGTTCTACCCTTAATTAACTAGTTTTTTTTTTTTAATTTCTTTAATAGTAAAAACTCCGTGAGTTGTTTATTGTTTTAGTTTTTTGTTTAATACTCTTTGTAGTGCAAATAGTTAACGACTGACTAATGGTTTAGTACTATTCTGTACTCTTTAAAAATACATAAAGTTTAGAGTACTAAATTTTTACAATTTAATTACTTATTCTTCACTTATTATTTTCAAAACAATTATCGAAATTTATTGCGATATTTATACTTTTTTTGGTAATATTTTTTAAGTACATTTTTTAGTACAATGCTTTTTAGTACTACACTTTAAACTTCTACTTTTAGTACTACCCTTTTTAGTATTACATTTTATATCATAAAGTTTTGATAGTACTAACTTTTTTTTAATACAAGATTTATTTACTACCATTTTTTTTAGTACTACTAGTTTTTCGTATTAAGTGCTAAGTCTTTAGTACTAAGCTTTTATTTTTTTTAATTTTTTTAATACTACACATTTTAGAGACACGATTTTTAGTACTATGCCTTTTAGTACTACATTTCTTTGTACTATAACTTTAAGTACTACCCTTTAAGTACTACGTTTTTTTACTACATATTTTAGTTATTCGCTTTTTAGTACTATTTCTTTGAAAACCAAATTTCTTAATACTAAGTTTTTTAGTACTACACTTTCTAGTACTATGCTTTTTAGTACTACCCTTTTTAGTGCAACGTTTTTTGGTACTATGATACGTACAACTCAAAAGGGTAGCACTACCCTTTTGGATTCTATGCATTTAGTACTAATTTTTAGAACTATTCTTTTCAATACTAAGCTTCTTAGTACTACTTTGTATGCTTTTTTTTTTTTTTTTTTGGAATATCTACTAAGATTCACAGCACTCAGACAGACTATATCCATTGTACTGTGAAATCTATTCCCTACAATTTTGTGGTTAATATCACCACGAGCGCCCATGCCCAAGCCGGGATTCGAACCCGAGACCTTCAGAATGCAAGTCCAGCGCGCTACTTCTGGACTGCTGAGGCCGGTATGCTACTACGATTTCTAGTACTATAGTTTCTAGTACTCCGCTGTTTAGTACTATGATATTTACAGCTATGCTTTTTCCATTGCCGTTTTTTGTGCTATTCTCTTTAGTACTACGTTTTTTAGTACTACATATTTTGTTACTCGCTTTTGAGTACTCTGCCTTTCAGTACAAAGCTAGTAAGTTAACTTTTTAGTACTTTTAACTACACTTTTTAAACTAATTTTTTCACTACTTATTTTATTACTTATTTTACTACTTTTTTTCTATTTTTTATTACTACCTTTTATTTCATACCGCTCTATTAAGTACTTAACAAATTTATTATGTTTTCAATAATTTAGTTATTTCTTACATTTCGTTAAATTATTTTAATAAATTTAAATGGTAAAATTTACTACTATTTTTACTACGTTTTTTCTCTTTAGCGTCAAACCCTTTTTAATCCTTTTAAAGCACTATATTAAATTTTGTACATTGTTCTACACGTTCCCTCCACTTCATTACGATTTAATAACTACGTTTGTTTGGACACTTTTTGGTCACTCTTGGAATTGAATTCAAAAATTCATTTTCATATCAACGTCCGAAACATCAACAACAGCAAAAGCATTACAACTGCAGCATTTATAACAACAAAAACGACAACTACAACAAAAGCAAAAATGCAAACAATATTTTGTTGACTTAATGTATTTGCTGCATGTTGCTCCCCTGGTTGCAACTGCTGCAACAGTCAGCAACGACAACGGCAGCAACATCGTCAAGCGTCAACAATATTAACTCGGGGATTTTATGCTACAACGACGGGCTTACTACGTACCAGAAATTACAAAAACAAAGCTTTTACAAAAAACAAACAACTATAGGTAGCAATGTGTGAGGAAAGGCAATAAATACCCCAAAAAACCAAAAAAAAATAACTCTATTGTGAGTGGCGCTTTGCGTATTGCATTTGGGACTCTTTTTTTTGTGGAATTTACTACATTCTTCTTTTTGGTTAGTGCTGTTTTTTACGCTTCAGCGACAATTTCCCGCTTAGCACTGGCAGCACCACTTCATTTTGTTTGAAATCCTTGTTGCAAAATTAAATTGTTGTGGATTTGTTGGCTGTAGCTGGCTGGCACTTTTTTTGGCGTTTAAATTGCGCAGCTTAACTTGTTGATTTTTCGTGACGTTTCAATTTTTTTCGCTGTCGTTTCCCAAAGGTAGCAACTGGCTGCAGCATAGATTGTTGGTTGGCGTTGTTTTATGTTTTGACAAATTGCATTTCGTTTTATGTTTTAAAAATAAGAAATAAATTTTAAAAAAATCGTGTAAAAATGTAAAAAAAATAGTTACAAATGCTAGTTTGCATTTGTATAAAAAATAAATATAAATTTGTTATAGCCTCTATAGAAAAATATTTAAATATAAAAAAGAACACTTATAAAATAATTATTGTTCTATTTTTGTTTAAAGAAACTAATTATCCCATAATACTTATGAAATTTTATTTTATATTCAAAAATCCATTTTAAACTTCGATCTGGAGTTATGCAACGTTTATATCTGTGATGGAATTAAATCTTATTGAGAGCTGCCTACTTTTAGGCTGTTCATAAAATACAAAATCAGTAGAAGAAAATAACATTCATTTATAATTAAATTTTGTTGTTGTTGTGAATAATTGAGTTTTTAGTTAAAAATAGAAAATTTATTGAAAAATTAAAATTTTAGTAAAAAAAACTGTAATGCGAAAAAATTAATTTAAGTGAAAAATTAAATTTTAAGTGATATGGAATTTTTAGTGATGAATTGAATTTTTAGTGTAAAATTGAATTTTTAGTGTAAAAATGAATTTTAAGTAAACAATTTTTTTTTTTGAAAAATTAAATTTTAAGTGAAAATTAAATTTTAAGTTAAAATTGAATTTTAAGTGAAAAATTGAATTTTAAGTGAAAAATTGAATTTTTAGTGAAAAATTGAAATTCTAGTGAAAAATTATTTTTTTTTTAAGAAAAATTTAAATTCTAGAGATAAATTAAATTTAGAGAATTTTTAGAATTTTTAGTGAAAAAGTGAATTTGTAGTGCAAATAGAATTTTTATGGAAAAAGTGAATTTTTTGAGAAAATTTGAATTTTTAGTGAAAAATTGAATTTTTAGTGAAAAATTGAATTTTTAGTGAAAAATTAAATTTTTAGTAAAAAAATTGAATTTTTAGTGAAAACTTAAATTTTTAGTAAAAACTTTAATTTTTAGTGAAAAATTGAATTTTTTGGGACAAATTTTTTTATGAAATATGTAGTGAAAATTTGATTTTTTTATGAAAAATTAAAATTCTGGTTATAAATAGAATTTTTAGTGGAATTGATTTTTTAATGAAAAAATGAATTTTAAGTGAAAAATTCAATTGTTAGATGCAAATGGAATTTTAATTTAAAAATTTAATTTTTATTGAAGATTTTTATTTATTATCGAAATTTTAAATTTTGTGATTTTTTTTTTTTTTACAAATTAACCAACGCTCAGGGGATGCCCCCTATACATGCAAAACACAGTGTTGATCGTAAGAAGGGATGATAGGTTAAAGGGAGGGGGGAAAGATGGAGTAGTGTCGGTGAATATTTATTTTGAACTTGCCAATATCGAAAATGTCGGGAAAAACGAACGCAGGGAGATTGTTCCACAAACGTGTCGTGCGACTGAAAAACGAATTCTCTCTATAATGCGTGGTTCTGTTGAGAGCCGAGTGGACTACGAAGGAGTGGGCTTGGTTTGATGCCCGAGTAGAACGAGAAAACACACGACCTGGTGGAATCAGGCCATGTATTTCACTCGATCACTTACCGTTGTAATACCTATAAAACAGGCTTAAACACCCAACGGTCCTTCGGTGCTCAAGAGAACCAATAGACGATGAAATATTTTCATCCCCTATTAAATATATCGCACGTTGCTGTACTCGGTTCAGAAACTCCAAGGAGGATTTTGAAGCCCCTGCCCAAATGTGCGAATTGAATTCCATTTGAGGCCGAATATAGGTAGTGTAGACAGTGCGTAAGTCAGCAGGTCGCTCCATTAAATAAAAATTGTAAGTTTAATCGTTCGTTCATCGTTCGGTTGGGTTTTTAAGTGTATTTCATTAGTAAAAATCAAGACTTTTTTGAAAAATTGTCACCTTAAGCATTATTTCAGCAGTATTTCTTAAGTAATCTTGTATACGGACAGCAAGATAGACGGACAGACAGACGAACATAGCTAAACGGACTCGGTGGTGATGCTAATCAAGAATCTATATACTTTTCCATACCGGCCGCAGGGTGTTACAATATCGCATAATTTTTAACAAATCGCATAAACATAGTAAATTCAATGGATCGTGTTTTTTCAAAAGTAAAAATCAAGAATTTTTCAAAAAATTGTCTTTTTAAGCATGAATGAGAGCTGCTTATACCACATAAAAAAAAAACATTAACTTACACAATTACCTCGTACTCCTCTAAAAATAAAAATCTTAGTTTATAGAAAACCCTATTTTCCATATCAAAATATTTTAAAAGTGAATTTCTACATGAATGGACGGATGCAGCCATGCAAAAAAGACCTTCCATATTCCCATGACTCCACAAAATTCCAACCATGATCTGTGAAAGTCCGTATATCTAACTTATACATGGTGAAATTTTGAATTTTTTTGAAATTGAATTTAACAAATTTAATTTTCAATGACATTTTTTGTTTTTAATCTAAATGTAGAAGTTATGAAAAAAACTTACCAATTATATACAGCAATCTCTCCAAAAACTTCTCTAATATAAATCACTTCACCATTTAATTTAGCCATTTATTATTTCTATTCATTTATTTATTGACAATAATATATTTAATGTTAATCTCTTTTTAAAATTTTGCAATGTTTTACTGCCGTGCTGCATTAAACTCCAAGAACACAACAAAAGAAGGTGGAAATAATGGAGCACAATTTTATTTTACCATTTCTCCCTTGCGACTCATTATTTTTGCACACATTCTTTGTTGTTTTTTAGTTAGTGAACTCATGAGAGAGTTTTAGAGTATACGCTTATTATGCTCTGAGTAATTGACAGCATTACTAAATCACACAAAAAACACTGCACTGCGTGTAGGAGAAGAGACAAGAGAGACGCGAAGTGCATGCACAAGAGATAATCGCAATAATCGAACGCACGCACGCACAATTGTCAAACGTAATATAAATTAACGATATGAAAATTATTAAAAAAACATGATTTAACTAAAATTCACAAAGAACCAACACAATTAACACACGCACAAATTAGTCAACTAAAGTTCAACTTTAAAGAAAACATTTTTTAGCAGAAGTTTAACACCAAATAAACTATATTTTTTCTTCACACTTAAAATGTGACAAATGCAGACGGTCACCTTCCAGTGCAGCCGCGCAACTGAATGAAATGAATGTCAAGAAAGAGAGAGTGAGTGACAGTGATTTGATTATTAACACAGTGCAGCAAAATAATAAATCATCTCGACTTTAGATAATATGAGGTCACTAAACTCAAATATATAAATTTTTACTAAAAATTCAAATTTTCAGTAAAAATACAAATGTTCACTAAAAATTCAAATTTTCACTTAAAATTCAATTTTTCACTAAAAATTAAATTTTTCACTAAAAATTCAAATTTTCACTAAAAATTCAAATTTTCACTAAAAATTCAAATATTCACTAAAAATTCAATTTTTCACTAAAAATTCAATTTTTCACTAAGAATTAAATTTTTAACTAAAAATTCAAAATTTCACTAAAAAATCAAATTTTCACCAAAAATTCAATTTTTCACTAATAATTCAAATTTTCACTAAAAATTAAATTTTTCACTAAAAATTAAATTTTTCACTATAAATTAAATTTTTCACTACAAATTAAATTTTTCACTAAAAATTAAATTTTTCACTAAAAATTTAATTTTTCACTAAAAATTTAATTTTTCACTAAAAATTTAATTTTTCACTAAACATTCAATTTTTCACTAAAAATGAAATTTTCACCAAAAATTCAATTTTTCACTAAAAATTCAAATTTTCACTAAAAATTTTATTTTTTAATAAAAATTCAAAATTTTCACTAAAAATTGAAATTTTCACTAAAAATTCAAAATTTTCACTAAAAATTGAAATTTTCACTAAAAATTGAAATTTTCACTAAAAATTAAAATTTTCACTAAAAATTCAATTTTTCACTAAAAATTCAAATTTTCACTTAAAATTCAAATTTTCACTAAAAATTCAAATTTTCACTAAAAATTCAATTTTTCACTAATAATTCAAATTTTCACTAAAAGTTCAATTGTCACTAAAAATTCAATTTTTCACTAAAAATTCAAATTTTCACTAAAAATTCAATTTTTCACTAATAATTAAAATTTTCATAAAAAATACAATTTTTCACTAAAAATTTAATATTTCACTAAAAATTCATTTTTTCACATATAATTAAATTTTTCATAAAAAATTCAAATTTTCACTATAATTTGAAATTTTCGCTAAAAATTCAATTTTTCGTTAAAAATTCAATTTTACACTCAAAACTCAATTTTTCACTAAAAATTAAATTTTAACTAAAAATTCAAATTTTATCTAAAAATTCAAATTTTCACTAAAAATTCAAATTTTCGCTAAAAATTCAATTTTTCACTGAAAATTCAAATTTTCACTAAAAATTCAAATTTTCACTGAATATTCAATTTTTTACTTAAAATTAAATTTTAACTAAAAATTCAAATTTTCACTAAAAATTCAAATTTTCGCTAAAAATTCTATTTTTCACTAAAAATTCAATATATCACAAAAAATTCCATTTTTCACTAAAAATTCAATATTTCACTAAAACATTCCATTTCTCACTATAAATTCAATTTTTCACTAAAAATTCAAATTTTCACTAAAAATTTAAATTTTCAGTAAATATTCTGGTTTTTCTGTAAACTTGATTACAACAGGCAGGCGGAGATTGTTTAACCGAATCAGATTGTGATGTTGATCGAGAATATATATACTCTTCAATATCTGCTTCGTCTTCTTTTAGGTGTGTGGTACCCTTTCACTTTTAGTGTTGGGTATAAAAGGTGTTTTTATAGTTCATAAATAGTTTTTATTTTAACCTACTATAGTACAATAACATTTTACTTATTACTTATTTACAAATATTGCTGAAGCTTTACTCTACTTAATCTGCGAATGACCTTTCGTACGACTAAAGATAAACCTTTCTGCCATCCGGTGTTATATAGTACTCGGTCATGCCATGTGAATTATTCACGTAGACATTTTCATCGTCCTTATAAGGACGACGTGTAGTTCTTTGTGTCGGATAATTATAACTACTCGATGCAGCATAATTATTATTATTTGTATTCGGATACTTTTGATAACGATTTGAGATACTTTTCGTATAGGTAGTATAAACGCTGTTTGAAGAAGACTCTGAATATTGACGATTTGAATTTGAGAGCACAAATCTGTCATCATCTTTTGTTTGCTGCGGCGCATAGCCCTCAAATGCCGTAGGACGATTTATTATGCGTCCTTTGCGTATCAAGCCCTTCGGAAGTTCATCGGGAAAGATCATTCTACCACCACGTAACGCTATGGAATGACTAAGACTCGAATGTGCACCTTGTTGATCGTCATCTTCTTGGAAACGCACTTTCTTGCCGGATCTGCTATCGTCCGCATTGTCTTCTGCGGAATCCATAAAACTAATATGTTGTCCATTGGTAACTTCAGGCTTATCGTCATTATTTTTGAAGTACACTGCACTATTTCCTTCATCGTCTTCAACTTCTGTCTCATTTTCCAGTTCTCTAGCATCTACATAGTATCTGGTTGTAGAGACACTAGGGAATTTTAGTTTTCTACCCGCTGCTGCTTTATTAAACTCATTAATGCTATTGCGTAACTCATCCGCATGCTTTTTTAATTCGTTGTCGGGAAAAAATTTGGGTCCTTTTCTCTGAAGTTCCTTATGTAAAATTCTACCCTCCACACCATCGTATTGTGCATCACCATCGTATTCATCATCATCATGCACAATTTCATCATCATCTGCATTTCTGGTATCCTCTTCGTCTTCTGCATCATCAAAATCTTTCATTTTCGTTTCCGTCTCAAAAGCTCTTTCAATTTCCGTATCCTTCGCATTCAGTGCTCTCCTACTACGTCGACGACGTCGTTGGTATTCAATGCCACCCGTATTTTCCGACAACAGGTTAGTGAACCAGTTGCCTATTGTGCCGGCAATATCCGTGCTGGGCGCCACGGTTGGTCTGCGCGTTGGACGCGGTGTAGTTGGTGGCGGCAGTGGTGCCGGATTTCCTGTCAGCGCGGACAAAATGCTAAACAGTGACGAACTGCCGGACGATGCTGTTGCAGGCGCACTTGGTTGTTGCGGTTCCGGTACAGGTTCGCTAAAGAATTTAAAGAAACCACCGCGATGATTGTTCAGATAATAGATGATTTCATCCTGTGTGCGAAATAATTGGAATTTTTTGAAATCTGTTTCTTTTTTCTTTTTTAATCTTAGAACTTACCTCATTTTTGGGACACTTCAGATAGGTTTGCACACAGCTACGTACGCCGCCACTAATACCGAGCAGTGCAGCGCGTCCATAGATCAGCGCGGGCGAGGATGTAGGGAAAGCAGCCAGGAAACTAAAAGAGATGGAAGTGATTTTATTCTCGAATGGGCAACAATTAAAGATGGTAAATTAAAAGGGTATCGGAATAATTAACTTCCGGTGCAATAGGAGATTTTAAATATGGATAACATAAGAAAATAATTTATTGAATATCATTACTGAATGTGTCGAACGAGATCGTCGGATAAATCTTTTTTATTGTTTATGTACATGAAGGGAAAGAGACTCTAAAATTTATATTGATTCGGTAGGAAACTCAGAATAAATAACATTAGATTCAATAGGAGACTATAAATCTTGAAGAAATGTGTCCCATTAGGGTAGTCATGATCATAACCCGTTCATGTTGATAATGTATTCCATATCATGGCTTTAATTCTATATCAAGATCTTAGATTTCGACTAGGGACGATAGGTACGTGAATGATTAAATGAAGGGAAAGGCTTATGCCTTAGCATCACTGACTCAGTGGAGACTCAGAAAAAGTAAGATTTGGTTAAGGAGAAGACTGATCATGATCCACTTATGATGATAATGTCTTCCCGATCATAACCTTTGTTTTATATCGTGACCTTAGAACTATTTATACTAGGGACGATGAGTATGTGAATGAGTAGATAAATGAATAGGTATTACTTGCGTCTTTGATTCAGTGAAGACTCTGAAATATTAAAAGTCCGTTCAGAAGGAGACTGATTATAACCCTCTGATGTAGATAATGTTTTCCTGATCATGGAGTTAGTTCTATATCGTGATCTTAATACTATTTATGCTAGAAAAGATAGGCATTGATTCAGTAAAGTCTCAGAAACATTAATATTTGGTTCAGGAGGAGACTGATCATGATCCACTCATGTAGATAATTTTTTCCCGATCTTGGCCTTAGTTCTATATCGGGACCTTAGTACTATTTATGATAGGAAAGATGGGTGCATTATTGATTCAATGGAGTCTCAGAAAATTTCACATTCGGTTCAGGAGGAAACTGTTCATGACCCATTTATGTAGGTAATGTCTTCCCGACCATGACCTATGTTTTATATTGTGACTTTAGTACTATTTATACTAGGGACGATGGGTACATGAATGAGTAAATAAAGAAACAGGCATTAGTTGCGTCATTGATTCAGTGGAGACTCAGTAAAATAAACATTCGATTCAGGAGACGACTTTTAACTCTGGTAAAAAGTTGACCTATTAGGGTAGACATGATCATGACCCACTCATGTTGATAATGTCTTCCAGAGCATGGCCTTTGTACAATTTCTGCTAGGAATGATGATACTTACAGATTAAAAGTTTCTGCTGCAAGTTATAAAACCAGAATAATTAAACATATTTCTAAAGAAAGCTATTCTCATAAAAGAATCCCATTATCTCTACCATTAGGTTTTATTCTATTCAAAATCAAGTATTGCTACCATTCACGCATAAGTGCAAATCGAAACTCATTGATATGGATATCAATGAAAATAATTACAAAGATAATTATACGTCTACCTCTAGCTGTTCGACCGACCAACATGGTATGGTATCATTTAATTGCAGATATCAATCGCATGCAATCAATGGGCGCTCTAATCCTCGGCATTATTACGCACTAGGATGTGCAGGTACTTACTTTGTTATCGCCGGTGATGTTACGAAGGTCGGTAATTGTCCACGTTGCGTTTGGCCGGCTATCATTTGGCAAAGTACCTTTGGCACGCACTGCAAATCGTCATTGCGAGCGATATTCTCGAGCGCCTTAATGAGTTGCATGTTGATGGGACGCGAGCCAATGCCACCATTACCAACACCCCCACCACCAGGTGCTGCAGCAGGAGCGCCAGTAAAAGCGCCCAAGAGGCTGCCAAGTGCGTTGGCATTGCCGCCACCTGCAGCGCCACCAAGCAGCAGGTTGCTAAATTGGGGCGCATACTGTTGAGTTGCGGTAAAGAGTGAGGCCAATGAAGCCAAACCGGAGACAGGTGCAGGTGCGGGTGCATTCGGACGATATGGCGGACGATAGTTGGGTGGCGGTATTTCACCCTGTTGATAGTCGTAGTAATTATTGTAGGAGGGAGGACGTGCAGGAGGACCGTTTTGTTGCTGATATTGCGTCGGAGGCGTTGGCGAATAGTGTGCGTTCGTGTAAGATGGCGGTCGGGTATCGTAATTAACCGATTCTTGCTGTTTCCGTTGAGGGTAATGCTGTTCGCCTTGCAAATAATTGCCCAAGTTGTTGTTTGCATAATTAGGATATGACGACGACGACGATGATGATGATGTTGCTGTTGGCACGGAGTGGTACAATTTAGAGTTAGAGGACTCTTGTCTTTGCGGCGCATAATTGGAATGTTGGAAATAACTTGGTGGTGGATAATCCTTCGAGTCATAGGACAAACGTGTGGGCGGCGCAGTAGGAGGATCGGTAGTAGGCGAAGCTAACGATGGACGTTGTGGTGGACCTGGTAAGACGCGGTCATTGCTGGGAATGGCATTAGGATGTTGGTAATGAGGACGGTCATATTTGTGCGTATAGTCTGGCTCCGTATAGGCGGCAGAGTAATGAGGTGGCGACGAGTAATGCGAAGGGGATGAGTGCTGTGAAGGTGAAGAAAACTGAGCTGATGCGGTTGGGTAGTGAGCTGGGGATGTTGAGAACTGACTCGGATATGATGTGTGCTGTGGCGATGAGTACTGTGGTGGCTCTGTTTCACGCAGATAACTTGGTGCATATGGTCCATCGTAACGATGATTCTGCACTTGCAACGAGGAATGCACCGTGTATTCCTGTTGTTCCGACGGTGTGTATTGATGATTCTTATTAGTATATGGGTCCCGATACGTATGAATAGGTGATGTTTGGAGTTGTGTTGGTATTGTCGATGCCGTAAGAATATTTGGCTGTGTATTTATGTTGTAATTATATTTGTTAAACGAAGACGATGACTGTGGTTGCTGCTGCTGCTCGGAAGGAAATGCGAATTGTTGATCTGTGGTTTGAGTTGAGTATCGTTTCTCCAGCTTTTGGGACTGTGTGGCATAGTTGGCATTGTTAGGATGCGTCGCTGCAAAATTGGCAGAGCTTACATCGGAAGATGTGAAAGAGATGAGTTGGGAACTCGGTTGAAATTGTGCTTGGGATTGTGTTTGAGATTGGCGTGCGGCGGGCATTCTAGTTTCCAGCACGTCTGGCAGCTGTTGCGAGGGAAAGAAATCCGAGGGTGTAGCGCTCGTGCTAGAGGAAGAGCTGCAAAGATATAAGCACAACAGAGAATAGTAATAATATGGTTTTATTTTATTAAAAGAACGCTCTGTCCAAATTAAACTCATTGAAATATGTTGGTACTTGAAAAGCTAAGTCGAACTCTTAAGCTTCGTGCTCCATTTTCTAAATCTGAATTGATATTGAGTACACTATAGTCGATTGATTGATATAAGACTTTTCGTTTTTAAAATTCATTTAAATTTTAAAGAACTCTTAAGTACTTTGCGAACACCTACGTGATGTATGTCTCAAAAGAATATAAAGAAGTGTCGAATTCGTAAGCAACTGAAGTTATTATAACAATTGTTTAAAGAAAGCATGGCCAAATGGAGATAATGATTTTATATGGGTAAATTATAATTCTGTACAGATTGTCTGAAGGTTTTTTTTTTTCTTAACAAGTCTGAAAAATATGATATTATCAGAATATTTTTATTGTGGATGTAAAACTCACCAAATATATATTAACTCATTAAAGCCTAACATGTAAAACTCACCAAATATGTATTAACCCATTAAAGCCTAACCCCCGATTCCTTCGTCTAATTTGACAAGATTTGGTATAGTAAGGTAAGTATATCTCATCTCTTGTTTTCTCCTCATTTTTCGAGAAAATTGTTTCGTTTTATGATTTCAAATATAAAATCCAGCAGTTTTCACGGAAAATATTTTCCTATTGCAATATTTTAAAAACCCTGTAATAAAGAAATGGATTTTTGAATCACATTGCCCTTAAATAATACTTAAAGACGAAGTTATGGGAATCCTAAGGCTTTTAGAACATACAAAAAGGGAATTTTCTGTTCTAATACAGGATATCATACACATGGCTCTTAAAGATATCTTCATATATCTATATTCAGCACTACTTAAAGAGTTATAAGGCTTTTAGTAAAGAAGGGCGGTGGCCTAACACGGTTAAAATATTTTTGTATAATAGAATTTTGCTCCTGAAAATTGCAAGAAATTCAGGACTCTTGCAGCAAGTACAAGAACAAAACTGACCCTTCAAGAACACGAACAAAATCGACCTACTAATGCAAGAACAAGAACGACTGTGCAAGAACATGATCAAAAAAAAAAGACTACAATTTCTTGTTCATGTTATTGCATTTGATCATCAGCAGTTATATTTCTAAACGTTTTGGGATATATTAGGTTTATTGATAATATATATAAAATGATACAATATGCTGTCATTTCCTATTCAATCGATTAAATTAAATTATTCAAAAGTTTTTTAAATATAAATAGTAATGATCAATAGTACGAACATACACAGAATCATTATTATTCATATTCTTGTACCAGAGTCGTTCTTGTTCTTGCATCGGCAGGTCGGTCTTATGCTTGCAAGGCCACATATTTTAATATTAAAAAGCTATAGTTAAAACATCATATAATATGCTGTCATATTCTATTTAATAGTTTAATCTTATATATTCAAAAAGTTTCAGATATGTAATGACCAATGCAATAACATGAATAACAAATGTGGTCTTGTTTTCGATCATGTTCTTGCATACTAGTTCTTGTTCTTGCATTGGCAGGTCGACTTTATTCGTGTTCTTCATACAATAATGTTTTATAGCATTATAGTTTTATAATATCAAAATATGTACGCAAGACAGAACCTGCATGCACAAGATTGACCTGCCGATGCAAGAACTACTCTGGCCATGTTCTTGTATATGATTACCACTAGTTATATTTTTGAAACTTTTGGATGGATTTGTTTAACCGATTGGATAAAAGATGACAGAATATTGTAGTATGTTTCAACTTTATGTTTTTAATATCAAAATATGTGAACAAGAAAATGACCGAAGAACAAGGTCTGGTTCTTATATTTGAACATTACTAGTTATATTTGTGATAATTTCGGCTAGATTATGTAGATTGATTGAATATGGGATATGGGAATGGGATTCAAATGCTTTTTCTACTTTCATTTTTTAATATATTTTTTAAATATGTTTTTGAAAGGAAGATTGAAGTATTAAGAAATTAAGATGGAACAAAACTAATTTTCTATGCTTTTTTTAATATGTTTAAAGATTAAAGAATGAAATATTTTAGATGCAGCTAAACTAATTTTCTGTGGTCACTCTCACGATATACCACATAATCAAATCACACAAAGTTTGCGTCAAAGTTGTCCCTCTAGTTTTACATTATAAAACAAAATAAAAAGTTACCCAAATAAACACTTCACATACCTGTCAGAATTATTCTGCTCTGTGCTGCCACCATTTCGTATGCACTCCACGTCAACGATGACGACGGCGGAGTACAGCGTCATAATTAGAATTGCAATTTGCAGCCTCATACTCGGCGCCATCGTTGCCAACTTGCATTAAGAAGATGTCACGCCGCGCTGTCACACTGTCTGCTGCTGTCAACGTATCGTCTCGGCGACACTTGCACGTATAGGTGGCAACACTTGTGCTAAGTCTGCTGTTGCTGCTGTTGACGATGATGCGATGTTAAATTATCCTGGCAATAACTTGGCTGAATTGTTTTGCAAACACGCGCCAGTGCAATTTGCTACTGTTGCGACAAAAATTGTCACTTTTTTGTAGCGTCAGCAATTCATAAACGCAAAGCTCTACAATTCACACGGCGGGCGGCAAACAAAAATGTCGACTGACTGTATTATCCTTGAGTCTTTCTGTTGTAGTGTCTCCGTTTGGGTTCTAGAAGAAGTCAAGAAGTCGTTGAAGCTATAAGTGGAAAAATTGCTATTTTACGTTTTTCTTTCTTTGTTTTGCAAATAAATCGTAGATTTATTTTTTTCGTGTGATTCAATGACGACAATTCTCACGTGTACGCTGTGTGGCAGCGTTGCCATATTGTGAGTTTTTTTTTGGTTCAAATTGCAAATTTAATTTTGCCTGATTATGCATAGACACAGTTGGCAAATGTGATAAACTGGTTGCCAGAATATTAAGGATAATAAGTTGAATAATGAGGAAAATGCGCGAAATGATAATGCGACCTCTGGGGAATAGTTTGTGATAGGTACGTGTGAATGAAGACAGGATTTAACAATATTTTAAGTATTTAAGGGGTTGAGAATGAAGTCTATTCTTTAGATTTCATAGGGACGATAGTTGCTAAAACTTAAATGGATTTTATTTGAGTGGTTTTTGTGGAAAGGCAAATTTAAGAATTTTGTAGAAAGTTGGATTTTATTTCGAAATGCTCCCGAATTTAAAACATCAAATACATTAAAATCGTAAAAACCGACTTATTCTACATCTTTTTCTTTAGAATGCGCTTTTTTACGACTCCGAATTGCATTACAACAACATCTTGCAATAACGACACAACAACATAATCCACTTTAGTACCATGTGACGTTAGCGCAGTCACGCATCCGTATTACGTCCGCAATGCATCCGCAATGCAGCGTATTTAATGAGATTTGGTTTAACGAGCAGCAGTAGCAACAGCAGCAGGTGGAAAAGTCACAAAATCCCTTGAGATGTAATGCGATGCAATGCAATGAACCCCCAGACGAAGCTACTGCTACTGATGAAGTATTTAGTGGCCAAAAGAATGTTACACAAGCGGTTGTCCTCGCAGGACCTTTTGCGCGAACGTGCGTCGGTTGACAACTCTCAAAATAACGGTTGACAGCAACTAAACGCATTGAAAGCAATTTGAATTTTATGATTGAGAGACGTGATTTTGGTGAAGAACGACCACAAGTTGCGAGTGAAGTGGGAAGAGAAGAATTGAGTGCTACCCAGCGGTAAACATTTCAATTTGAAAATTATTAATCAGCTGATTGAACATATTTTGAGATATGGCAAAGAAATTTGATTTAAGTCGTAATAATTATGCAATTCCTAATGTACTCTGAACTGTCAGAAAATGAATAATCCCTGTTTCAATTTAAACACATTAGTATAATGAAGTGTTTATAATCACCCAATCGTCCTTCGATTACTAAACAATCAAAGACGATTCATTAAACAGCTTGTGTTATGAGGAAAGTGGAGCAGATCGAGATAATGGGGATACAAAGTTATTGGGAGTTTATCGATGATATCATGATGCCTTTACCAGTGAGTTGTACTTTGTAAATCAGAAAAATGTTGTAAATGTTCTGCACTATCGATCAAATGAACGAAAATTTTAGGCTCTTTTATCTTCCAGGAAATAGATGACATCAAGAGCATCCGATAAAAATCATGAAATTCAACCGAGCATTTGGATGGACGAAAATGAAAAGGCGTTCATAGGACACCATAATTGATGTGGCACAATGAATCAACTTAGGTCCAAGTGATCGATATTTCAACAATTCGACATCCTTCAAACCTAACATTCCCCAAATCAGATAATGGATGATCCAAATTCCAATTTGAACATAATATTGTAATAAATCAATTATAATGAATCATTCGCCCTTTGATTACTTTGTAATGAAAGACGAATGACTTACACTGCATAGGACATGATGATTTGTAATGCAGAATGTAAATCTACAATCAGGATGATACAGGTCACAAATCATCAAGGGTTCATCCATGCAATCATGATGACTTTTACCGCTGGGTAGTTTGTCGGATTTACATAAGGGAAGAGCACCTGTTGTTGGTGCGAGTAAGAGAGGAAGTTGGAGAGAGAACGTGGGAGTGAGTACGTTGCCGTTACAGTTCGCAAGAGCGCCTCAAGTTCAAGTTTGGCTTAATTATTAATGGGGCTAATGCGTCAGCGAGGCTTGCGAAACCGCGATGACAAAAATATTCAAAAACGCAGATTGCAACACTTTCTAAACACACAAATTTCTAAAAATTATTTTTCACTTTTATTTAATTTTTTGTTTTTATTTTTTTTTGCTCTATCTTATTTTTTTCAAAACCACTTTTTATACTAAAACTGTGCATCCGAAACAAATGTTGTCTTGTTTTCCGCTTTGTTGAACCTTGGCTCACAAGTAACGCATTGTTTGTTTTTTTTTTTTATTTTCTTGAAGCCATAACTTCGTTGATTAGGTAATTATTTTGCACTTTTTGGGAATTTCCCCCATTGCTTAACACTCGCACTTATTCACTCACTTACAAAATGTTGGTATTTTTTTGAATTATTTAAAGTTGAAGACGTTTTGCGACTGGTTGCGGCGACGTTTGACTCGCGATTGGCACAAGCCTGGCACCAGACAATGCGGTTCAGAGCAGCGTACGCCAGCGCATGCAAACCAGAGGTTGTTGGCTTGTTTGGTAATAGCGCTTAGACGTTGGCTTAAAGCGGAGTAGATCAAACCAAAAAAAAAAAATAAAGATTTAATTTTGCGCTCATGGCGCACGATAACAGAGAGAAATGGTTGTAGTGAATGTTAAAATTTTAATACAATTTAGTAACTTTTTTTAAACATTCTTTTTTTATTTAGTATTATTTTTTAATATAAAAATGTTTCTGCTTTTTGAAATTTTTTTAAAAAGTGCATTTTATTATAATCTTTTTTTATTATTTTTTTTTCAAAAATACTACTTTTTTATTAGTACTTTTTTTTAATACTACTTTTTAATAAAGTACTTCTTTTATAAATTAAATAAAAAATTATTAAAACACACATATAAAACTATAAAAGAACGTAGTGCTTTTAAAACATTTGGTACAAAAAAAAAAATGTTAGTGAAAATTTTAAGTGAAAAATTGAATTTTTGGTGAAAAAATTAATTTTTAGGAACAAAATGAATTTTTACTGAAAAATTTAATTTTTAGTGAAAAAGTACATTTCTAGTGAAAAAATTGATTCTTTGTGAAAAATTTAATTTTTAGTGAAAAATTGAGTTTTTAGTGAAAAATTGAATTTTTAGTGACAAATTGAATTTTTAGTAGAAAATTGAATTTTTAGTTAAAAATAGAATTTTTAGTGAAAACTTGAATTTTTGAGTGAAAAATTGAATTATTAGTGAAAAAGTAAATTTTTTGTGAAAAATTGCATTTTTAGTGAATAATTTAATATTTAGTTAAAATTTAAATTTTTAGTCAAAAATTTAATTATTAATGAAAAATTTAATTATTAATGAAAAATTGAATTTTTATTGAAAAATTGAATTTTTATTGAAAAATTGAATTTTTATTGAAAAATTGAATTTTTATTGAAAAATTGAATTTTCAGTAAAAATTTCGATTTTAGTGAAAAACTTAATTTTTAGTGAAAATTTGTATTGTTTTTAGTGAAAAGATTTATTTTTCATATAAAATAAAGTTGTATTTAAAATTGAATTTTGAGTGAAAATTTAATTTATTTAGTACTTTTTTCAAAACCAAACAAATCTCAGATCGAGACATTAAACTTGAACTATTAAATTTCACTTAATTTTTTTTTATACTGCGTACATTACAAACTTGGATCTCTTTTAGATTTTTTTTTTCATTAATTTTTTCTACTCAGACGACTTCCTCCACATTTGTTGGTTACCCATTCGCTGAACCGCAAACTCGGCGATTGGGAGAAAGTTTCAACAAAACTAAGGCAATTTGTAGCTATTTGTGTGAGCTACATATAAATGGGAAGAGGTTAAAATATATTCAGAGCTTAAAATAGTGGGTCAGTTTTAACTTTGAATTATAGTTTAATTCAAGACCCGTTCAAGAAAATGGCTTTGTACGATTTTTGCATTAGTTCCGGCCGACTATCTGCGGTTTCATTTAAATTCTCTAAAAAATGGTTTCTGTATCAGTTTTGTTTCTGGAATTATTTGTGATTCGTTTTAAGTTACTGTTCCGGTTTTAGTCTCAGTACCACTCAAGTCCTGCATTAAACGGAAACTATCGTCCATGTTCCGGTTTTCGATAGAATTTTATATACAATTTGTAAACAAACGGTTGTCACAATACAAAAAATTTGTTTTTCAAACAAATTCAAATCGTTGAAGTCAAAACAAACGGATTGAATTCATTGAAAAAGAAATGTTTGTACTGAGACATCGAATTCAAAAACGTGTGTTTATATATTTTATATAAAATTCCATTGAAATTCGATTGAAAGTCGGAACATGTTCATATATTCACATTTTTGAAGTAACCAGAAGTTATTATATTAAACAATGTATTGCCCGAATTTGAATTGCACAAGTAATATTTACTATTTCCACTGCAGTCAGTACTCCAAGAAATACTAGGAAATTGAGTTCAAATGAAATTTACGACAATTGAGGTATTTGTCAAGACCGTTTGGTAAAACTTTTTCTATGAAATCATTGTCGTAGAAATTCTTCGGTGCCGTTTTGTCATTTCGTAACGATTTCGATGTTTAAATGTTTGAAATTTCAAAAGCTTAATTTCATAATTTCACAAAAATACAACGGGTTTGTACCGGTTCCAATTTAGGTAATTCTAAAGAATTGCTATAATTTATAATAGAAATCATATAATAGAAATCATACCATAATAGAAATCATACCATAATAGAAATCAGAAAACAATATTTATTATTGAAGAAGTACAAATTTATAGTAAAAATCAGAAAATATTCTATAAAAATTTGTCACTAGGATAGTTTTTAATTCCATTCAAAAGCTTCATTTCATAATTTCAAAAAAACAACGGGTTTGTACCGGTTCCAATTTAGGTCATTCTAAAGAATTGCTTTAATTTATAATAGAAATCATATCATAATAGAAATCATACAATAATAGAAATCATACCATAATAGAAATCAGAAAACAATATTTATTATTGAAGAAGTACAAATTATAGTAAAAATCAGAGAATATCCTATAAAAATTTGTCACTAAGATAGTTTTTAATTCCATAGTAAATAAAAAATACAAATTTGTATATAAACTCAAAAATAATAGTATTTGGTCGTATTTAATGGTATTTACCTATTAAAATAATAAATTATCCTATTGACTAATTTTAATGGCAAAAAATCTATTGATTTAATGGTATTTTAAATTGATTCTATTTATTTTATTGTATGTTATATCGTTCCTAGTTCAGAACAAAATTTAGATTATATGTTTTTTATTTTTCAATTATAATTTCAATTCCAGATTCTGGGAGAAGGGGCCTTTATTCATAGCATTGTATAGTCGATCAATACCGATCATAAATTGTTATTTTTTATTCGCAGGTCTATGTTTGAAACAGCTGTTGACTGAGAGACTTAAAATTAAGTAATCATTTTTGGAATTTCATTGTTAACAAGTTTTGCTACTGGCTAACACACAGAGAGAGAGAGCAAAAGCGACAATGCGCTTCAATAAAAGAGAGCACATGTGATTAACATAATATTTCACACGAGTGCGATGAGGTAATTTTGCCATCTTTTTTGTTTTTGACACTCATTGAAAGTAAAACTGAAGACAAACAATGACGAAATGACTTGGGGAAGACGTCAGAAAAGACGATTTAAAACTGGACAGAGCGGTCGGTAGTTGAGAGGTGCACGAACCGATTTGAGATTATTGAGTATCTTAAAGCAATAATCAATGTAAATGGGCCAATGACTGATTTTGGGGTTTTATTTTTGGCGTTATTTGCGTTGTATGTTGGGTATTTTGTTTGTTAAATAAATGATTTTATTGTCTATTTTATGTGAGTTATTTTTATTATAATTTTTGTTAGTTTCTTTTTATGGGATTTGCAAATTTTATTTATTCAATGAATTTTTGATGACTGTGGGAATTTGCGCAATTCATGCTTTTTTATTTATTTTTATGTTTTCATATTGAATTTTGTATTTTATATTTAATTCGTTGTTTTATTTTGGTATATGCTGCTTTATTTTAAAATATTTTTTGCAGTTTACAAAAAAGTTTTATACAGCAAACTTTGAATTTCGCGATTTTTTATGGTAAATTGATTTATACGCTTTTATTGCGAATTATGGCACAATGTTGCTATAAAATTATGAAACCTACTATTACATAATATCGACAAAAGTTCAAAAATTCAAAAAAATATATATATATTTCTGTTTTATTACAAACTATAGCAGATTTTTGTCATTTCTTTGCACAGTCATTACTTTGCAATCAATCAAGAAATCATTGTGTCCTACAGCACATGGTACCCGCCGGCAAGTCTTTCATTTATTATTTATACGCAGGACATTCTTTCAGTCAACGATTGACATTATAATAAAAACCTAATAAAAAATGTCCTGTCGAATGTGTCCTGTCGTCGATTGTACAGCGCCGCAGCACAATTTATTAAAACCGTGCAGCAACAAAAGCAACAAAAATTCCTGCCACACACACGATATACGAGCTTTTATCCTGTTGTCCTGTCGTTCACGTATCGTAGCACGATTATGACGATATGAGTAATTTGTAGCTCGTTTTAATGGTCAAGCGTTACTAACGACAGCAAAAACTTTACCAAGCCAAAGCAATCTGTCAATGTATCCTGTGTGTGTGTCGCTGTGTCCTTCTGAAACAGCAAATGTAATAAATGAGATCAGGACATAATAAAGGACATCTCGGCTGCCAAGATGACGCTTTGCTCTGGATGCCGAACTATGTAAACGTTTGAAGTGTAGTCGACTCATATGTCCTATGGCAACTAGTGCTTCGTCCTTTCGGCACCAAGTGCAAATAATAATTTATGCTTGATGAATATTGTAAAGACAAAACTGCGCATAATTCATGTCATTTTATATGCTAGAAACTAAAAGGTAGTAGTTTTTTTTTTGTTGTTTTCGCAGAGCATTTAATAAACATTTTTACAATTTCCATTAAAGGATATAATGCAATGTTGTATTATGTGCTGTGGTAGGTTATTAAATCGTGCGTATTTGCGCAAGATAATAACGAAAGATATAATGGCCAGTGGAATTATATAAGGTTTATATAGAAAATTGTACTTCTGTAGTACCTACTTTGGGGTAGGTAAAAGCAAATACCAGAAATTAACTATTTGGAAAATTATTTTAAGGACTTTGAGTACATGGAATGGAATTTTAATTTTAAGGAAACATTTAATGGAAGTGAAAACTTTAATTTTTAGTGAAAATTTTAACTTTTAGTGAGAAATCGAAAATTTTTTTTTGAGTGAAAAATTGAATTTCTAGTAAAAAATTGAATTTTTAGTGAAAAATTGAATTTCTAGTAAAAAATTGAATTTTTAGTGAAAAATAGAGTTTTTAGTGAAAAATTGAATTTTTAGTGAAAAATTGAATTTTTAGTGAAAATTTTAGTTAAAAATTGAATTTTTAGTGAAAAATTGAGTTTTTAGTGAAAAATTGAATTTTTAGTGAAAAATTGAATTTTTAGTAAAAAATTGAATTTTTAGTGAAAAATTGAATTTTTAGTGAAAAATTGAATTTTTAGTGAAAAATTGAATTTTTAGTGAAAAATTGAATTTTTAGTGAAAAATTGAATTTTTAGTGAAAAATTGAATTTTTAGTGAAAAATTGAATTTTTAGTGAAAAATTTAATTTTTAGTGAAAAATTTAATTTTTAGTGAAAAATTTAATTTTTAGTGAAAAATTTAATTTTTAGTGAAAAATTGAATTTTTAGTGAAAAATTGAATTTTTAGTGAAAAATTGAATTTATAGTGAAAAATTGAATTTCTAGTAAAAAATTGAATTTTTAGTGAAAAATGGAGTTTTTAGTGAAAAATTGAAAATTTAGTAAAAAAATTAAAATTTTAGTTAAAAATTGAGTTTTTAGTGAAATATTGAATTTTTAGTGAAAAATTGAATTTTTAGTGAAAAATTTAATTTTTAGTGAAAAATTGAATTTTTAGTGAAAAATTGAATTTTTAGTGAAAAATTGAATTTTTAGTGAAAAATTGAATTTTTAGTGAAAAATTGAATTTTTAGTGAAAAATTGAATTTTTAGTGAAAAATTGAATTTTTAGTGAAAAATTTAATTTTTAGTGAAAAATTTAATTTTTAGTGAAAATTTGAATTTTTAGTGAAAAATTGAATTTTTAGTGAAAAATTGAATTTTTAGTGAAAAATTGAATTTTTAGTGAACAATTGAATTTTTAGTGAAAAATTCAATTTTTAGTGAAAAATTCAATTTTTAGTGAAAAATTCAATTTTTAGTGAAAAATTCAATTTTTAGTGTAAATTGAATTTCTAGTAAAAAATTGCATTTTTAGTGAAAAATTTAATATATATAGAAAAATTTTGTTTTTGTGAAAAATTTATTTATATTAAAAAATTAAATTTTTAGTGAAAAATTGAATTTTTAGTGAAAAATTGAATTTTTAGTGAAAAATTGAATTTTTAGTGAAAATTTGAATTTTTAGTGAAAAATTGAATTTTTAGTGAAAAATTGAATTTTTAGTGAAAAATTGAATTTTTAGTGAAAATTGAATTTTTAGTGAAAAATTGAATTTTTAGTGAAAAATTGAATTTTTAGTGAAAAATTGAATTTTTAGTGAAAAATTGAATTTTTAGTGAAAAATTGAATTTTTAGTGAAAAATTTAATTTTTAGTGAAAAATTGAATTTTGAAAAATTGAATTTTTAGTGAAAAATTGAATTTTTAGTGAAAAATTGAATTTTTTAGTGAAAAATTGAATTTTTAGTGAAAATTTGAATTTTTAGTGAAAAATTGAATTTTTAGTGAAAAATTGAATTTTTAGTGAAAAATTGAATTTTTAGTGAAAAATTGAATTTTTAGTGAAAAATTGAATTTTTAGTGAAAAATTGAATTTTTAGTGAAAAATTGAATTTATATAGAAAATTTGTGTTTTTGTGAAAAATTTATTTTAGCTTAAAATGTGAACATTTTAGCTTTAAAAAAAAGTGAACATTTTAGCTTAAAAAAAGTTTTATTTTATAATAAAAAAAAAATTAAAAAAAATTGTGAGAAATTAAATTTTTACTCAAAAGAAGAAATTATTTATGCTACCTCTTGGATTATTGTACATGTCGTTTATTAATATTTAATTTAATATTTAATGCGTTTGTAAATTGTTCTTATAATGTATTAAGCACTTTATTTGAAACATGATCTATGTAAACTCACAAAACAAGCAACAACTACTAAAACACGTAACGAACTCGAAAATTCATCAACATAGTTTACATTTACTACATATGTAGATATTCCCAGCTACCAACGCAGGCATCTTGAGGCAACAATAATTAAATTAAGAGATGTTTTTAAAAGGAGTTTGCAAAATGTTTTGGGCGGTAGAGGAGTAAACACTGTGGCATGTTATTAATTTCTAATTTAATCAGATGCATTTTAAAGCTACACGTTACAGTTGTTATAATTTATGTTGTTGTAATGTAATTTTAGTTTTTGTTGTTGTTATAATACTAAAAGCATAATTATGCTTTTTGTGGTTATATGTTTTCTGGCACATGGTGCTTGTGGTTTACATATCAAAGAAAATCTTTTTGTAGTTTTGGATAAGGGTCAAAAATAGATTGAAAAGTCTCTATACAAAATATTATAAAAGATGGTTTGAATTTTTGCAGTATTTGCAGAAATTAGCTGTCAATCAAACGTTCAACCACTGGCAACTTTTTATTGAATTTTTTCTTTTTATTCTAAAAATTGACAATTTGTCGCCACGCTTCTGTCACGACCTCCTGTGGTGTGCCACAGATTGCGTCTTTTGGTCGCCCACTAATTGTTACTTTTGTGATAGAAAATAAAAAAAGAAAATCCTTTTTTTTTTTGCAAAACTACAAACGTATGTCACACACACAATGCAAATCCTTTAAGTGCTGTGATTTAATATATTTTTAAATTTCAACAACATCAACTTCGCAGAATACAAATCCTTACCCAGTCCCTTCAAAAATTCATAGAATTCATTGAAAAGTTTCACACCTCGCTGTGCGGCCTGCGGCAAACATTTTTACAGCCATCGTTTTGACAGCCGCATCGCTGCACGTCGTGTCACGTGGCATTTTAAGCGAAAATTACACGTTATCTCGTGACCACTGACAAATGTCAATTACTTGACAGTTTGCGGCAATGCGTTGAGTACATTTTCAATTTTTAAAAAATGTCGAAAAATGTGCAAGTTCTTCTTGAACAACAAATTTTTGAATCTATTCAGTGATAAGGCGTGACGGATGCGTTTTGACAGTCATGCCGGAGCGTAATTTTTACTTAGCAGAGAATTAAAAAATTCAAAAAAATTAAATGGTTTGGTGATGTTAATGGACATTCTTATCGTGATGGTAACTGTGACCACAATAAAGCCCTCAATTATTGTGGTAATGTCAGTGGACCTATGTAGAATTTAAAGTTGTATATTTCAAGGATTGGAAGTTCCATCAATCAGAAAATAAAAACAAAAATTAAAAATACAATTTTGCATTAAAAATTCAAATTTTCACTAAAAATTCAAATTTTCACTAAAAATTCAAATTTTCACTAAAAATTCAAATTTTCAATAAAAATTCAAATTTTCACTAAAAATTCAAATTTTCACTTAAAATTCAAATTTTCACTACAAATTCAAATTTTCACTAAAAATTCAAATTTTCACTAAAAATTCAAATTTTCACTAAAAATTCAAATTTTCACTAAAAATTCAAATTTTCACTAAAAATTCAAAATTTCACTAAAAATTCAAATTTTCACTAAAAATTCAAATTTTCACTAAAAATTCAAAATTTCACTAAAAATTCAAATTTTCACTAAAAATTCAAATTTTCACTAAAAATTCAAATTTTCACTAAAAATTCAAATTTTCACTAAAAATTCAAATTTTCACTAAAAATTCAAATTTTCACTCAAAATTCAAAATTTCACTAAAAATTCAAATTTTCACTAAAAATTCAAATTTTCACTAAAAATTCAAATTTTCACTAAAAATTCAAATTTTCACTAAAAATTCAAATTTTCACTAAAAATTCAAATTTTCACTAAAAATTCAAATTTTCACTAAAAATTCAAATTTTCACTAAAAATTCAATATTTCACTAAAAAATTCAAATTTTCACTAAAAATTCAAATTTTCACTAAAAATTCAAATTTTCACTAAAAACTAAATTTTTCACTAAAAACTAAATTTTTCACTAGAAATTAAATTTTCACCAAAAATTTAAATTATCACTAAAAATTATTTTAAAAATTAAATTTTTTACTATAAATTCAACTTTGCATTTGAAGTATATTTATTAACTAAAACTCCACGTTTCACTACAAATTAAATGTTCAAGATTTGTCGGCGGAATGTCATACATTTCATTAGCGCATAATTATGTCAATATTTAAAAATTTCTAAAACAAGAATAATACCAAAAAAAACAGCTGAATCTAATCTCTCTATTTATAAAACATAGTGTTTTGCATTGTTTATTTTCAATAGATTTCAATGCGACTTAAAAAAAAATAAATTGGAAAAAGCACAAAAACATTGACAGCTTAATTAGCGGATTAGTTCGACATTGTTGTGCTTCTTAATGTCGCTGTTACATTAAATTTCGTTCTAATTTTCATTGTCTATTTGTGGCATTAATCTTAAAAGTAAAATACAAATTTATGTGCTAAGAATATAAAGTAAATTTTAAACACCTGACAACACGTAGCATTTATTACAGAAAAAAAACACACATCGTTGGCAACACTGTTTTACGGTTTCCGCTTCCGTTCAACCGCAAAATACAAATTTTACAAGCGCAGCGGATGCGACAATTTATGGACTGAGGCTTTTGTGAAATACACAAACAAAGTTGAAAATCATTGAAACATAATCTACATTGTTTTTTTACATGAATAATATAATTATTTAACGATTTATAATTAAATAAGTAATGTATCAAAAATATAAAAAAAATAATTAAAAAATAAAAAAAAAGTTTATTCAAATTAAATATATTTAACTAATTAAACTAATTAAATATAATTGAATCCATTTAGTAATAGTTACAAATCCTTCAGATTTTTATATTTATTTTTAAATTTAATTTAATATTTTAACAAAATATTATTTTACATCAAATTAAAAAAAAATAAAATTTTGCGATACAATATTTCACCAATTTAAAATATAAAATATTTTATTAACAAATTTTTAATGAGTGTTTAGTTACCATTACTACTATTCATATTGTAAGTGTGATTATGCCTGCAGGACACAAGTTGTATGAATTTAATTATTTTGTTTAATTATTTTAAAATTTGTATAATTTATGCAGCGTCAAAATAAAACACAGTGGTGCTGCTCATTTGTTGAGCGACTGAGTTTTTAGATTAAGGGTTCTAATCACGAAATGTATCAGGGGAATTATGAGCCTTCTCTATTGCGAACAACATGGTAAATATATTGTGGGGTTGAGATAAGGCAAATTTACAGTGATCAGTTCCCGATACTTACCCTATCAAGTATATCAAAAATATATAGTCGTTTTAGAGGAATAAATCTTTTTTGCAGTATATGGAAAAATTTGGAATGCTTTTATTGAAATCGTATTTAAAATTTGAATTCAATCGAATCATCCGTTTTTTCAACAAAATAAACATATTCAATACGTTACTGTTTTATAGAACGACTTTAATTAGATTTTCATTTGCAAATATTTAAATGCGGATAGAAAATGAATTTCAGAACTTCCACGAATATTGAATATTTCGTATATTTTGGAGACTAATTTTTCATATTCTATTTATCCAAGGTAGAGATGAGCGCGTGCCGTGCTTTTTTCGAGTCACGTCCGAAAATCTGAGTTCGTGCGTGCAAATATCCGTGCGTGCTAGTTGCTGTCGTGCCCGTGTGTGTCCGTGCCTCCAAAATCAGGCACGCGCCCATTCATTTTTTTTTTATAGTTTCTACCCCAATTTAAAAAAACCCTTGGTAATTTTAACCTTTTCTTAAAAATCTGTTGTTTTAGTTTTACTTATGGATTTAAGAGAATAAAACTTAATTATTTATTACAGGAACTAAAACCTATTGGAATATTGGTTCAGGTTCGGGTTCCAAGATTTTTAAAATTGTGGTTCCGATTCCGGTTTCAACCAACAAATTAAATGGGTTTCGAGTCCGGTTCCATACATTTTTATTAACGGTTCCAATCCCGATCCTATGCGTTCCTGACAGGGACTATAATATCTGTTCCGGTTCTGGTTCCGATATATTGCGGTACCGATTCCAACCAGAATAAAATATATATGTTCCGATTCCAGTTCCGGTTCCGGTTCAACGGATTTTTAATAACGATTCTGGTCTCAAAAATCTAAACGGTTCCGGTTCTGGTTCCGATATATAGCGGTACCGATTCCAGCCAGAAAAAAATATATATGTTCCGATTCCAGTGCCGGTTCAACACATTTTTAATAACGATTCTGGTTTCAAAAATCTAAACGGTTCCGGTATTATTTTTCAAGTTTCTCTTGCTTTTTCATGTTTTTCCGTGCTTTTTTCGTGTTTTGTCGTGTTTCTTCGTGTCTTTTAAAATCCCGTGTTTTATCGTGCTTCTCGTACGTGCCTGTAAATTTACTCGTCGGGATCGTGCGTGCCACCTATCGGCGTGCCCGTGCCATCAAAAACAGGCACGCGCCCATCTCTAATCCAAGGATTCCCGATTTTGGAGAGCATAACCCTTAGACTGAATGTATTTTTTTTTGTTGCTGCGTCAACACCCATAAACTAATCCACATCCATAAAGTCCACCTCCATAACCTAATACAAATGCATAGTAATTACATTAACCCTCATAGTTAAATATTATATTTTGTGTGGAGATTATGAAGCTTATTAGTGGGGAATATTACAGGAATTGATGTAATTTAATTTTTGTAAAATTTCTACAAAATAATTATAGATTTAGGAGCGTAAATCTCTGTGTTATGAGGTGCATTTAAGATAAATTTAATTTTAAGTGAAAGATTGAATTTTAGTGAAAAACTTTATTTTTTAGTGAAAAATTGTATTTTTTATAGCGAAAATTTTGTTTTTTTTTTATTGTGAAAATTTGCATTTTTTGTGTAAATTAGATTTTTTTTTTGCGAAAAATTGAATTTTTAGTGATAAATTGAATTTTTAGTGAAAAATTGATTTTTTTTTAGTGAAAATTTGATTTTTTTTTAGTGAAAATTTGAATTATTAGTAAAAATTGAATTTTTAGTGAAAAATGGAATTTTTAATGTAAATTTTAATTTTTAGTGATATATTGAATTTTTAGTGAAAAATCTATTTTTTTTTAGTGAAAATTTGATTTTTTTTAGTGAAAATTTGAATTTTTAGTAAATATTGAATTTTTAGTGTAAAATGCAATTTTTAGTGAAAAATAGAATTTTTAGTGATAATTTTAATTTTTATTGAAAATTTGAATTTTTAGTGAAAAATTGAATTTTTAGTGAAAATTTGAATTTTTAGTGAAAAAATTGAATTTTTAGTGAAAAATGGAATATTTAGTGATAATTTTAATTTTTATTGAAAAATAGAAATTTTATTGAAAAATTGAATTTTTAGTGAAAATTTGAATTTTTAGTGAAAAATTGAATTTTTAGTGAAAAATTGATTTTTTAGTGAAAAATTGATTTTTTAGTGAAAAATTGTTTTTTTAGTGAAAAATTGAATTTTTAGTGAAAAATTGAATTTTTAGTGAAAAATTGAATTTTTAGTGAAAATTTGAATTTTTAGTGAAAATTTGAATATTTAGTGAAAAATTGAATTTTTAGTGAAAATTTGAAATTTTAGTGAAAATTTGAAATTTTAGTGAAAATTTGAATTTTAAGTGAAAAATTAAATTTTTAGTGAAAAATTAAATTTTTAGTGAAAAATTAAATTTTTAGTGAAAATTTTAATTTTTAGTGAAAAATTGAATTTTTAGTGAAAAATTGAATTTTTATTGAAAAATTAAATTTTTAGTGCAAATTATAATTTTTAGTGAAAAATTTAATTTTTAGTGCAAATGATAATTTTTAGTGAAAAATTAAATTTATAGAGTAAATTTCTTTTTTTTTTTTTGTGAAATTTGCATTTTTGTTGAAAAATTGAATTTTTAGTGAAAAACTGATTTTTTAGTGAAAAATTTAAATTTTTAGTGAAAATTTTAATTTTTATGAAAAATTTAATTTTTTGTGTAAAATTTAAATTTTAGTGAAAAATTGAATTTTAGTGAAAAAAATTAATTTTAGTAAAAAATTGGATTTTTAGTCACAGGCTGAATTTTTGGTGAAAAATTGATTTTTTAATAAAAATTTGAATTTTTAGTGAAAATTTGAATTTTTAGTGAAAATTTGAATATTTAGTGATAAATAGAATTTTTATTGAAAAAATGAATTTTAAGTGAAAAATCGAATATGTAGTGAAATACTTAATTTTTAGTGATAAATTGAATTTTTAGTGAAAAATGTAATTTTAGTGAAAAATTGATTTTTTAGTGAAAAATAGAAATTTTATTGAAAAATTGAATTTAGTGAAAAATTTTATTTTCAGTAAAATAATAATTTTTTTAACAAAAATTTTGAATTTTAACTCTTTCCCACAAAATCCCCTTTTAATACCCTATCATTAGCAACCAAACAGCAGCCACCAGCAACCAATTTCCATTGTCACAAATAACAAATGACCTGTCAAAATGTCAAATTAACTAAAACGAAATCAAGAGCATATCATATTCAAATAACCTAACTATTAACAAAATAATAGGCATAACTACGACATCACTGGTAACCCTGCTAACACCCAGAACTCTCGGCTGTCAATAATGAGGATCAGAAAAATCCGAATATGTTTTTCGAATTCCTCAAACAACACCCTCAAATGGTATTTATGACAAATCCTAAATATTACTTAATCTGCATATTGTGTGGTACTTTTGCAGCAAGTAGATGAATTTTCCTAAATGGCTGTCAAATGGTTGTTAAAAAGATATTCTATTGTCAGAGATTTTTCACACACTCAGCATGGTTGCAATTTGCTCATTTTGTTGCTTGCTGAGCTTTGATTGACAGTTGTCGGCAGCCTCTTTTGCATGGTTGACAGACGTGCGTAAAGACTCTGACTGGTGGGCAACCTTTTTTAAAAACACCCTGCATTTCGACTTTTTTTCTATTCTTTTCTTTTTCTTTCGACAATCAGCTGTCATGTCAAAGACTAAACTTATTTATTTGACTGTGATTCTCGACCGACTTAATTACAGACTTCGACACGCCAAACAAGTGCCTGCGTGAATGAAGTGTAGACTGGGTGAGTGGGTGACTACATGCGTGCGTGCGTCACTACGTGCGTTCGATGCTTTAACCCTACTAATGCTCTAATTTTTGGCTGTGTCAAACGCGTGCTTGACGGCAGCATTTGCGTCCGATCTGGTTTCACATGCACCTCAAATTATGACAATTTAATCACGACCGCAATTTCAAGAAAATATTCCAAAAAAAAAAATAACATATAATTTGTCTCTAATAGCCGTCGTAATTTGGGTGCCATTCGCAGCAGCAGCAGCACCCTTTCTGCCATAGGTTATTGTAAAAAATACCCCTGATCTAGAATTTCACTCACGTGTAATTCGCAACGTATTATAGTTTCTAATCGGCGTGCACTTATTATAATAGTTCCATGGAGTTCGTGGTTTTAATAATATTTCAATTTTCCTTACCTTTCTTTGTCGGATTTACCTTCTTTGTACTGTTTTTTTTTTGTATACCGCACGTTACCTTATTATGTAGTTTTCTATAAGCGATTATTGAAATCTGATAGGCATCATCAGCACGTGAACAATTTTCTGTAATTAGATAAAGATGCATATAAAATAGTATTGTATTGTATTGTGGGAAATATATATCACATGTACTAAATAACATAACATATTATGTTTAAATTTGTATAATTCTCTTAGGAAAATAAGGAGTAGGTACTAAGATTTACGTTAATTTTACAATTTTTCTGCTACTTTTTAAAATAAAAATTTAAAGTTTTTCAAAAAAAAAAACTTTGAAATCATTTCTTTAATTGATATGGTAGACTGAGGTAAAGAGGTAAACGTTTTGACTTGCCTTCAAAAGAATATATTTAAATATTTTTTAAAATTCTTTTGAATGATCTATTATTGAGAGTGGGTCGTGGTCTAACTTTTTCAATAAACAGAATACAATTATATGAATACAACTAGCTGGACCCCCGTACACGACTCGTGAAAAGAATTTGTGAATGCAAGGATATGAATCAATTTTATTAATTTAAAGAACATTTTTATTATTTATATGAGGGACCCGTGCTTCGTTGTGGACTTTTTTTATTGGTTTTATAAATGTAGTAACCATAACCAAACTAATTCTCCGCTAAAACAACTTTTCTCAAACTGTGCTTCCCAGTAGAATTTTTCCCCGTAGCGTTTTTCCCAGTAGAAATTTTAGTGTGGTGAGATTCAGTGTGGTGAGTTTAGGTGTGGTGAATTTTAGTGTGGTGAGTATTAGTGTGGTGAGTATTAGTGTGGTGAATTTAGTGTGGTAAATTTTAGTGTGGTGAGTTTAAGTATAGTGAATTTTATTGTGATGTGTTTTAGTATAGTGTGTTTTAGTGTGGTGAATTTTAGTATAGTGTGTTTTAGTGTGGTGAATTTTAGTGTGCTGAATTTTGGTGTGGTGAGTTTTAGTGTGGTGAGTTTTAGTGAGGTGAATTTGAATGTGGTGAATTTTAGTGAATTTGAATTTCAGTGTGGTGAATTTTAGTGTGATGAATTTTGGTGTGGTGAGCTTTAGCGTGGTGAGTTTTAGTGTGGTGAGTTTTAGTGTGGTGAATTTAAGTGTGGTGAGTTTTTGTGTGGTGAATTTTAGTATGGTAAGTTTTAATGTGGTGAATTTTAGTGTGGTGAATTTTAGAGTGGTTGGTTTTGTTTTCTATCCTTTTTTGATTTTTCTGTTGTTTTTGAGTTATTGATTAAGTTTTGTGTTTTACTTTTACTTTTGTTTTTGTGTTTGTTTTTTGCTGTTGTTTTTTTTATTTTTGTTTTTGTATTTGAGTTTTTGTATTTGTGTTTTTTTGTTTCATCTTCTTTGCTTGTGTATGTGCCGAGTTATGTCGTTTTGAAAGTTTAGGTTGTATGGGAGGTGGCACCGACTGACCGACAGACCGACAGACCGACAGACTGACAGACAGACGGACCAAGAGTTTTATATATATAGATATATGTCATTTAATTTAATTTTGGCGATTTTTAAAAACAGCTCATTTTCGAACCTCTTGAAAAATCCTAGGGTAAAGTAGGAAATGTTAAAAATTTTACAAATAGCCAAATAATTTGTTAATTCTGTATTATTTAATATTTATTTACAACATAAACAATATAAATACATTCAGAATATACAAAAATTTTAATAAAATTAACAATTATGAAAATGAAGTATAAAATTGATTGAAATCGTGAATGAAAACGTGGATGCCATGTTAAGAAATACATGAGAGTAGTTTTTTTTTTTTTGTCTAAAAATGCAATAACATTTCAAATAATTGCAATTTCCCTCATTACTCCATTTCCCACTTTACCTTAATGTCAATATTCATTTTAAAAAAATTGGTTTAGATCCAGATATTTGGATCGAAACCCAAAATTTATTGATATTTTTAAATAATCTATGTTAGCACCACGAGCTGTATCCTCGGGATACAGGTGCTGTCTGGACAGACACTCGCTGCTTATGTTCTCATTGGGGCGCTGACGTAACACAGTTGATTGTTGTAATTGCCAGCAAATGTCTCCTTGAGACAATAAAAAACGATTGCGTTTTAGTTTTAATTCAGAACGTTATAAACTTTATTTAGAAATTAGTTAATTTAGTATTTAAGTTATTTTAAGTTTATTTTAAGGATTTTAATTTAGTTTAAAGTAAAGCGATGTATTCGCTATTGCAGTAGTTAAAGAAGTGACAGATTATTTGCAATACGAGGCAAACGTCACTTCTTCGTTTGCCAATTCTCTCGTGTGCATGCGCGTATGTGTATGTCTGTCATCTTCTTTTGGAGACTTTGGGGACAGGGTTTCCAACTGTCATGTTGAGTCACTGCAAATCTCATAATGCGGCGTTCACATCTATTGGTGAATGAAAATGAACGTTCGCGTCGCTAATAATTTTTATGTCCTATACTAAAAGTGAAAGGGTATCTTCAGTGTGTTTAGTGTATTCAACCGTTTGTAATACCCAGAAGGTGACGTGTACGGTATGGAACAGTTTATTACCTCCTAAGTGGCGTTGTCCATCTGGCAGTCTGTTTAAATACGAATACTGGAAAATTAATTTAGCTACACCAATGACATTTCATAGTTAGATTACTTATATACCTGCGCTTCTTGTATTGGAGATGAGGAAAATTGGTTTATTGTGACCTGTGATACGACCACTTATGTTCAAATAATAAAAAATATGTTTTTAATTTTCAGGCAGACAAATATGCTCTATAAATTAGTATTCAAAAATCACTTTAAGAACCTTTTTTATTTTTTGTCTTTTCTATCAAAAATAAGACAAAATAATTAAATAATAAAATTTGATATTTCGACTCGAATACCTTATGAAACTGTTTGTTTTGACTTAAATTGTTGGAATTAGATTTGATTTTGTTTTTGCATAGAGAAAACGAATTGAAAATAGTTTGTATGGACATTTTTGTACGAAAACGATTAAAATTCGATCGAAAGCTGTAACATACCAATTTTAAATATGCACACAGACAAATATATTCTGAAAGTCAGTATTAAAAAACCAGATAAGGACTCCTTTTTTATCTTTCTATCTATATTTGCATACGAAATCAATAGAAATTCGACCGAAAGCTGTAACATACCATTCAGGCAGTCATACATATATGGGCACACATTTGTATTTTTTTTTATATTCTTTAAAACTGATTTAATTTGTCAATAACTTTCATAATATTTCGATTTTAAGATAATGATTAATTGATTTGTATCAAGTATAGCTTCAACTATAAGAATGCGACATTTTAGGTCCAGCAGCCTTTTACTTTATTTGTTATAAAAATTTAATATTTTAATTTTTTTAAAGCTTCAACTGAAAAAGTCACTTTTTACTTCTTACATATTATGGAATGGGAAAGTCGAAATATCTGGCGTTTTTCCCTATTCTGTGTTATGCCAAAAATATAATAAATAAAATCTAGAAAAAATGTAAGTGAAAATGTGTACCGAGTTTAGTGTACATCATATTTTAATCGAAATCTAAAACATTCCCGTCATATTTAGTATTTCAGGAAAATATTATAAATATTTTTTTTTCTTACATATTTTGTGGTATAAATAAAATAATTCTGAAATGATTCCAGTAACAATTTAAGAAATTTAAATTCGGGTACATAAATTTATAGAATATTTTTTGACCGAAAACAGAAACATGTACAATTTTTAAATGCTAAAATAAATTAAATTAAAATTTACACAATTTGAACTCAAATACAACATTCATAAATGATTCTATGTAAATTTGTCATTTATATATTTATATATATATTTTTTGTCATAGTCTAAAGGAGTTCTCTAATAAAATAACATTTTGAATAAATTTCGCACAAATTATTTCAAATTATTTGTATTTTATACCGCCACATTTTGAATTATACAATTTTCGAAAAATAAAACTTCATTTTTTTATATTTGTTTCAAATATTTTAATTTTTCATTTATATATTTGAGATAGATCAATTTTTATGAACAATTCTGAGATCATAATTAATGATTGATTTTTTATATAATATACATACATTTGTTGTTTGTTGTAATAATAGTAATTATAATAAGAATAATATATATTTTTTATAATAATATCTGTGTATTCTGTTTGATATATATTTATAAATGATGTATTGTTAATAATACAAATAATTATAATTTCATTGTATAGAAAATATTTAATATTACATAGAAATTTTTCATAAAAAAGAAGAAAAAAAATATTACATGGAAATGTACAAATTCAATGTTTAAAAAATTGATTATATTTAACGAATACAAAAAAAAATATATTAAACTAATTTTTTTAAACAATTTAAATTGCAACATATTTATTGTATTTCAAATAACACACGCAACTGTTGGCAATGCTATTTCTTTCAATTGGCAACAATTTTGACATTAGAGCGACAAACTAGAAAATGGCGACTTTTACAAATTTAAATTATGCTGCTTTAAATATTACACTTTTTTCAGCACAAAAAGTTTATTAAATTTACTATTTACATTTTATTTGTTTAATTAAGCACTATGTTTACAGCTATTTTATAATTTTTATAGACATTTTTTGTTATTTTATTTTATGAAAATGCTTAAAAATGGCTTTTGCAAAAATAAGTATTTTTTTTAGTTTTGCATTTTTTTTTTTTATAAAAGTTTTACAAAAGTTTAGTCTTTTTTTGCAAAAATTACAATTTTAGATTTTTGCATTTTTTTATTTAATATTTTTAAAAAAATATTACAAAATTTCTATTTTGTGTTTGTAAAATTCTCAAAAATTGTTTTGTAAAAAATTCTCAAAAAATTTGTATAAAAATTGTCAAAATTTTCGTTTCTTTTTTTTAGTTACTATTTTCGTATTAAAATTAATTCGTCTGTTTTGGCAGCACCTACGCATTTGCTCTCTCTGAGCACAAACGTTGACGTTGCTTTGCAGTCACGCACTCGCTCTTTCTATTATTCTCCTACTCGTTGCAAATATTCGCTGCTTAAAGCAACGAATCTACAGAGCGCTGCTGCTGCTTGCAAAGCATGCGTTGATAACGTTGCGTGCGAGAGCGCGTGCTGTGCGTGCGCAAAGTTATAACCGAGATCATTGTGAAAACTACAGAAAATGTGCAAAATGTTTCGTCATTTCAACAGACAACATTGTTAAAAACAACAAATTATACTGTTGAAATTGAAAGTTTGCACATTCGATAAAATTTACAAATTTATTATTTATTTTAATTTTTGTTTTTCTTTGCAGTGTTGTATAAAGTGTTGTTGTTGTAAAAATTGTACTATTGTTTTTTTATTTTTCTTTTGTTCTTATACTTGTTTCTGTTCTTGTTGGGAATATTCAATATGAAATGTTTGCTGAAATGTGATTGAACGCGTCCAACGCATACTAATCACTTTAATACTATGTATTTTAAAAATTATTTTTATTTTTTTACGTTATTTAAACTATTTATTATGTGTAAAACAAATCTATTGAAACTATTATTTAAGTTTTTCTGTTTGATTTTGTTTTTAGTTTTTTTTATATTTAAAAACTAAATATTCGCTATATTCGCTAATATTCAAATTAATAACTAACAACGCTTCACAAAACTTACAATAAACAAAAAAAACTTAAAACTATTATGAAGAAATATTTAAAAAATGACAAGAAATTAAAATTTATTTAAATTCTTAAATTAACAAAACAAAACGAACGCTTTGCGTTTTTCTAAAGTTTTGATTTTTTTAAAGTAGTTTAATATAATTATGTTGTAAGTAGCATAAATGTATTTGTAAATATGTATTTTTTAATATATATTAATTATTATTTTTTGTGGTTTTGTTTTTTTTTTATGTTTTTTTTAAAGAATGTGAGATCAACATTTTTTTGGGAACTGTTCTTATTTTTTATTTATTTGCTATTATTTAGATTTAATTATTATTCGATTAGCTTGAGTTGCAAGTCGTACAAAAAAATGCTGTTGTTTCAATTTAAAAAAATTAAATTTTTGTTTTTTTAAATGTTCAAAATACAAAAAAATAAATTTTTTAAATTGTGCAGTTTTTCAATACGTTTTAAATTCAATGTTTGCTCAGCATTCAAAAAGTCATTTAAATTTTGTGAAAAATTTTTTAAAACAAAAAAAACTGTAGAACAAACTTAATATTGTTATTGAGACCAATCTGAAAACTTTTGTTTAAATTGTTCATTGTTTTTTTAAAAAGAAATTCAACATTTTTTTTTTATTATTTATAAAATTTCATTTAATTTATGTTTTAAATAGCTTTTCATTTAAATTGCGCTAAATTAATATTTAATACGGAAATTATTAAATTCACTCTGTTTGTATTTATAAAATTAAATGAAATTAAAACAAATCACAAAAATGGCAGAAATATTGAAAATCTCGCATGTCAAGAAATTCAATAACTTAAAAGTGTGACTAAAAACTACAAATTTAACTAATACATAAAATAGTTATATAAAAAAATATTTAAACGCATAAAATAGCTATGAGAATTAATGAATAATCTCCACAAAATACATATATATTATATAATTAACAGCAAAACATAAAAGTTTAAATAAAATAAACAAATTATTGCAGCAGAGGCTAAAATTAGTTGTGACAAAAAAAAAACATATAATAAAAAATATTAAAAATATTAAAACATAGATTAAATTTTAATTTAATAATAAACAAATAAAATATATTAAAGAAAAAAATATGAATTGCATTTAAAAATATGTTGTAATTGAAATTACGCAGAAGACAAGGTTGATTTTTTTTTTTATATAACTCTTAAATTATAAACATTTTCGTTGTTTTTTTTTAGTTTTTAATTTTTTGTATTAGCACCGCTCTTTCATTTTTTAATTTTTTTATTTTATTAATTTTTTGTTATTTTATTTATATTTTTTAATTTTATTATTTGTAATTTTTATTGCGTTTTAGTAACTGCTTCTTTTAGAGATGTTGAAAATATCACCAATTTATGCTTTTTAATTTTTGTTATTCATTTCATTATCATCACAATTGCTTTAGAATTTTCAATAAATTCTTGAATTTCTGTTTTTAAGTAATTTACGTATTTTATATTTGTTTTGATTATTAATTTTTTCTTTTATTGATTTAGTAATTTAAACAATTTTATAAAATTTCGTTGCCTTTTTGAAAATGTATGCTTTTTAATCTTTTTTGAACAATTTTGAAATTTAAGCAATTTTTTAAATTCTTAAAATTTTGCAATTCAAACAATTTAATACAATTTCTAAAATGTGTTACCGTTTAAAAAAATGTATAATCAATTTTTAATATTTTTACAAATGTCAAGAAAAATCAAATTACAATTTAAATTTAACAAATGTCAAAAAAGTACAAATTAAAATAAATAAGAAAATCTGTTTGGGTTTTGAAAAAGTTTATGTGTTTCAGTTCTATGAAAACTTTATTATTTGAGGGTTTTTAGATTTTTAATTTTCGCTTTAAAAATTTGTAAATTGCGTTTTGTACGTGTTTTTGTCTGTAGTTTATTTTTGTTTTTATTTTAGGTGTTTGTTTAGCAAAATAGATTTCTTTTTCTAAAATTTCTAAAGTTTACGCAAAATTTTAGTTTTGTTTATTTTTGCGTTGTCTTTTTTTGCATTTTAGTCTCAAAAGTTTCAAAAAATTTAGATATGCAAAAATATATATTTTTTTATATTTTTAATCTGTATCAAAAAACTACGCGTACTTTAATTCACACACACTTAGTTCTCATTATTAACTGCATTTTGAACAGCTTTTTTACATTCCCTACAAATATTCGCTGTTGCAAAAATTCGCCGCATCAACGGATGCAACGGTCGCCGGAACTATGCAGCCTTCACCTTTATGTTTACCGTTTGACGGCTGCGGCGCTGCCCTTTAATTCATTTTGGCGCTCTCTTGAAATGTGCTGCATATTTTTGTCAACTGGCAACGCTGTCTCTCTCTCTCTCACACTCTTTCTTTTGGGGCGTCCATTTAGAGTCCACTCAGCATGCAAGCAAATAATAAAAACAAAACACTTCATATTTCTTCGCACTTTTTTCTTCTAAAAAATCTACATTGTTTTTGTGCAACCAAATTTTTTATAAATTTCGGTTTTTTTTTAATGTTTAAACTGTCTATTGTTTGTGGCGAAATCATCGCGCAACCAGCCAGCCGCAGCTGATGCCGAAAACAAATACGGTAACCACGGTGGGCCAGGGGAAACATTTTTCCTGTAAAAAAAAGAAAAAGAAAATTTAGTTGTCGACATATTTAAGACAAGATTACAATATTGTTGAAAAAAAAATATTTATTATAGCAAAATGTTGCCATATTTGCATAATATCATTTACGCACCATAAACGTTTGAATTTTCCTCAGAGTAAAATAAAAAAGAACCACACCACACAATTATTTGCATAAAAACCACCCGCATAAAAAGTGCCAAAATTAGAGCAAACAAAAATGTCATTAATAAGTGCTCATAAATTTTAATAATGTCCATTGGTCAGACTGGCAACACTGGCCGCCCCAATAGCGAATGTACGCACGCACGCATTTGTGACTATTCAAGCGGAACGGAAGTCAGTGCGGTTCACAAAACACACCGACTTGCGCTAGCAAACAAGTGCAAATAATAAATATGTGGATTATGAAGTTGATGGTGAAAATAATTACAACATTTTGTGGCATTTGCCGGACATCATCATATACAAAGTATTTATGCACGCAGCGAAAAATAAAGTAAAAACATAAAAAAGTACAAACAAGAAATGTTGATCAGCGTAATAAATTTGTTTAAAATAAAAAAATTATATTAAATAGTTTTATATTAAAAATATGAAATTTTAATATGAACGTATTAAAAATTGTTAAAACATATTTAATCTCATATTAAAATGGAATTGATAAGTATTAAAAAAGTAGAATTACAATAATGAAATCATACAAATAGTAGTATTTAATAGAGTCAATTTTAATATGACAGTATTAAAAAATTTAAAATTAAATAGTAAAATAGTTTAATTGAAACAGATAACCATTGAATAAAGTGAAATTCAATACATAAGTATTATAAATAGTAGTATTTTATACATAGATTTATATATAAAAGCTAAAATATGTTTGTAATAAAATACAAATTAAACATTAACATATTTAATATATTCATATTTTATAGTTATATAAGTATTTAATAAAGTAATTTTTAATATGAACGTACTAAAAAATTCCGAATTAAATAGTTAAATATTTTAACTCAAATAAATTTTGTTTTCTTTAACTTTTTATAAATTTTAGTTTTATTTTTGATAAATCCAAATTTTTATCAGTGTTTTTTGGATGTAAAAACTACGGATTTTATGGCGCTTTATGAGCGACCAGGGATTAAAATTCATTTAACTGCAGCGCATAATTCATTCTAGGTATGAAAGGCCATGAAAAGTCGTCGGTCAATTGTCGAGACATTTGCACTCTACTTTATAGAAAGCGGTCAGTGAGAGGGATGAATCCCAGGATTTTTCTACATGTAACAAGTGTTGCCCATGTATGCGAAAAATAGCCACTGTTGCCAGTCGCACTACTTTCACTCATATTAATTGTCAGTTTATGAACTAAGAACTGTCAAAGTAACACAGAGATGTCGATGAATTATGGTGCCAAAACGATGAAATAGGATGGAAGGACACTTATTGTGTGTTATATGTTAAGAAAAATAAATAAAATATTATAAACACAAGTGTTGAAGTAAGGAAAAGACAAAGTCGGTGCAAACCAAGTAAGGGAAACACTTAGTACAAAGGGAAGTAGGGAAAAGTAATGGCTAAAAGAAGAACATTTTATAGCCGGTCATAGCTCGTGGGATTAAGGCAGGGAAACGATTATTGGAGGGGGCGCTGTGTCGTTGTGTCAAAGGCTCAAAGGTGGTTATGAGCATTGATGATGGCTGGGTTATTGGTTAGGGTCGAACTAAATTATATGGGTTATTGTTTTGTTAGGTTAAACGCACAAATATTATGGAAATGTAACTAAACAAATATGAGTATTGCGCATTTATATTTGATAAAAGATATATAACTGAGAAAATAGTAAAATATTATTAAAAAATAATAAATAAATAAATAAATAAATAAATAAATAAATAAAAAAATAAAATTAAAATTAAAATTAATAAAAAAATTAAAATGAAAAAAATAAAACAATTATGTAAGACAAAATAAAAGAAAACCTAAAACAGAATAATAAAAATATATTTAACAAAAAAAAAAATATATATATAAAAATTAAATTTTTAAGTGAAATACGTGTTTGGTGAAAATTTAGTGATGAGTTAAAAATTGTATTTTTATTTAATGAAAAACTGAATTATTGAAAAATTAAATTTTTAGTAAAAACTAGAATTTTTAGTGAAAAATTGAATTTTTAGTGAAAAATTGAATTTTTAGTGAAAAATTGAATTATTAGTGAAAAATTGAATTTTTAGTGAAAAATTGAATTTTTAGTGAAAAATTGAATTTTTAGTGAAAAATTGAATTTTTAGTAAAAAATTGAATTTTTAGTGAAAAATTGAATTTTTAGTGAAAAATTGAATTATTAGTGAAAAATTGAATTTTTAGTGAAAAATTGAATTTTTAGTGAAAAATTGAATTTTTAGTGAAAAATTGAATTTTTAGTAAAAAAATTGAATTTTTAGTGAAAAATTGAATTTTTAGTGAAAAATTGAATTTTTAGTGAAAAATTTAATTTTTAGTGAAAAATTTAATTTTTAGTGAAAAATTGAATTTTTAGTGAAAAATTGAATTTTTATTGAAAAATTGAATTTTTAGTGAAAAATTGAATTTTTAGTGAAAAATTGAATTTTTAGTGAATAATTGAATTTTTGGTGAAAAATTGAATTTTTAGTGAATAATTGAATTTTTAGTGAAATATTGAATTTTCAGTGAAAAATTGAATTTTTAGTGAAAAATTGAATTTTTACTGAAAAATTGAATTTTTACTGAAAAATTGAATTTTTAGTGAAAAATTGAATTTTTAGTGAAAAATTGAATTCTAGTGAAAATTTGAATTTTTGTTGAAAAATTGAATTTCTAGTGAGAAATTGAATTTCTAGTGCAAAATTGAATTTTTAGTGAATAATTGAATTTTTAGTGAAAAATTGAATTTTTAGTGAATAATTGAATTTTTAGTGAAAAATTGAATTTTTAGTGAAAAATTGAATTTTTAGTGAAAAATTGAATTTTTAGTGAAAAATTGAATTTTTAGTGAAAAATTGAATTTTTAGTGAAAAATTGAATTTTTAGTGAAAAATTGAATTTTTAGTGAATAATTGAATTTTTTAGTGAAAAATTGAATTTTTAGTGAATAATTGAATTTTTAGTGAATAATTGAATTTTTAGTGAAAAATTAATTTTTAGTGAAAATTTGAATTTTTAGTGAAAAATTGAATTTTTAGTGAAAATTTGAATTTTTAGTGAAAAATTGAATTTTTAGTGAAAAATTGAATTTTTAGTGAAAAATTGAATTTTTAGTGAAAATTTGAATTTTTAGTGAAAAATTGAATTTTTAGTGAAAATTGAATTTTTAGTGAAAAATTGAATTTTTAGTGAAAAATTGTATTTTTAGTGAAAAATTGAATTTTTAGTGAAAAATTGAATTTTTAGTGAAAAATTGAATTTTTAGTGAAAAATTGAATTTTTAGTGAAAAATTGAATTTTTAGTGAAAAATTGAATTTTTAGTGAAAAATTGAATTTTTAGTGAATAATTGAATTTTTGGTGAAAAATTGAATTTTTAGTGAATAATTGAATTTTTAGTGAAATATTGAATTTTCAGTGAAAAATTGAATTTTTAGTGAAAAATTGAATTTTTACTGAAAAATTGAATTTTTACTGAAAAATTGAATTTTTAGTGAAAAATTGAATTTTTAGTGAAAAATTGAATTCTAGTGAAAATTTGAATTTTTGTTGAAAAATTGAATTTCTAGTGAGAAATTGAATTTCTAGTGCAAAATTGAATTTTTAGTGAATAATTGAATTTTTAGTGAAAAATTGAATTTTTAGTGAATAATTGAATTTTTAGTGAAAAATTGAATTTTTAGTGAAAAATTGAATTTTTAGTGAAAAATTGAATTTTTAGTGAAAAATTGAATTTTTAGTGAAAAATTGAATTTTTAGTGAAAAATTGAATTTTTAGTGAAAAATTGAATTTTTAGTGAATAATTGAATTTTTAGTGAAAAATTGAATTTTTAGTGAATAATTGAATTTTTAGTGAATAATTGAATTTTTAGTGAAAAATTAATTTTTAGTGAAAATTTGAATTTTTAGTGAAAAATTGAATTTTTAGTGAAAATTTGAATTTTTAGTGAAAAATTGAATTTTTAGTGAAAAATTGAATTTTTAGTGAAAAATTGAATTTTTAGTGAAAATTTGAATTTTTAGTGAAAAATTGAATTTTTAGTGAAAATTGAATTTTTAGTGAAAAATTGAATTTTTAGTGAAAAATTGTATTTTTAGTGAAAAATTGAATTTTCAGTGAAAAATTGAATTTTTAGTGAAAAATTGAATTTTTAGTGAAAAATTGAATTTTTAGTGAAAAATTGAATTTTTAGTGAAAAAATGAATTTTTAGTGAAAAATTGAATTATTGGTGAAAAAACGATTTTGCAATTATAATCGATAAATTAAAGTAGAAAATGACGAATTTCTTTTATTTAAAAATTTATCATTTATTAACTCCAAAAAAATGTATAAACTAAAACGATACTAAAATCAAAATATATAACAATAGTTTCTGTTTATTATCTGAGCACGCGAAGAAAGCATGTTTTACAAGAAACTGCGTCATACAAATCTTAAAAAATAAAATATATAACGTGCTTAATGTCGTAACGAAAGCTAGCGCTTGTCCCGTATTTAATACAACCTCTTCGATCGCGACGCGATCAAACTATTATCAGCTGTTTATACTTTAAATAAATGAAAAAAAAATAGTTTTTGGCGGCAATTGCGTTTAATTGTCATGACAATTGCAACAACAAAAAGAAATAAAACAGAAAAATCACACGTGGTCTCATTGCACTTAACGAACTGAACGAAACTGAACGCTGAACGATAATGCGCAATAAATCAACTTTTATCGCATTTGCATTAATACTTGGTAGTTGCGCTTTCATTGAATTGCAAAATAGCAATCAAAACGTAACGAAGATTTTATTTTACAATCGTCACTTTGTCGCCACGACTCTGCGACACTTTGACGCATGTGACATTTGACGTGGTTTAAACTAATAATAATAATTATCGTCGGATATCTGCCTTGCAGCGATTAATAAACAAAACGTTTTATTTTTTCAATTTTATATTTTGTCAATTTTGTTTCTAATGCAACAAATATTATAAAAAAAATATATATTACAAACTGGCAGCACGTGCAGCGTGTTATTGAACTTTGGCTGTGCACAACAGATGGCGCTGTGCTGCTGAATGCAACTTCAAATCACTTTTGCTTATTGCTTGTTATTTATTTAATATATTTTCATAATTTATTTTTCATTAGTTTTTAATTATTTTTTTAATACTTTTTTAATTCAGTTTTTTATTAATTGCTCCAGGGAATTTAGTTGCGTTCGCGCGACGACAACAATTAGCAGGGGGTTTGAGTTATCGTTAAACTGTCGTTAACGAAACCTCTGACACCACTACTAGTTTTTTGTAATTGCGTAGATTATGTATATTTTATATGCCCATTTATTATTAGTTTTTATAATTAATTTTTAATAGATTTATTTATTGCTTATTTTTGCGTAAATAGCTGGTTTTAAGATTAGATTAAAAAAAGATTTTAATTTATAGATACGTTTAGTTTTATTGCTAATTTAAAAAATTGATGTTACATAATTATTCAAAAAAAAATCAAATTTTCACAAAAACAATCACTTTTCAATTCAAATGTTCACTAAAAATTCAATTTTTCACTTAAAATTCAAATTTTTAATAAAAAGTTAAATTTTCACAAACATGTGAATTTTTCACTTAAAATAAAAAAAAAAAAATAACAGAATTCACTTTTTCACTGAGAATTGAATATTTCACTAAAAATTCAATTTTTCACACAAAATTTAATTTGTACTAAAAATACAATTTTTAATTAAAATTTCACAAAAAATTTAATTTTTAGTGTAAAAATCTATTTTAATTAAAAATGATAAATATTTTTTTATAAATAAATATCAATTTTTTATAAAAATATCGATTTTTTATAAAAAAATATCGATTTTTATAAAAAAAAAATATCGATTTTTTATAAAATAAAATATCGATTTTTTATAAAAAAAATATATCGATTTTTTATAAAAAAAAATCGATTTTTTATTAAAAAAAATCGATTTTTTATAAAAAAAAATATCGATTTTTTATAAAAAAAAAAATATCGATTTTTTATAAAAAAAAAATCGATTTTTTATAAAAAAAAAAATATCGATTTTTTATAAAAAAAATATCCATTTTTTATAAAAAAAATATCGATTTTTTATAAAAAAAAATATCGATTTTTTTTATAAAAAAATATCGATTTTTTATAAAAAAAAAATAGCAGCTTTTGTAAAAAAATATCGATTTTTTATAAAAAAAGAAAATATCGATTTTTTATAATAATACAAATATCTATTTTTTTTTTAAATAACGAAATTGTTAATAAGAAAAATATCGATTTTCTTTAAAATATTTGATTTTTTTAAATATCGATTTTTCGAAAAATATATCGATTTAAAATTTATCGATTTTTTATTTAACAACAAAAATGTATTAACATCATGGACCGCAAATAACCGGAATCGGAACCGTTATTAAAAATGTGTGAAACTAGAAGCGGAATTGGAACCCATATATATTTTTTGGTAGAACCGGAATCGGAACCGTGATGAAAAAAATTAGTTGAACCGGAATCCTTACCCATATAATATATTGATTAAAACTGGAACCGCTATTTTAAATATATGAGAACCAGAACCAATACTCAAAAGGTTTATAGTCTCTGCTTGGGACCGTAAAGGACCGGAATCGGAACCCATATAACTTTTTTTGGTTGGAACCGGAATCGGAACAGGAACCGCTATTTTAAAAATCTTCGAACCAGAACCGGAAATGATTTTTCAAAGGGTTTTTTTAGTGCCTGTTTAAAAATGTATCGATAAATGTTTTCATTTCAAAAATCAAATTACACCTCTAATATTTCGTTGAGATTTTCGATAGTTTGGTATTAAATTGAAAAAACCTTAAAAATGTAAATAAAAAATCGATACGTTATATTGATAATATATATTTCAATATATCGTATAAAAAAATAAAAAAAAATAAAAAAAAATATTGAAGTTAAATAGTCCTATTGGACTTTTTATAAAGGGTTTGTTAACAGGGACGCTACAAAAGTAGAGCGACAGGGACAGCAAACGACGCCATATTTCTTGCCGCTCTTTTGACATTTCTCCATTTCATTTCATGATGGAAAGATATACGAATACGAATTTCGGTAGTAAATTTTAATAATTTCGACTCTTTGTTGGCTCGTATATCTTTCCATCATGAAATGGCAAACCTTACTGAAGAGAAATGTAGAAAAAGCGGCAAGAAATATGGCGTCGTTTGCTGTCCCTGTCGCTGTACTTTTGTAGTGTCCCCGTTAAAAAACCCTTTATAACTTGTGTAGCGCTCTTATTGAAAAACCCTTTAGTACTTCGAATAATATAATTTTTTAATCGATTACAAAAAAATAATCGATGCCTTACCTTCTTCTCCGGTTTCGGCTTCGGCACGTCCTTCTTCTTCTTGCGCGGCGGTATGCGCCCATTAAACTCCTGCAATCGTTCGCGACCCGCGGTAAAATTCTCATAACGATCGTCGAACTCATCCCAGCTGGTCTCATGTTCACTCTGACATTCGCGTTCATCCTCGCCCGTCGATGTGAGCCGCGTGCTGCAAAATGCAAAAAGAAATAAGATTATAAATTTTATTTTTTACAATATTTGTATTTAATATTACAACTACTACTACTAATCGGGGGACTCGTTGTTTTCTTATCTTAAATTCAAAATTATTGCAATGGGAAAAATCTTTTGAAAGCGCGTTATAATTAAGCGTGAATGCTGCAGCGGCGACTGGGGCTGCCGACCGTCAGTCATGGGAATCAATTCAGCTGATAATGGTGCCGTTGTCGTCGTCGTCGTCGGTCCACGCAGCCTAGACCCGTTTAATGCGCGCCAAAATGAGATCGAGCCCTCAATGATGATGATGATGAGGATGATGTAGCGTAATCGTATCTCAAGGGTTTCTATGTATGTTCGATACAGACATAGTCTAGACTTGCAACGCCGATGCATAAATAGCGTAGCAGTGTACTTGGGAACAACAAGTTTCGTTAAGTTGCAAAACGTGTCATGTGAATTAGGTTCTTTAAGTTATAGTTTTAGCAGTTCAGCAGACATTTTGTTTAATTAATGAAAGCAATTAAATTAGTCGATAAAAATTTGTATAAAAATACAATTTTATTTGTTTTGATTTTTTTTTGTCTAGAAAATGCGTTGCTTTGATTGAAATTGAGTAACTTTTAATTTTTTTTTTAATTTTTCTAAAAATTATTTTGGAACCATTTTATTTTTTTTAATTTTTCACTAATTTTATAATTTGTGTAAAACGGTTTAAAGTATATCGTTATGTTTAATAATTGTAATTTATCGATAATTTTTAAAACGTTTTTAATTGTTTTATTTATTTCTGTTGTTTAAACATTTTCTGTTCATTATTTATTTTAAATCGATAACTTCGATAACAATATTTTTCATTTAAAATATGATAATTTTTGTAGTTTCGAGTCGATTTTTATTCGTTTTAGATATGCTGTACCAATTTTTGTTATTTTTTTAAATTGTCTTAATTTTGTTATTTCAAATTATTTCGATAACTTCGATAATCATATTTTATTTATTATTTATACAATTTTTTAATATTCGTATTTATGATTCTACATTTAGGATATACTGTTTCAATTTCTAATTTGATTTCAGTTGTTTTGCGATACCTTTTTGAAATTTTGTTATTTAAAATCAATAACTTTGATAATCATATTCAACTTGTTATTATTGCTATCTCATAAATCATTTTATTATCATTTTCAATCCTATTTCTAATTTCATTTTAGCTGTATATTGATATTCTGCTATTTTTGTTATTTAAAATAATTTCGATAACATCGATAACACAATATGTCAATGGTCAATAATGGTTATTATTTCGATTTTTTGTCGTGATGGATATTTTCTTCCAATTTCTTATTAATTTTTGCTAGCTTTTCGTTACTACTTTTATTTTGTTATTTAAAATCGAAAATTTCGATAATAATATTTGAACTTTATTTTTTATTTTTTTATACGTTTTCGTTATGCTGTTCCAATTTCTAATAAGAAATTAGTAATTTTTTTATATAGTTTATAAATTTTGTTATATAAAAAAATTTCGATAACTTCGATAATAATTTTTTTACATGTTATTATTGCTAATTTCAAAAGTCATATCTTGATTATTAATCGTTTTTGATATTCTGTTCCAAGTTCTTTTATTTTTTTTGTTTATTTTCAAACAATTGTTACAATTGTTATTTCAAATCGACAGCTTGATAATTATATATTATTTGTTTTTCGATATTGTTTATATTTCGTTTTATAAAATCGAAAATTGCGATATATATATATTATTTGTAATTTGTCAATTTAAATATTGCTGATTTGATTTTTTATTCGTTCGATATTCTGATTTTTGATTTGAATTGATTTTTTTTTTTGATATCGACAACTTCAATAATGTTATTTTATTTGTTATTTTTAAATTGATTAAAATATCTATTTGATTTATCGATTAAAATATCAACTAAAAATATCGATGAAAAATGTTATAAAATGCAATAATCTTATAAAATTTTATAAAATTGTTGATTTTCACCACTTACCGTCTCGTCACCGCATCCGAGTAACTGCGCTGCAGTCTCTGTGCCGGCCCCGTGTTCGTTGACGCCGTCTGTGTCATCGCCGACGGCGTGGTTGCCGTCGCCGCCGCTAAGCCTCCCTGATTCACAGACGCTGGTCCCATCATATTTATTGTTGGCGTCGGCGGTGGCGTATACTGAAAATGTGCAGCATATGCAGCGGCGGCAGCTGCCTGTTGTTGCTGATAATAGTGCGGTGGCAGCGGCGGCGCAGACTGTGGCGGTGCTGGTTGTTGCTGTGGATAGTGATAATGAAAGCTGGGCTCATCGCCGGCCGCAAAACTGACGCTGGTGCGTGGTGTACGCGGTGTGGAGCGTGCGCGCGGAAAGAAAACTTCGCCGCCGCCATGATACGAGGCAGGGCTGTGCACGGAACAGGAAGGGCTTGGTGGTGTGGGATACTGAAAAACGGGCGTGGCTGCAAATAAAGAAGAAGAAAAAAATAAAATTAATTTAAATGTGATAAAAATTCAATAAAAATGCTGCAATTAAAACAAGTCTTTGCTAGATAAGAAACGACGCGGCGACGTGCGTCTGAGCGCGTAATTAAAAAGCGACGCATTTAAATCCTTCGTGCTTCATACTTCGTACAGTTTTGCATACTTAATAAAAAGATCGTTAAATATGTGGTGACTCTTTAGGTTGTTAGTTGGAGTGGGGGATTGTGACTTGGAAAAAAAAACAGATTTTATGACTTTGTTGGTTCGTATAATAAAATAATGCAAAACGTTGACCATAGCGGGAGGATACTGACCACCACTCTTTGAGGTTGATAATTGGTATAATTGTGAGTCTGACGCACTTTGAAATAAAATTTATTTTTGCGTTTTTATTGCATTTTTTTCTTAGTACATAAAATCGTAGAAAATACACAATTTTATGACGATTTAAGCATTAAAGCAGCTGTGTTTTAAGCTTTTTGAATGCAGCGCTTCGTTTTTGTTCTTTCGTTAAGTTTTGTCACGTTTCGTTAAGTAGTTTTTAAGATTTAAAAATGAATTTTATTAAGTAGTTGTACTAAATTTGGTCATTTTAATTCTTTAAGCATATTTAAAATATTTCGTTAAGTTTTATCAAGTTTCGTTAAGTAGTTTTTTAGGTTTAAAAGTAGAATTTATTAGGTAGTTGAACTATTTTTGTCATTTTACGTCATATTTCATATATAAAAATTTTCGTTCAGTTTTTGAAAGTTTCGTTAAGTTGTAAAGTATTGTAAAATTTGTTTACATAGACAATTTTTGGAAGTTTTATGCATCTTTAAAATTTGTGATGCATTTTAAATGTTTCGTTAAGTAGTTTTTAATGTTAAAAAATGCATTTTTTTTATGTAGTTGATCAAATTTTAGTCATTTTATGTTTATTTAAGTATTATAGCGTATTTACAAATTTTCGTTAAGTTTTTTTGAAACTTCGATAAGTTTTTTTGAAGTTTCGTTAAGTTCTAAATTGTTGTAAAAATGTTGAAAAAGAGCTTTTCTCTAAATTTTATTTCATTTAAAATTTATAAGGCATTCTAAAAGTTTCGATAAGTTTATTTTTGTTTCGTTAAGTTGTTTTTTATGTTTAAAAATGCACATTCCTTTGTGATTATTTATATTTTTGACATTTCATGCCATGTTGATTATTTTAGCTTATTTAAATATTTTCGTTAAGTTTCTTTCTCAAATCGTTAAGTCGTAAATATTTATACAAATTGTTGAAAATAACTTTTCTTGCTTATTTTATTGAATTTTTCAATTTTAGTTATATTTTTAATGATATACTTATTTTTTTTTAATTTCGTTAAGTAGTTTTTAAAGTTGAAGAATGTATTTTCTTATGTAATTGTTCTATAAAGTTTCGTTAAGTTTTTTGTTGAAATTAATTTGCTTTTTTTACGAAATTCTACATTTTCTCGAATATTTTGTATAGTTATATGCTTTGTTTATCTGTTTTTGACTTAATAAAGTCGATTTTGGTCGAGTTTTTGCTTTTGTAACGTCTTCGAGAGCTTCGTTAAGTTTCTAATTCAAAATAAAGTTTTTGTATTTTTAATTAATTTATATTTTTTGATATTACTTTTTTGATATTTCAAATGTTTCGTTAAGTTGTTTAAAACCTTTTTTTTTATTAATGCAAAAAGCTGCTTCTTGTAAATTTGACTTGGCTTGCAACAACTAAGCCGCAGCAGCAACAACCTGTGTCATCCAACATTCTAAGAACAACAACAACAACAAGAGCAGTAGCAGCAATAACATAATTTGCAATTGACCCAAAGTCCTTGAGCCCAACAATTGTTTGGCCTGTGGCTTGAAAACATCAGCTGTTTTAATTCTTAGCAGCACAAACTAAGCGATTAGCCACTCCTTAACAAAAGACAACAATTGCTGCAGCAATAGCAACAATCACAACAACAACAACAACAACAACAACAGTAGCAACAATAAAAAGTATAAAATCTAAAACAGCAGCTGTTTGGTTTAAACGAAGACGCATTTGTTGGCAACATCTGCAACAGCAACATATTGCATTTGAAATTATTTGCCAACTGACAACTAATGTTGCTGCTGCTTAGCATATTGTTGCTGCTAAAGCAGTTGTCAATGTTAATGTAACCTTGAAATTTGCAGCATCATTAATTTTATTTTTATTATTATTGAGTTTTTGTTTTGCTGCTGCTTTAACAACGTGGTTGTCGAGTAAAAATTGTGTTAAATATTGTTGTTGCTGCCGCTGCTTTTATTACGTTGCTGCAACTACTTAACTTAGTTTATGAGTTGCATGCATGCATAAAATTCTGTAATTGTATTGAATATTCTTTTTTTCTCCCTTTTCTTAAAGTATTTTATAAAATTTATTCAAAGTTTTAAATGCATTTTATTTAATTTTTGCTTTTATGCGAATGACACGCTGTTCGCTCGTTGTTCGTTCTTTCGCGCATGAGTAGCAGCAACAATATTTATGCAAACAAATATTGTTAATTAATAATTACTATAAAATGAAAATGCTAAAGATAGCACTGACAACAATAATTGTATGGCACAAGCAAGCAAGCAATTAATTGATTCGTTCTGCTGTTAAGCAATTTATGAGGAAGCGTTGGTTCTACTGACACGGGGCGTAGCATGTTAAACAATAGTGTAATGTGTTTTAAATGTTATTAAATTACTTTATTATATTAGAAATGGCTAAATAATGCAAATAGCGTAGTTTTTAGAAACTCAACGAAACTTTTTAAAACTTAACGAAACATTTTTATTTGCTTAACAAATAGCTATCGTACACTAGTATACAAATATATTAATGTAAATATAAAATTTGCAAATTAAGCACTCAAAAATTCACATAACGAAACATTTTGTAATAAATTTTATAAAAAAAAGGCTTTAGTAATAATAAAAATGCTAAATAAAGCAATGTATTTAATAGATTTAGGTTTTTAAAAACTTAACGACATTTTTTCTAACTCAACGAAACTTTTTTATTTGCCTAAAAAATAGCTACTATATGCTAGTATACCAATATATGAAATAAATGTAAAATTTTCAAATTAAACACTAAAAAGTTCACTTAACAAAGTTTTGAATTTATTTAATTTTTTATTATGTATTTTTATTTATTTCAAATTTTTTTTTTGTATATTATTTATAAATTTATATATTTTTTGTTGTATTTAAATTTTTAATGATTGTTAATTTATATTAGTTAATATTATTTTATGTTTAATTAATATTATTTAATTTGTCTTCAAATTTTGTATTGTTTTTTTTTTTTGATTTAAATTCTTTATTCATATTTTTTTAAAACTTAATTTTTTATTTTCTTTTTTTTTTTTTTCAATTTCTTGAATTATTTTTTTTTTTAATTAAATTTTTACATATATATATACATTTTTTAGATTTAATTTTTTTTTTATTTTGGATTTATTTTCTTTTTGTATTTTTTATATATAATTATTTTATAAATTTTGATTTGTTTATTTTTTTCTTTTTTCATTTATATTTTTCTTTTTTAATAAATGATTTATTTTTATTTTTAAAATTTTATATATTTTTATGTATTTAAAATTTTATATAATTTATGTATTTAAAATTTTATATAATTTATGTATTTAAATTTTTATAATTTATCTTGTTTAATTTTTCGTTTCCTTTTTTTAAATTTTTATTTTATTTTTTTATATATTTTTCTTTTTTAATAAATGATTTATTTTTATTTTTAAAATTTTATATATTTTTATGTATTTAAAATTTTATATAATTTATGTATTTAAAATTTTATATAATTTATGTATTTAAAATTTTATAATTTTTTTTTTTGATTAATTTTTCTTTTCCTTTTTTTTTAATTTTTATTTTATTTTTTAAATTTTTGTCTTTTTTTTAATTTTTCAATTTTTTTTTAAATTTTTCTTTTTTTCTTTATTTTTTAATTTTTTTTTATTTTTTTTATTTTTATTTTCTTTTTTTTTATTTTTTTTTCTTATCTTTTTCATTCAATTTTTATTTTCCTTTTTTTTATATTTTTTCTACTCTTTTTCTTTCATTTTTTAAATTTTTATTATTTTTTTAAATTATATTTTTTTTACATTGAATTTTGTTGTATTTTTCAATTATTTCTTAATCTTTTATTTAAATTTCTGCCCGCCAGTCACTCTGACGTTCGTTCGTTTTATCTGCAACGCGCTGCGCTGTTAACTTTGTCGATTTACAAGCTTTTTGTAATGCGGGCTCGTTGCGTGGCCTTGAGCGTCAAGTCGCGGCATAAGCCTCAGCATATGTTCTACGATTTGCTATATAGCAAAACAATTAACTGCAGCTATATAAGAAATGAGTCTTATTACAATTTTTTTTTGCATTGAATTAAATTTATTTAATTCATCGGAGACTTACTAAATAAAGACTTTGAATAGCATTTTTTATACTATCCTCTCCGAACTCTACCAATTTCCTTTTTTTTAATATTTAAATTTAATAATTTCATAATGTGTCTCTTCGTTAAGTTTTTTATGCACTCATCAACGCAGTTTCATCAATTTTATTAGCTGCATTCTGCAAAAAGCACTAAATTGTTTTAAATGTCAACTGCTCGAAGTGGTCATAAAATGGCGCTAAGTTTTAATTTATTATTAGCATCATTAACTTTTTCACAGCATTTACATATATTAACCCATTAAAGTCTAAGTTCAAAAATATAAAATTCATTTTTCTTATATACAAATTCAAATATTTGATAATTACAGCTAAATATAAAATGTTTTAAATCTCAACTAAAGTTTAAATGCATTTCAAGCTTTAGATATAGCTGTCCTCTTTAAGGCACAATGGTGCATTAAAGGGTTAAATAACACTTGAGGTAGAGTTCATAGTCTGTAGCGGGTGAGTTGTTGGATGTCAGTCAAAGTCAGAGACGCATTCGCATAAATGCTGCAAACTGCGAACAATAATGAATTCAAGTCACTGCACCAGACAAAAGCCAAGCACAATAATAATTCTTCTGCTGTTGCCGCTGCTGCTGTTGTTAAGAAGTTTTATTGTCTCAATGCAAAAGCTAGTTAATAATAATAATAATCAACTTTATCATGCGCCATCATCATGACAAAAGATGCAACATCCAGCAACACTCCTTTTGTTAAGTTCGGTTTCAAGCAGGGGCGGAACTGGGATGAAAAATCTTAGCAAGCTTTGCATTTTTATTAGGCGCAAAATAGTACCGACCTAGACACAATTTTTAGCAGACTCGAAACAGTTTAGAAATACTTTTGCGAAATATTTTATGCAGACATTCAGCGGGGTTTACATCAAATACTGCACAAATACTGCACATACTTTTGGCATGAGGTTGGAAGAACGAAAAAGTCAGTTGTGACAACCAACTTCAATCGATTAAAACGACTTTTCTGAAGATTTGTTCACGTAACTGTCCATATTCGGTTGCCGCTTGAATTATTAGCCTATACACAATTCAAATTGTTTTAAAATTGGTTGTAAAAAATCCTCTCTTGGCATAAGGTTGGAAAATGTCAGTTGTGAGAACCAACTTCTATCAGTCAAAACGATTTTTCTACAGATTTGTTGACGAAACTGCCATATTCGGTGGGCGCTTGAAATATTAACACATTCCAAATTATTCTAACCTTGGTTGTTTAAAAAATCTTCTTTTGGCATTATGTTGGAAGAACGAAAAAGTCAGTTGTGAAAACCAACTTCTATCGATTAAACGATTTTTTCTACAAATGCCTTAAACATTAGCATATGCACAATCCTAATAGTTCTAAAACTGGTTCTACTCCAAACTACACTCTTTTAGTTTTGACTTTAAAAACCGACCAAGCGTTTGAGAGAACCGATTACGTTGGTTGGTCAAAAAGTTGGTTGATGCAACAACTATCTATTCTGTGTGTGCCTATTTTAGGACATTCCCCGAAATATGTCGGGAATTTTCATTCAAAATTTGACAAACTTGGATGACAGACTATTATTTTCTGTGAGTTTGCGGAAAAATTTGACTCAATAGAGGTGGTATGGTAAGTCCGCTCCTGTTTTAAGTTCAAGTAGAGTCTTATTTTTTTCTTTACAACGTCTTCATATTGTCGACTAATAAATGACGGCTTCATAAACTGTGTGCTCGCAGCTGACAATTAACTCTTACAATAATCTTGCATTAAAACAAAATAAAAAACTAGTATACAAAACATTCAAGTTTGTATAGACCTCCATGCATTCATCCGATGAGTGATTAACTGTCAAGGCAAAAAGGTAACTTACTATGTAGATTTTCAGCGCGTATCTGTTGAAATGATTGCATTTACTTCAAAAAAAACTACTTCAATTTTATATCTATGCCAAGTTTAATTTTAACACAGCACACGGTGTGTGTGTGTTTAATTGAAAATTGCAATTTCATGCAAATTTGCATAAATACTACAAAATTAAACAATTAACGAAGCAACAACCACGTATTGATTGCATCTGTAATCGAGCGCATAATTTATCAGTTGTCGTCGTTTCAGGTGTCTGTTATTTTGTAGTAATTTAGAAGAATATATGTGTAAAAAAAAGGCAAAAGAAATATAATTTAATTATTACTTTGCGCTGTGGCGTAAAATTACTGTTTATTAAAATTACATCGCATGTGTCAGGCGTGGGTGTAAATGCTGTAATTGTTGCAAATTATGACATTAAAATGTGTTGTCGTTGTATTTAAGCGTTTGAGCTTGACAGGTGGCGCATTTTAGGATATTAAAAAAAAAGTTTCGTTAAGTTTTTAAAAATTTCGTTCAGTTATTTAGCTGTAATTTTAAAACTGTAAAATTATATTTGAAGCACGTTTTATAAAAAACGCATTAATTTTAAAGTATTTTATGCGAAAAACAACTTTCGTTAAGTTTTGAAAACTTTCGTTAAGTATAATTTTTAATATTATTAAATGCACCTACTAATTCTAAATAGAATATGCATATAAAAAAGTTTCGTTACGTTAATACATAAATACATAAATACATAAATACATAAATACATAAATACATAAATACATAAATACATAAATACATAAATACATAAATACATAAATACATAAATACATAAATACATAAATACATAAATACATAAATACATAAATACATAAATACATAAATACATAAAAACATAAATACATAAATACATAAATACATAAATACATAAATACATAAATACATAAATACATAAATACATAAATACATAAATACATAAATACATAAATACATAAATACATAAATACATAAATACATAAATACATAAATACATAAATACATAAATACATAAATACATAAATACATAAATACATAAATACATAAATACATAAATACATAAATACATAAATACATAAATACATAAATACATAAATACATAAATACATAAATACATAAATACATAAATACATAAATACATAAATACATAAATACATAAATACATAAATACATAAATACATAAATACATAAATACATAAATACATAAATACATAAATACATAAATACATAAATACATAAATACATAAATACATAAATACATAAATACATAAATACATAAATACATAAATACATAAATACATAAATACATAAATACATAAATACATAAATACATAAATACATAAATACATAAATACATAAATACATAAATACATAAATACATAAATACATAAATACATAAATACATAAATACATAAATACATAAATACATAAATACATAAATACATAAATACATAAATACATAAATACATAAATACATAAATACATAAATACATAAATACATAAATACATAAATACATAAATACATAAATACATAAATACATAAATACATAAATACATAAATACATAAATACATAAATACATAAATACATAAATACATAAATACATAAATACATAAATACATAAATACATAAATACATAAATACATAAATACATAAATACATAAATACATAAATACATAAATACATAAATACATAAATACATAAATACATAAATACATAAATACATAAATACATAAATACATAAATACATAAATACATAAATACATAAATACATAAATACATAAATACATAAATACATAAATACATAAATACATAAATACATAAATACATAAATACATAAATACATAAATACATAAATACATAAATACATAAATACATAAATACATAAATACATAAATACATAAATACATAAATACATAAATACATAAATACATAAATACATAAATACATAAATACATAAATACATAAATACATAAATACATAAATACATAAATACATAAATACATAAATACATAAATACATAAATACATAAATACATAAATACATAAATACATAAATACATAAATACATAAATACATAAATACATAAATACATAAATACATAAATACATAAATACATAAATACATAAATACATAAATACATAAATACATAAATACATAAATACATAAATACATAAATACATAAATACATAAATACATAAATACATAAATACATAAATACATAAATACATAAATACATAAATACATAAATACATAAATACATAAATACATAAATACATAAATACATAAATACATAAATACATAAATACATAAATACATAAATACATAAATACATAAATACATAAATAAATAAATAAATAAATAAATACATTAACACTAAAATAGACTTAAATCTAACCGAATAGAAAAATATTAAAAAATACCATACAATTTAAATGCAGCGCGTATTAAGCTCATGTTAAGCGCGCCGCTAAACGTTGCTCAAACTGTCTGTCGTAGTTGTTTGACTGACTACCTGACTGATTAATGATTGGCAGCTGCAATATGCAGACATAGTGGCTGCATTTTCTATGCCACCCACCATCCGCCAGTCATCAAACGTCAAAAGCAACACAGCGAACTAACGAGCGGCATTACAGCAAAAGCACTCGTCTAGCACACTTCACTCGTTGTGCGCTTCCTTCGTTGCGCCACAGTAATCGCTGCACTCGTTGTATTTGCTTTCCTCGTTGTGTTGGTAGTTTAAACATTTTTGAATAAATTTGCGCCAAAAAAATAAAAACTAGTAAAAGTTGCTTTTGTAGTAATTGTATTGTTTTTTTTTTGTTATTACACGTTTTGTTGTTTTAGTAATTATTTGTTGCATATCTAATTAATGCAAATTAATTGCAATTTAGCGCTTCATGCTACAATTAAATTCAAATGAGCCGCATAGGTTTTTGTCTGTGCATTGTTAATTTTTTTCACTGATTAACAATAGAACTTGACGCTTTAAAGTAACTTCAGTTTAAAGCCTTAAATAGCAAAAGGATTCAAATTAAAAACTACTTTAAATCACAAACTACTTTAAGTCCAAAAAGGCTTTGTATTGTTTTGTTTATTGCCTTTGTATGGCTTCCAATGTTGAATGCACATTTTTGGCATTTTTATGATGCTCACACGAACGTCGAAAATGTGGCTATCAATTAAATCGCCGCGCCGCCCATTAAGGCCTCCTCACAGTTGTTGAGTTTTAGTCATGTGTAGGAACTGCGTTCATGTTAACAACACAGCGGCAGCTCGTTAACAAACTTAAATATGGCAGTTAATTAGCGCTGTTGACATTTTGTTGTAAACAATAAAATGTTGCAAAAAAAAAAAAAAAACGGTTAAACTGAAAAAATATTTTAACTGTGCCCAAAAATAGCGCAATTCGCACACGTTGTTTGGTGAAGGTCCTTTTTGGCAGGCGCATCATTATTTTCCGCAACACTTTTTTGGTGTTAGCTTAAGGTTGTTTCAATTGGAATTTTGTTTAAAAAATATATAGCTTTTAAATTGATGCAAGTTTTTTTTTTTTAATTTGAATGACTACTTTTTATAGAGTATTTTTGTAAGAAGTATTTTTTACTATATAATACCTTTATAAAGTAGTTTAGAAGTTTCAGAAGTAATTTTAAAGTACTTTTAAGGTATTTTAAAGTATTTTTTTTTAAGTACTTTTAAAATATGTTTGAAGTACATTTAAAATATTTTTAAATAATTTTTACATTTTACGTATTTTTGAAATACTTTAAGAGTTATATTTAATGTAATTATAAAGTACTTTTTAAATACTTGTAAAGTAATTTTAAAGTACTTTTTAAGGTATTTTAAAGTATTTTTTTTAAGTGCTTTTGAAGTAATTTTTAAATATTTTTTGAAGTACCGTTAAAATATTTTTTAAGTACTTTTAAATGACTTTATGAAGTAATTTTAAAGTACATTTTAAGTATTTTTCAAATACTTTTAGAGTGCTTTTTGAAGTAATTTTAAAATACTTGTTAAGTACTTGTAAGGTAATTTTAAAGTATTTTTTAAGTGTCTTTTGAAGTACTAATTGGAGTACTTTTAAAATACTTACTGAAATACATTTCAAGTATTTTTGAAGTAATTTGATAGTACCTTTTAAATTATTTTGAATTTATTTTAAAGAACTTTTTGAAGTGCCTTTTGAAGTACGTTTTGAAGTAATTTTTTAGCAAAAATACTACTTAATCATTTTGAAAGTACTTGAAATTTATTATTGAAAGTCCTTTTTAAATTGCTTGTTAAAAAATTAGAAAAAAAAATACTTTAAAATTATATTAAAAAAAAATGTTTAAGTACTTTAAGAATTATGATTTTAAAGTATTTTTCCTGTTTTGTGAGTACTTTATAAATATACACATAATACTAATATAATGGTATATTGAATAGTACATTTAATAGAATATTTAATAGTATATCTAAAAGTATACTTAAAAGTATATTTAATAATATATTTTATAGTATATTTAATTGAATATATAATAGTTCCTTTATTTGTATTTAATAGTATATTTAATATTTTAAAATAAATACTATTAAAAATACTATTAAATAAACTATTAAATATATTGTAAAACATATTATTAAATATATCATTAAATATACCATATTAAATATTCTAAAATAAATACTTAATAGTATATTCAACTATTAAATATATTATAAAATATACTGTAAAATATACTATTAAATATATCATTTAATACAGTATTAATAATTATATTAAATAAACTATTAAATAAACTAATAAATATACAGTTTATTTAATAGTTTATTTAATAATATTATTAATACTGTATTAAATGATATATTTAATAGTATGTTTTACAGTATATTTTATAAAATATTTTAATAGTTAAATATAATATTTAGTATTTATTTTAGAATATTTAATACCATATTTAATCGTATATTTATTAGTATATTTTGTAGTATATATTACAGTATATTTTATAGTATATTTAATAGTATATTTAATAGTATTTATTTTAGAATATTATATATACTATTAAAGAAACTATTATATATTCCATTAAATATACTATAAAATAAATGGTATATTTATTTAAATGGTATATATATTAGTATATTTTGTAGTATATTTGTATTATATTTTAAAACATATTTAAGGGCATATTTAATGGTATATTTAATAGTATCATAATAACATATTTAATATTATATTTAAATTCACATCATATCTTTGAAATTCGTTTAAGTAATATTTTATAACTATAACTTCTAAATTCAATTTACATATATGGAGAATCTTATAAATCATTTTAAACGTACCATTTATAAGTAGTTTGTAAAGTATTTAAAGTTATTTCGAAAATAATTCAATAGATTTTTAACACTTGTTATTATTTTGCAGTACTTTTTAGAATTCATAATGATACTTATTTTGCTATGAAAATATATTTTTAATTTATTTTACTGACATTTTGCAGTCATGCGATCGAACGTGTCTGCGATCAATTAAATTTCCAATTTTGGCAATTCCGCATATTGGCTGTAAATGGCAACGTCATGTCATGTGGCAACATCAAACGTTTGAGCTATGCACAAAAATCGACGTACAAAGCGCCATTTTGTCTGGTATGTGATATTCGCGCGAAAACGAAACGAACCAGGTGATCTATTGACTGATCGATCGATAGGTGGTTTGCTGTCAGAATGAGTGATGCCAATTGTTTGGAATTTAAGGAACGCGCGCGCAGCTGTTTTGTAAGTTATTCAAAAAAGGCGCAATTTTGCAATTGATTGAATATTGCACAATTTGGAATCAAAAATAAAAAAAGAAATATAAAATCTAAAATATAAAAATGATAAAAATTATAAAAAAATAAATAAAAGATAATTCAAAAATAATAAAAAAGAACACAAAATTATAACATAATAAAAATATTAAAATATAATAAAAAATAATAAAAAATAATAAAAAGTAATAAAAAATAATAAAAAATAATAAAAAATAATAAAAAATAATAAAAAATAATAAAAAAATAATAAAAAAATAATAAAAAATAATAAAATATAATAAAAAATAATAAAAAATAATAAAAAATAATAAAAAATAATAAAAATAATAAAAATAATAAAAATAATAATAAAAAATAATAAAAAATAATAAAAAATAATAAAAAATAATAAAAAATAATAAAAAATAATAAAAAATAATAAAAAATAATAAAAAATAATAAAAAATAATAAAAAATAATAAAAAATAATAAACATTAATAAAAAACAATAAAAAATAATAAAAAATAATAAGAAATAATAAAAAATAATAAAAAATAATAAAAAATAATAAAAAATAATAAAAAATAGTAAAAAATAATAAAAAATAATAAAAAATAATAAAAAATAATAAAAAATAATAAAAAATAATAAAAAATAATAAAAAATAATAAAAAATAATAAAAAATAATAAAAAATAATAAAAAATAATAAAAAATAATAAAAAATAATAAAAAATAATAAAAATAATAAAAAATAATAAAAAATAATAAAAAATAATAAAAAATAATAAAAAATAATAAAAAATAATAAAAAATAATAAAAAATAATAAAAAATAATAAAAAATAATAAAAAATAATAAAAAATAATACAAAATAATAAAAATAATAAAAATTATAAAATATAAAAATATAAAAATAATAAAACTGATAAAAATAATAAAAGTAATAACAAAAAATACTAACAGTAAAAACATAAAAACTAATAAAATTTTATAAAAAATAATAATAAATATATCCAAATAATAAAAAAATAATAAATATATCAAAATAATAAAAACAAATTATCAAAAAATTAAAAAAATAATAATAATAAATATAAGAAATATATAATTTATAATAAGAAAAGTAAAAATAACTAAAATAAAAAAAAAAAAATAAAAAATCAAAATAAAAGCTAATAACAAATTACATATTTTTTAGGATGCATTTAAACCGTTTAAAATCTTAAAGCTTCAGTCAACATCTTCTCAATAAAGAATACTTTGAAAACACAAAAATATTGCAAAGTATTTCTTCAACATTTAACTGCATTTCACATAACAAAAAAAAAAAACAACGCTCGTTAAGTTCGTTTAAAATCACACAAAATGAATCCGGCAATAAATAAACAATGAAATCAAACAAAGTCAATGCAATCTACCACCCACGCTCATTATTACAACGAACAGCATTTTGTTGAGTTCCTTTCAAAGACTTCAAAAAGTGATCAAAAGAGTTTTTCCACATTTTGTTGCCGCTGCAATTAATGAGGCTTTCTTGTGAAAACAAAGAGGTAACGCCTTTCTACTTAATAAATCTTCGATAATGACAGCTTGCAAAATTTTGCTGGCGATCGTATCGCGCATGATATATAAAAAACATTTTCATGTTTTTGTGAAATTTTACAAAAATTTTAAATTAACGGTAAATTAAAAATACGAAAATAAAAATGAAATTCATGAAATATATGCGGCCCAAATTTGGCTTAAATCTCCGCATATGTCGGCACGAATGTCAATAATTATGGTGCGAAGAATATACAAAGTCGTCTTAGTCGTTTTCCTGTTCGTTTGGCTGTTTTTGGTTTAATTAGGCGACGATCGATCGCTGATCGAGAAATGACATTTGTCTGACACCTACATTTGATGGTCGTCGTCAACTGAAATGTGCCGTAAATGAACATTTGACAAATTTAGAAATAACACAACTGTAGTTTATTTGATTTTAAGTAACTTTTTATGGTTTAATTAGCGCCATTTGGTTCATGTTTTGTGGTGCTGATCAGTTACATTCTACAAATGGTTTTTGCACTGTTTGATATATTTTTGTTTATAGTTTTAACGTTCTACACAACAGCAGCACATTGTCGTTAACGAGAGGTCGTTAAATTATAAGTTATGCCAACGTCATGACCGATCGTTTTGTACGGTAGATCGTGCATTTTTCAATGGAACTGTCTACAGCAAATGCCGCGCATTTCGTTTAAGTGAGTCAATTTTTTTTTGTGATTTTTTGAATAACTAGTCAGTGAGGTTAAATGAGTTCAGAAATTGGTTTTGTTTTAATATGCAAATTGCGCAACGAAACGTAAAATTTGTAGTACCACAAAAGTTGTCCGGTTTATGAATGAATTGTTGGGAGGCATAGTATGTTAATTTTATTAAGCGCAGCATGCATATTTATGACGTGCGCTTTGTTATATAATAAAATTTAATTGTTTTGACTAAGTAACAAACTTAACGAAAGCTTACTAGGCAAACTAAAGCACTAAACAAATTAAAGTTTGCATTTATGAGTTGTAAATGCATTCTGCATTGCCAACTAAAACTTGACGAAACTTTTGAAAACTTAACGAAACTACAAAAATGCTGTATAAATATTAATAAATATAAATTTTGCACTTATTTAGCAAAATTTAATGTTTTATAACTATTTAAAGAGTAATTCTTAGGCCAAGTAACAATTTTAAATACATTATTGCATAAAATTAATAAATACATTATAAAAATGTATTAAAAATATTAAATATATAAATTTTAGATAGCGCAGCATACATATAAAAAGAATATGTATAAATTTGTGTAACAAATTAAATGTTTTGATTAAAAAACAAACTTAACGAAAGCTTATTAGACAAACTACAGCGCCTTAAAATTTAAATTTTGCATACATGAGTTGGAAATGCATAGCGCTTAAATTCTACATGGTTAGAAAAAACTTAACGAAACTTTTGAAAACTTAACGAAACCACAAAAGCATTATTAAAAAATTTAAATTAACTACTTATTTAGCTAAATTTAATGTTTTATAGCTATTTTAGCAGCAAAACCTACGCTAAATAACAATTTTAAATGCATAATTGCAATAAAAGTCATGCGTTCCAATTGAGTGGCAGCGAATGCAATGTTGCTGCCAGCAATCATTGATTTTTTGCGTTGTTTTTCTTTTACGGAAAAATCGTGCATCAACAAAATACATTGGTTTTCAATTTCAGGGACATTTGAGTAACGAAATTATAATAGAAAAAATAAAAAAATAAATTAAAACAAAACATGCTGGCAGCTAAACGACTACTGTGGCACAGACATGCTGGCATTTTACACAATGCTTTTTGGTATGAAAAACAAAACGCTTTAAAAGGCTATGGAAACATGAAAAATACGACTTTCGTCAAGTTGTGTCACGCAAAATATAGGAGTGTCCTTCAGCGACAGGATGTGTATCTGAATTTTTCAAATATGTTTGGCTGCGGAGGCGGACGCTGCTATTCGATTACAACAGCTGAGCGCAATAATAAATTTATAACTTGGTAATAAAACAACAACCAGCAACACATGATAACATAAACGATACCCAAAGCACAACTATAAAATTGCTATCAAATCCTGCTGCGCGGATTTTAACGATTTGCATGATTTTTTTACATTTTTATTTTTGTTATTTTTCTTCAGCTACTTTTGTTGTGAAATGTGCATTCAAAATGTTTTGTTTATGTTTTTGCGTAAAGTTTTAAACGAAAATCGCATAAATTTGATTTTGTGTCTGTTGTTCGACTTAAGTTCGAGCACAAAAATGGTATAAAGCAGTGGGGTGACAGTGTGAAATGGGTGTGTTTTAGGTGGTGGGACGCGTAGTGTGAATTGTGCTTTTTATAGCGTTGCTTAGAAAATGCTAAACAAGCACTTATGATAATTGAAAATTTGCAGACAATGAAAGGATTTTTGTGCGCACAAAAAACATAGAAACGTTGCAAAGAAAACTTTGCAAAGCAGAAAAGTTTCGTTAAGTTTTAGTATTGCTTCAGGCATTAGTTGAATATTAGCATTATTCAATTTAACGAAACATTTTCTGTACTAGACAATGCGTAAACAGTTGTTGAAGTTATTACTAATTCAAGGAGCACTGCACAATCAGTTTTGCATTTAATTAGATTTATTTTAGCTGTTTCAAAAACAGTTTTAATGTATTTTAGGAACTTAACGAAGGTATTAAAAAAATTTAAGCAGACAAAAACATTTTTAAATAGTATATAACTCTTTTTGACTATAAAAATAAACATTAATTAAATATTAAAATTAAAATAAAATTTAACGTAACTCTATTTTGTGAAATAAAGCAATCAGCAATTTTTGTTAAAACAATTACAGTTAGAATTCATTTTATATTTATTCATTTTCGATAATTTTTTGACTTTAAAAAACTTAACGAAACAATAATTTACTAAATAATATAGCAAAACATTATATTTTGTAAAAAATTGCAATAAAATGAAATATTTTTGTATTTTTCGTCTTCAATTCCAACTTAACGAAACATTAAAAACTTAACGAAAATTTAACGAAACCTTAAAAACATGAGAGCATCATAATAAACACTTTTGTTAACAAAATTTGATTATAAAAATTAATTTTGGCTTATTAAGAAACTAAACGAAACCATATAAACTGCAATAATGCACGAAAATGCATAATTTTTAATAAAAATTATATAGGAAAGCCACAAATAATTATGTTGCGTGTTAAAATCCATCATAACAAAACTGTTAAAACTTAACTAAACCTTAAAAACATCAAATAAATCCCATAGATGTACAATATTTAATAAAATTCAAAACGCATGCATTTACTTATAATTTTGCAAGTAAAAATGCAACTTAACGAAACTTTGAAAACTTAACGAAAATTTAACTAAACCTTAAAAACATAAAACAAAGCAATAAAAGCAACTACTATTATTTTTTATGCGTTATCATTGCGATTTGAAAGCTATTTTAGTATTTTTGCAATACACAATGCAAGTTAATATTACACATGCTGGCTGGGACTGCACTGACGACATGATTTTAAAAATGTGCTGATAAAATGAACGAATGAAATAAATAAATGAATGAACATGAACGAACGTAAAACTATGATTGCTGCTGGCGGCAACTCTCTATGCGCAACAAAACAATAGAAATTTGCTGCAGTGCAGTGCAATGCAATGCATTGCAATGGCAACAATTAACATTCGTCGTAATTAAGTGTGCATCATTATTGCGCAATACAGTGTTGCCAACTGCAGCAATTAAATTGATGCTGCTGCTGCCGCTACTGTTGCGGCTGCTGGTGGTCGCTAGCGCTATCAAAGCACGTTGTCATTAAAAAGGAAAAAAAAATCATTTTTTAAATACAAAAATTACATTCAACATAGCCTTGAATTTGTTGCTGCAGCAGCTCGGATGAATTACGTGCATGGCCAACTAACAATAACTACTGACAATAAATACTGAAAATGCCTGCTGTTGCTGCAACTTAACGAAACTTAACGAATAATGTGCAAAATATGCGTTCGTTAATGAGGCTAATTAATGTTTCAGGCAATTAAGTTGCAATATTCTACTATTTGCGACACTCGAAAAAAAATACTATAAAATTAATAGTTATTTTCATATTATTTTAATAGTTTTTTTAATATTAAAAATTGTCAATAGTCTATATTATACCTTTAAATTTAAAAAATATCATGTTATGCTATTCTTTAAAGCACTCACCAAATATATACTATACAATTAATAGTTTTTTTATATTATTTCAATAGTGTTTTCACCATTAAAATTAGTCAATTTCTTTAAACGTTTAATTACCATGGAATACTACATAAATTATACAAACTCTTCTCGGGCATGCAAATAAATGAATAAAAAGTGTATTATTTGAAATGGTTTAATGCACTGTCACATAATAGTTAGTTGTAATAACCAAATTCATTCAGTTAAAACGTAATTTCTATAAATTCGTGGATGGATCATATACACCTACCAAGCTATTCTAAATTGGTTGTTGTCAAAACTATAATCTTCTCTGTTTTGATTATCATGACCTACTTAACAGTTGCGAGAACCGAATAAGTTGATTTCGGCAATGAGTCGATTGACAGTACACATTTCTATTCTGTTTGTACGAATTATTATTAATTTTATATGATTAAGATTTTCTTAAAAATACTATTCAATCATCGCATTTTTTTCTTAGTGTGCTATAAATCATCATCTATGCGATGCGCACTTTTATCAGTTGTAACCGCTGCTGATTGTTCTTCGATGACGCAACACATACGCGTTTCGCGAAAAATCTCAATTTCTGCTTTTTTTTTTGTTCATTACTACATTTTTCATTATTTAATTATTTAAATAATTGCGCCCATTTGTGTTGCCCTCTGCGATAATTAAATCAATTAACAACGTTTTGTTGTTAGTTGCTGATTAATTTGCGTCGTCGTCGTTATCGTTGTTGTTGATGATGATTTTTTAAATATTTGTTGATAGTTTTATTTTTATTGTAATTAATGAAGCATTACTATATTTATTTTTTTCTTTTACTATTTGAATTAAATATAATCAATGAATTTATTCATTAATTCAATATTGTTTTATAAATAGCTAAAACAACACTCTGACGAGTTTATTGATCTGAGAACTTTTTGGGACACTATTGAGTCATGAGTTTTATTTTTGAATACACAATATTTAACCCAATACTTTAAATTAGTGTCAAGAAAAACTTTTTTGAAAGATTTTAAGCAGACAAAGGTGGTTTTTAAAAAGAATAATGCCTACTTTTCACTAATAAATTTCTTTGATTGAAGTCGTTTCACAGTTCTTTTCTGATATTAGACACTTTTCCTAAATTTTTAATACGAATAGGTTGTGGTATTGACTATAAAAAATAGAGACAAATTGGGTGTGTGTCCATGATATTATTTGCTGTGACATCTATGTTGCTTCAACAAATGAGTATAAATTTCGTTGAAACTGAATGAATTTAGTTATTACGAATAAATGATCATTCTTGCAATGTCATATAATATTTTTCAGTTACAGTCTTTTGTTTATATTTAATATTGGTTAAACTTCTAATAAATCAGAAATATTTTTCATGTTTTGTTTTCGCAGATATAGATATCCCAAGTAAAAAATCGATAAAGGCAAAACTTCCTGTATAAATTAAAAAATATAACATCGTATTTTTGTATTTGTGATAAAATAATATATAAAGTATGTATAATAAGCACTCTCACATATTTGTTCATAGTATTTACACAAGTGTTTCTGTATTTATATTTTTGTTTTATCTTTTGTGAGGCTCTAAGAAATCTTTCGCATTACAAAAGCATTAGTCATAGGTGCAAAGGTAAAATTATTAAATGAAAAAATATAAAACAAAAAAAAAAACTATAAAAAAATTGAAAAACCAAAAATAAAAAAATAATTAAAACAAAAAAAATTAAAAAAAAAAATAATAATAAAACAAAATAATACAAAAAAAAACAAAGAATAAAAAAAAAATAAAAAAAAATAAAAAAAAAAAAAAATAAAAAAAAATATATAAAAAAAAATAAAAAAAATATATATAAAAAAAATAATAATATATGCATAAAAAATTCAATAATAATAAAACTTCATAAAATAAATTATTTTGAAAATTTCAAATACATAAAAAAATATTTTAAAAATTGTAATAAAAGAAGCCCTCTAAATTGCTGAAAAAGTTCAATGCACGATGGCGAAATTACATTTTTGCTCATGTTGCTGAGTCCTTCTTTCTTAGATTTTTTTCAAACATTGGCATCCATAAAAAATAATATATAAAAATATAAAATAAAAATATAAAAATATAAAAATATAAAAATATAAAAATATAAAAATATAAAAATACAAAAATATAAAAATATAAAAATATAAAAATATAAAAATATAAAAATATAAAAATATAAAAATATAAAAATATAAAAATATAAAAATATAAAAATATAAAAATATAAAAATATAAAAATATAAAAATATAAAAATATAAAAATATAAAAATATAAAAATATAAAAATATAAAAATATAAAAATATAAAAATATAAAAATATAAAAATATAAAAATATAAAAATATAAAAATATAAAAATATAAAAATATAAAAATATAAAAATATAAAAATATAAAAATATAAAAATATAAAAATATAAAAATATAAAAATATAAAAATATAAAAATATAAAAATATAAAAATATAAAAATATAAAAATATAAAAATATAAAAATATAAAAGTATAAAAATATAAAAATATAAAAATATAAAAATATAAAAATATAAAAATATAAAAATATAAAAATATAAAAATATAAAAATATAAAAATATAAAAATATAAAAATATAAAAATATAAAAATATAAAAATAATAAATAATTTCTAATAGCTAAAATTCAACTCCACCGTAGGTTGTTTGAACTTAAATGATGACTCATCAGCCAACACTAGGTATGACTGCGACAAAGGCGCACAAATAGCACAGCTGCTTTCCCTACAGTCAGAGTGTGCAAGGCACCAACTTGAACCCAACCAAGAAAAATCCAACAACTAAATTCAGTGCCAGCAGCCATGACCAAAGTGTTGCAACGCGCGATGCATTGTTTTGCGCTACTCGCGCCAAGTGTTCCCGGCGCACATCCACTTCCGTGCTTTTCTGTTGCCATCCGTCTTCCGGCCAACAATGAGCAGCAGACGCCGGCAACATTAACGGGCTACAACAACAATATTAATGTTGCCGCCGCTTGTTGTTAGGCGTAGCAGCAGCATCAGTGCTGCCAGATTTGCCACACTTTGAGAGATGCTTTTCTCTGACTCTTTTTCAGACACTTTTTTGCAGCAGTTTCGCAGCATTTTTCAACATTTTTGCCACATTTGCCTTGTTTGCCTCTTTTTAACTCATTTTACCACTTTTTGTAGGTTGTTTTTTATTATTTTTAATTTTTGCCTTTCTTTTGCACAATAACAGCTGATATGGCCAGGCCCACAACAGAGCGAAAGCTTTCGCAACATGTCAGAGAAAGAGCAGAGCAATGCAAGAGAGCGATTAGGCTATGCGAGAAATAGGCTTTTCATTTAAACGGCTTCTTTGTTTTGCTCTGCATTTTCTGTTGCACTCCCCAAAATGGCGCCAAAGTCAACGACACACAAAAATGAACTAAATGAAAAAATACAAAATGAAAGAAAAACCACAAAAAAAAAATGGCAGCAAATATGGCCGCCTAGAAACAGCTGCAAGCTTTTGACATTGGCGCCAAGTTGTTGGCAACAACGGCGCGGCATGGTTGCCACACGTGTGTTGCTCACAGGCGCACAGAAAAGAAGACGTTTTGCAGTGAAAATGGAAAATGAAAAATAGCAAATTTAAATATGGAAAAAATGGAAAAAAAAGAAAATAGGAAAAACTTAATGCTCTCCCTACATAGAAAAGTATTAAAAGAAAATTATTCACTGTCACCAGTGTTGCCAACTGCTGGCATTTTGGTGTTTGTTAGCTACTGCTGATGTTGTTGCCAAGCTGCTATAAATTTCTATTTTTTTTTCTAGTTTGACGTCATTTGGTTGCGCTCATTTGCTGTATTTAATACGACTGACTTTGTGCGGCGTCATATGAGGTCTGCATGTAATGCATAATAAATCTGCATGATTTTTTTGCAGGTTGTCTGTAGTCGTTGCATTGCAGACAAAAGCAAAAATAAAAAATAGTAAAATCTCGCAAAAAACTGCAAAAGTTTGTATAGAAAATGATAAAAACGAAGCAAGATAAACTGATTCGAAATTGTTACGTCGTCGAAACATTGACCGTGAATTTTTAATTTTATGCTAATTTTTGCGATTATTGCAATCTTTACGCTGAAAACCTGCATATTTTGTATGTAATTTAATGCAATTGTTATTTTAAAGTTGCGCTATGTTTTATGACGTTAAAAAAAAGTTTCGTTAAGTTTAAACAAATGTCGTTAAGTTATATTTTACGCTTAAAAATTACATATTTTGCACGTAATAATTAAAAAATTGTTATTATAAGTTGCGGCGCTTTTTATGGCGTTTAAAAAAAGTTTCGTTAAGTTTGAAAAAGTTTCGTTAAGTATGATTTTGCGCAGAAAACCTGCATATTTGGTATGTAATTTAATGCAATTGTTATATTATAGTTTAAGCGCGTTTAATGGCGTTTAAAAAAGTTTCGTTAGGTTGTAAAAAGTTTCGTAAAAAAGTAAAAAGTTGCGTTAATATTGAAAATGCTATATGCTATTTAAATAAATATTATTTATAGCTAAAGCACAACAAAATTTTAGTTTTTTTTAATAATTTGAAGTTTCGTGAAGTTTTAAAATTAATATTTTCGTTATTAAATTAAGATTTATTTCTTATTTTTATACTATGCTTAAAGAATTTGATTTTAAATGAATTTTGAAAAATTTCGTTAAATTTTTAAAAGTTTCGTTGAGTTTCAAAAAGTTTCGTTAAGTTTCAAAAATTGCATTAGGTTTAAGTAAACTATTTAAAAAGTTAGTAAATTTAATTTTTATAACAAAATAGTCAATTACAACATTTGTAAACGGCAAAAACGACTTTCGATAACTTTGGCATTTAAACGCAGAACCACTTTTCTGATGCATTACGTAAAAGGATTGCTGCAAGCGGTTGTTTTCAAGCAGCAACCACGTCATATGTGAATTTCACAATTTGTATTGACGTGACAAGCAACCTCAATAAAAAAAGAAGAAAATATAAAAAAAGTAAAAAAAAAAACTACAAAAAAATGAAAAAAAGAAGAAAATAAAAAATCACTGCTAAATTAAGCAGAACTCTCGACGAGTGACCAACTGACCAGCGGCGGCAAACTGTGTTTGACGTCAAGAAGAATTGCGACAGCAACTAAAGCAAAAGCAAGTTGCAACTCACAGAGCAACAGCAACATAAACAACACAGAATTGCTGATCCTTAAGGTTGCTGCAAGCATATGAAACAAGTTTTTCCTGCTTTGGCAATAAAATGAAAAGAAAATCGATCAAAAATCATGCATTAAACCTGGCTTAAAGTGTAAGTGCTTGACGCTACAACAACAAAGCAAAAAAAAACGAGCTAAAAATAAAATTTACAAAAAACAAACTATACAAACAAGGCTTTAAACTATGTTAGATACATGATACTTGTAACTGGCAGATACAAGATACTTTGGCGCGCGTTTTAAAACTAGCTGCAAAAAATCATTGATACTTAAAAACCAGTTAGCTTACAATAGGCCACAATAAACATAAGAGCAAAAAAAAAAAATAAGAAACAATAGTGGGCGTGCGCACCAAATTTAATGACAGCATCTAGCAGATACTTTGGCGCTGACAATAAAGTATCTGAGTTTTCAAAAAAAAAAAAACATGGCACGCGCCACAAGTGATTTGTAGCCTTTATGACTGTTGATTAAACAAGCCACAAAATGCAAAATGCATTGACTACCTATTTAGCAAAAGTATCGCGTTACATGCAGCATGTTCTGAAAAATGTATCTGCAACTGTATCTACAGCTATATCTAAAGCTTGAACTGTATCTTTAGCTGCAGTTTAATGTTTGCTGACTTTTTCGTGCCAAATTATTAAATGCGATTTGACCTCAGGCTGCGGCAAGGCAATGTTGGCTGCTGCTGCTACATTTTGTTGCCAGCATAAGACGGTCCGTCTGTCGCATTTGTATCTGCATCTTTTAGCTACTTTATGTTTGCGCTGACTGCGGGCGCAAATTTAATATGCCAAATTATAATTTTTTGTTGCAGATATTTTTAAGTATTTTTATTTAGTTTTTTTTTTAATTTTTTTTTTTTTAATTTAATTTTTTTTATTAATTTTCCACTCCAAAACAAGTACTCGTTTATTGCCCACTAATAAAATAGAATTTCGCAATTTTTACAACTTTATAGACCATAAAACACCGCATTGAAAATGTATCGCATAGATACTTTAAAACTGACAGCATGAGTTTGCAGATATTGTATAGCTGTCAATGGCAAATAAACCCTTTAGAATGTTTTTTTTTTTTGTTGTTATTGACAGTTTCTAATAGTATTATAGTGTCTTTTATATATATAATATAAATGTGCTTTGTTTGAAAATAAAAGAATAATAAGTTTTTTATTGTGCATGGCACACAATGTGACTCATTTAAGTTTTTACCTTATAATTGGCATATATTTTACTACGTATATTTTTATGGTATTTGTTTATATTTCTTCCAATTGCTGTACAATTTATAGTTCTGCATATTTTATTTGTTTTACGGTAGCCATAGTGCAGCCGTTGCACTTTATAAGTCATAGTAATTCTTCATTTTTTGTTACTTTTTGCGTTAAGTACAACGTAAAGTGTTGAAAAGTGTTAAAGATTATATAGTGAAATTACGTATTTAATTGCTGCCTAAGCAGTAAATTATTATTGTATATTTTTTTAATACTTTTATTCAACGACTTTGCTATATGGTTGATGAGTAATATGATATTTGAGCATTTAAAACGACATTAAGTGTCACGGCGTTCATTTGGTTGTAGCGATTTCGCGGTCGGCAGGTGTGATTTTATTTATATTTTATATTTATAAAAAAAAACTACAGATAATATTTTTGCTGACTTGAAAAAGAAATTTTGATTTTTATTTATTTTTGTTAATGACCCCTATTTAAAGCACGTTTCGGTATTTACTGTAACAGATAATTATAGCAAAGGGGTTGTATAAGATGTTAATGACCTACATTTTATTCAAAATTTAAAGGTCATATTTTGTGGAAATAGTTTCCTCGTTTTTGAGTAGAATAATTTTTTTAAGGTGAAACTTATAAAATAATTAGAACTTTTTTAATATTACTAGAAAATTAAATATTTCGATTATTAGACGAAGATTATCAAAGTGGTGGGACCTACAGTTTATTGCGGACTCCGAACGGCGAGTGAGAACTTTTCATAGGCAATGTTTTATTCTCGTAGGTTTGCCATTTACTGCCGAGAGGTAGCGCAGCATAGAAAAATGTTTCTATGAAAAGTTGTTGTTAGCCCCAGTCCATGATTGAACCAGGGACCTTTCGGTTCGCAGTCCAACGCACTAACCTTGCTACCGACAAAGATTACGTAATTTCAAATTAATTCTAACGTTCTAAAAGTCAAGTAATATCCCAAGTAGAAATTGTAATAAGGTCATGACAAGGGACTCATCATGGAATTTTTTCCTTGTCATAACCTCCCTAGTAGAAATTTTGGTAGGGTCATGGTCATGAAGTGATCATGTCATTATTTGAGATGATCGGGATATGACGAGGCCCATAATGTCCTTGCAACGCAGTGTCCTGATCATGTATTAACCTCAGGCCATGATCGTGTACTGATCGGGCAATTCCCCATTTTAATATTTACCCGACAATTGCCTTGTCTGAGCCCGAGCATACTAGGGTTTCTCTCATTAATCTTGATCATTGCCTGATGCTAATTTCGATATGAGGAACAAATAATGTAGTAATGATCGGGAACATTGACTATTTAGATAATGTAAACCCTGGTATGGAAAGCATGATAAGGGCATGCAAAGGCAATGATCATATTTTCTCTAATAGGGCTTACCCAACGAAATGCCGATCATTTCCCGATGGCGCATCGGGCAAATTTCTACTAGGGCTGATCAGTTACATGACTAAAATGATCTGGACATGATCATGTTTACCCTAATAGAGTAAATTTCTACTCGGGATGGAAGCAAAATTTGTGTGACAAAATTTGCTTGTCAAATAACGAAATACAGAAAATAATAATTAATTTTATTTTTTTCATAAAGATAAAAAGTAAAGCAAAACAAAATCGAATTCGTCGGAAAAAAACGTCACAATATTTCAGTCATAGATTTTTTTTCAATTAAATAAAATAAAAATTACGACGAAATGAACAAGTAAAAAAATGTGTCACTGGAATTTGTTTTCGTTTAGTTTTATATTTGGGGGGTAAATTTAATAACTAAAAAAAAGAAAAATGGCAATATTAAAATTGTATATAAAGTAAATTTGGATTGTTAATTTTTTTAATGTAGATTTTGGAAAATGTAACAAAGTGATATTTACAAAAGTAATAAAAAATAAAAAAGATATTTTAAATAGTTCATTTACAAAAAATGAAAATCTTAAAAAATATAATAAGAATAAATTGAAAAAAAGTTACATAAAATTCTAATAAATTTAATAAGAGTAAATTATAAACAAAAAAAAAGTTAAATTAAAGGTCAAATTGCAAATAATAATATAAAAATAAAAAATTATATTTTTTGTATAAAATGAAATTTTTTAAAATCAATATTAAAGGGACAAAATTTTAAGATTTATTAAAAAAAAATTTGCGAAAACTTTATTTTAAAAAATTAATTTTAAAATAGATAAATAAAAAATAAAACAAATTAAATATAAGGTTTATTAAAAAAAAAATGCGAAAACTTTATTTTATAAAATTAATTTCAAAGATAAATAAAAAATAAAATAAATTAAAATTGTATACATATATTAATAAAATGAATACAGTTTTCTTCTAAATATAATTATTTTTAAAATAAATAAAGTTTAAAAAGTAATGCAAAAACTAATTTGTCGGGCTCTTGGTCTACCGAATGCAATAATATTTGCAATAATTCAAAAAATTAAAATTAATTAAAAGGAAAATTTTTAAAAGTTAGATTTTGAAGAGTGAGTTCAAAAGAAGATAAATTTTAAAAGCATTTTAAAAACATTTTAAAAAGTAAAATTTTAAAAATAAAAAATTAAAATTAAAAAAAAAAAATTATTATAATTTAAAAAATGATAAATTTTAATAAAGTATAATTTTAACAAGTTAATAAAAAATTCTAAAATTTAAAAAAATAGAATAAAGGTAAATTAAATAAAATAATAATTTAATAAGTAGTAAAATTAATTTAATAGTAAAAAATCAAATTCAAAATTTTAAAATTAAATACAAAAAAATTGAGCATTATAATTAATAATAATAATAGTTTGGCGCTACAGTCCTGTATAGAACTTCGGCCGAGCTCTCTCACAATTTTGAGCTGTGCGTGTTATATTTGTACTCAAAGTGGTGGGACCTACAATTTATTGCCGAATCCGAATGCGGGTGAGAGCTTTTCATAGGCAATGTTTTACTCTCGTTGGTTTGCCATTTACTGCCGAGAGGTAGCGCGGTAAAGAAAAATGTTTCTATGAAAAGATGTTGTTAGCCCCAGTCCAGGCTTGAACCGGGGACCTTTCGGCTCACAGTCTAACGCACTAACCACTGAGCTACCGCGGCTATTATAAGTATTCTACTTAAAAAACGATAAAATTTGTTTTCTAAAGTCATCCCCTTTATAATTCTATATAACCCGTAAACGTCAATCAGTTTTTTGTCCTATTATTAATGTTTAAAGAATACTTTATCGAAATTTTAGGCTCTTTTAAGCTATTTTTTAGATAAAAAAAAATACAGTCTCCTACACAAAATTCTGTTAGAGAAGATTTTATCCAGATTATGTTTGGCATGTAACTGGATGGGTTATGGCAAGGTAAAATACACAATGATAAGTTCCCGATCATGATCGTTGGACAATAGGGATAATTGGTAACAACTAAGTAGGCAATAAGAATAAGACAAATTTAAATATGAATTAATGATATTTTCCGATTACAAGTATTTTTATTCAGAATTATTGATAAAAAAAAGATAGAATAATAATCTAAAAATTTTAAATATTCCTAGTTTTGATCCAAATATTGTTAAGAAGTATATGTTTGTTAGTAATCATTAATATACTAAATTAGACTTGACTATTGAGAGAAAAATAGCGTTTAAAGATTTTCGGAAAAACATTTTTCAAATGTACCTACTATATTTTCTCGATTTGCAATCAACCCATTATGCCATTCGTATCGATATCGTTACGAGATCAATGCGAGCAGATGGAGAAATCACACGACATCGGAGACGTTTTCGTAACGATATCGAGCGTCAAATTGGACCTAGATGGTAGGTAGATATCGAAAAATTTTGTCGGAGTTTTCTCTATACGAGACATTTTTCCAAATCGGAACGATATCGAAGAAAAAATTGATCAAAGTTCGAGATTACTGCGAAAAATATTGCGATATCGATTCGATAAATCTTTAAATATCATATCTTGTCAAAGAATTTGAATGTACGAACATTTTTAAAAATTAGAATCGAGAATGCAACGAGATCGAACTTTTTTATCAAAGTTATTCGAGAAAGCTTCGAAGCATCGAGGGTCTCCGAGACATGGCAGACTGGGAAGTATTTTTATGAGTGTTAGATCAGATTAAAAGTAGGTTTAGATGAGTTTTTTTCATAAATCAAATTTCTTACTAGAAATTAAAATGCCCTAGGCCCTGGCGAACCTGATCAGAAGATGCCAGGTGGTCTTTGGAAGGAATGACTAAATAAATTGAAAATGCTTGGACAAGGATTAATATAAATATATAAAATTTCAGAGATTTGATAAGATACACTACGGATTTTTAGAAAAAGTAATATTACATGTGATTTTATCTAAAACTAATATTGTTTTATATTACCTCAGTATTTAATTTCGAACATAATTCACATTAACAAAAAATTTATTGTTTTATTTTATTAATTTGAAATATTAAAATATAATATTGAAAAAAGACATAATAAAATATCATATTAAAAAAAAAAAAACGAAATGCTATATAAAAAAAAATTATATTTATACTGTAAAGTGCACACAATATAAAAATCTTTTAGCAAAAACTGCTAGTCTGCATGGTATAGATACTTACATCCTACAGATGCACATAAAAACTGCCTCCTATATTACAAAAAGCAAAACTACAAAAAAAAAATCTACACAAAAAAATTGTAAACTTGGTGAATTAAAAAAAAAAAAACTTTTATGAAAAAATGCAAAATGAATGCAAGTTTTAGATACATTTTTATTAAAACCGTCAAAGCAAAACTGCAACGAGTTAAAAAGAAATGCAGCATCAAAGCATTAATCAATAACCCATTTGCTAGTTAGTAACTTAAGGATTCTTTTGTTTTTTTTTTTTGATATGCAAGTAAAAAAAGTATCTGCAGAATATAAAAATAAAAAATATATAGAAATACTTACTGCGATAAAGCGCCTCGACAAACGCCAGCACCATGGGCTCGCTGAAGGGACTCTGCAGCGGCGTTTGCGTCGCTGAGTTCGTTGTGTTCGGTGACTGACTTGACGACGAGGAGCCGCTGGAGGCGCTCGAGGACGCAGAGGTGGAGGCGACATCGTCGGAGCCACCCTCGGGCACATAGAAGGGCACAGCCATTATACTGATGATGTTGATGTTGATGTTGGTAAAACGACGATGTGTGTTTGGTTTTGGATATGTGTTTTTGTATTTGTGTTCGTATTTGTGTGACAATGACAAACACAAAAAACCGCAAAAAGTTAAAGCACTGAAGAAAACACGCGTTGTAATTTATTTCGACGAAAATTAAGATGACGCGTTACTTGTGGTTTAAAGTTTGATTTATAAAATATCTTTGCGTAAATCTGCTTATAGTGCAAATACTACTTACATTAATGTTTAATATTTGTGCATTAAAAAAAATTAATTAATAATTTGTTTTCAATTAATAGATACTGTGCGACATGTTGCAGATTCTTTGCGCGCGCTTTAAAGCGACTGTACTTGAATGATTTTTGAATTATTTTGTTTTTAAATTGTTTTATGTTTAAATTGTGCAAATTTTACATAGTTTTTTCACCAATTTCACTTGCAGTTACAATTGTATCTTTTGCTGTGCAATGCGTATCTATTGCTATGTTTAATGCAAATGTTTGTATCTTTTTGTTGATTTTAGCTGCTTAGTGTGTGTTGGCACCTGATTTCTTGAACTGTTTGATTATAGGCAGTGTTGCTCAAGCAACAAGCGCCTTTTTTTTGAAAATTTTCAAATTTTTATAGTTTATACAAAATTTAGCATGTTTCACTTTTCTCACAAAAAATATTTTTATATTTAAAGAACTAAAAATTAAATTTTAGTAAAAGTTCGCTGTGTGTTATTTTTGTTGTTATTGTTCGAATTCGAGTTTTGCTCGTTGCGTGCGCGTTTGCAAACAATGTTGTGTTGTTGTTGTAACAAGTTGAGTCAAAAAAATGATATAGGTTCTAAAAAAAAACTAACTAGGAAGCACTTAAAACGTCGACAGATACACGTCTAACTCGCTTCGCAGTTCGCAGTCAACTGCTGCGCACATGCAACGGCCCATACGAGGAGCCTCACACCGCCGTCATCGAAACAGTCGGTCGCCTCGCATGCATACAGAACGCACACAACAAAAACAAAAACAGTGGCAGAACAGGAACCTGTAATGAGCGTCGGCCCATAAGGCGGCGCAGCGCGCAACTATGGCGTATAGAGTGAGAAACATTCTGAGAGACGTTGTTTTAAATTTAAATTCAAAAAAGAAACAACAAAAAGTAACGTGCAATGAGAAGAGAAGAAGAGCGCATGGAGCCTATGGTGGCAGCAGGAGCCTAGTTTGCGAAGAGCGCAACGGACAAAACACAAAAAAGCATTTTACAAAAACAAAGCAGATCAAAACGAAACGAAACATGTACAAAAACAAATGCAACATGCGAACGAACGAATGAACGACGATGAACAAACCAACCAACGAAATGAAAAGCAAAACAAAATTCAAAATTGCTTACTAAATGTGGTTGTTGTTGTTGTGGGAAATAAGAAAATCAAAACAAAGACAAAAATCAAGAGAGGAAACGAGCGTAAAGCAAAAAAAGAGCAAGTGTGAGCATGAGTTCTGTACAGGTTTTTGGCGCTCGTTTTGAAATTTAAGAGTATGGTTGTGTATGTGGTGCTGTTTTGGGGCATTAACTCTAGCATCAAATTAGACAGCAAAAGAGAAAAAGTTTTGTTGAAGAACATGAAAAAAAGACAGCATTTAGTATGAAAAATAGTAGGCAATTTAGAGTACGTTTTATTTAGGCGCAACTCCAAATGTAGTACATGTCATTAACCTAAATGGAGAATTAGGTGCTTTTGAGGTTTTTTTTTTATAGATTTTACTTAGAAATTAATATGCATTATAGACTTATTATTATTTTATTTGAATTCTTATTTTATAAAGTAAAATTTACCTGTAGATGTAAGTAATATATGAGGTATTTGAACATAAGTGGTCGGTTTAAAGGGCACAATGGAGCGATCAATCCCATGACAGACAGCGTAGGTATATAAGTAATCTAAATTATGAATTTCATTGATCAAGCGCTTCTGGTATTTCTGTAATCCTGATTTCAACAGACGGCAGACGGGCGGACTGTTTAAAGCTTATCGTTGAAAGTTATCTCAGAGTCTACCGTTTCAGAAACAAATATGACAAACATAATGATATATTTACAATCGCTGAAAAATTTTCTTTCATTAGGGCAACCCATATCTACTTATTAGATCCCGTATGGAAAATCCGGAAATGCAATACCGAAATTGTCAATAAAAACGACGTGCAGATAAAATGAAATACTACTAAATTCTAAATTTGCAATTGTTAGCATATTTTTTATTATATTTCAATAGATCTTGATGATAAATTTTTGCTAATAACGAAGCTGTTTGTATAAACTGTCCTCCTTTGTTTCCTGTAATAAAAATTTTAATAATACGGGACAAATCCCGAAATCTCAGGATTTCTTATTCTAATTCCGAAAGTCCCGGGAGTGTCAAAATGCTTCGGAATTGGAACGTCTACTACTTACGGACAAATTGATTTCGACTGGTACAAAGTAAAATTTACCTGTAGATGTTATATGATATGGTTAAACATAGTCAGATCCCAGGTCACAATAGACCAATCATTAGCCATTTTTAATACCGCACAGCGTACGTATTGAGGTAATATAAATTCGAAGTTTCATTGTTCTAATTCTTCTTGTTTGCCTTTAATAGTGGTTTCAACTAGAGATGGGCGAGTGCCGTGCTTTTAACGTGTCACGCCCGGAAATTTAAGTTCCAGAGTAGATTTAGCTGGCGCGCCCTTGCCTTCAAAATCCGACATCCATTTTTTTTTGGTATCTACTCCAATTTACCATGGCTATCTGAAATTCTAGAAATACAAATTTCGTGTTATGTTGATCTTGTCCTGAATATAATAATAAATATAATTTTTTAGCTTTACTTATGAATTTAAATAAATTAAACAGTACCAAACTTGATTTTTAAATTATTGACTACCACATTTTTCACGATTCGCCTGATTTTTCATGTTTTTCTGTGCCTTTTCGTGTATTTTAATATCTCCTGCTTTATAGTGCGAGTCTATAAAATGAGTGTCACCTATCAGCGTGCCCGTGCGTGTCCGTGCATGTCCGTGCCCTCAAAACCAGTTATGCACCCAGTTCCTAGTTTCAACAGACAACCAAACAGACAAACAAGTGTACAAAGAGACAGACACATAAAACTTGGCATACGGACATACAGATAGACGGAATGACAGAACGCTAAATCTACTCTAGAGATCATGCTAATGAAGAACATATTTATTATTCCATAACGGATGTAACACCCATCCATGTGCAGCACCCAAAATATACCATTTTTATGTACGTTTGCCAGAAATATGCCAGAAACATTTCTGAAAAATGGCAAAAATTTGAGCCCGGGTATTTCTAACATATTTCCGGTAAACCCACAAATAAATGGAAGTTTGTGGAAAGCGTATGTTTAGTTTACTAGGATTTTTAAGGTAGCTTACCGGCAAATTTTGGGAAAGAACAGAAAACAGAGAGCTTTCGATACAAACTTCGCCTCTGTCTGCTTAAAATCTTTCGAATAATGATTCTAAACCGCCGTGAGCAAATTATTTCTCTAGGATTTTATTAAACAGGTTATTGGGAGTTCCGAGACAAAATTTATGGCATTTTTCAGGAATATTTCGGATATAAATTTTATCCCGGGTATTTCTAACATATTTCCGGTAAACACACAAATAAAAGGAAGTTTGTGGAAAGCGTATGTCAAATTATGTGGAATGTTATTGACAGATTCACGGCATATTTTGGGTACGGGCAAAAAAACAGACAGCTTGTGATATAGATTCCGTCTTTGTCTGTCTGAAATATGTCGGAAAAATGTTTCTAAACTGCCTCAACCTTGCCAAAAATTTTGTCTGGGGATATTATGGATCCCATTGCAATCTTGATTAAGATGTCTTTACATTTCTCCAGAAGCAAAACTTTTACATAATTTCAGAAAGTACAAAATCATTTTATTTTTAATATAAAAAGAAAATTAAATTATCTAAGTAAAAATGCAGGTTTTGGTTGGTATCTCTATCGACTGCTATTTCATCACACCAAATAAAAAGAGCGCGCGCGCGAAACACAAGACAAAAGCAAACACGAAGCAACAGATCAAAACAAAACGCTATCAAAACAAAACAGAACAAAACAAAAAATTCAAAACTTATATAAAAATCCGAAGAGCATAAAAAAACGACCAAAGAGAGTGAAAAAAAATGAGCATAAATAATGATTTTTATTTAATTTCATATCATTTTCGACTGCGTTGCTGTTGCTGTTGTCTATGTTGTTGTTGTTATGTTGCCCAAAGGTGTGGCAATCATGCAACACAACGGCAGCAGCAGCACAAGTGGTAGAGTGCAGGAGAAGAAGCAGGAGGAGAACAGAACAAAAATGAAGCATAACACAAGGGGCGCTCAGCAGCATTAAAATGCAACGCTGCATGTGTCGCCTCGTTTGACAATGCGTGCGAGGGAGACAGCAGTAGCAGCAATGAAAGAGTTATGAACTATAATTAAATTTCATTAGCATTGATTTGCTGCATTTTTAATGTAAAATATTAAAAAAAATGAATGTGTTTAAAATGTTAAATTGTAATTAATGTTGATGGGTGATTTTATATTAATTTTTCAAAATATTCATAAATTTTAAAAAATTACAAATTTTAATAAAAATATAAAAATGTGTGCATGTTACGACATGTTTCAATGTGCTGCATTTTACCCTTTCTCGCATGCACACTGCACCATGCATTCATTATGTATTGTTCAATTAATTTCAACTTCAGACTTAATATGCAGCCTCTTTAGTGGCTCGTACAGCTTCTCAATCAAGGCAAAAAGGCTCTGTCTAAAAACAAAAGCCTGACTACAAATATCCTGATAAAAGGGTTCTTTTGTGGGACACTTGGTAAGGTGCAAATGTTTGAACATGTTTTGTATTTTCAAAGAATTTCACAATATTATGCAATTTTTTTTAAATTTAGTAGATCCAAGAAATAAATAGAGATTAGATAAAATAAAAATATTAACATAAAAATGGAAAAAGATTTTTAGTGAAAAAAATAATTTTTCGTACAAATTTAATATATTTTTATGAGGTAAATTGAATTTTAATAAAAAAATATATATTTATGTAGAAAATATAATTTTTATTGAAAAATAAAAACTAAAGTGAAAAATTGAATTTTGATTGAATTTTTTAATAAAAATTCAATATTTCATTAAAAATTAAAATTTTCACTAAAATTCATTTTTTCACTAAAAATCAAATTTTTCACTAAAATTCAAATAAATTCAGTTTTTTTTTTTAGTGAAATTTGAATTTTTAGTGAAAAATGGATTTTTTAGTGAGAAATTGATTTTTTAGTGGAAATTTGAATTTTTAGTGAAAAATTAAATTTTTACTAAAAATTCAATTTTTCACTAAAAATCCAAATTTTCACTAAAATTTCTATTTTCACTAAAAATTAAAATTTTCACTAAAATTTCAATTTTTCACTAAAAATCAAATTTTGCACTAAAAATTCTATTTTTCACTAAAATTCATTTTTTCACAAAAATTAAAATTTTCAATAAAATTCAATTTTTCACTAAAAATCCAATTTTTCACTAAAAATTCAATTTTTCACTAAAATTTAATTTTTCACTAAAATTCAATTTTTCACTAAAATTCAATTTTTCACTAAAATTCAATTTTTCACTAAAAATTCAATTTTTCACTAAAAATTCAATTTTTCACTAAAAATTCAATTTTACACTAAAAATTCAATTTTTCACTAAAATTCAATTTTTAACTAGAAATTCAATTTTTCACTAAAAAATTCAATTTTTCACTAAAAATTCAATTTTTCACTAAAAATTCAATTTTTCACTAAAAATTCAATTTTTCACTAAAAATTCAATTTTTCACTAAAAATTCAATTTTTCACTAAAAATTCAATTTTTCACTAAAAATTCAAATTTTCACTAAAAATTCAAATTTTCACTAAAAATTCAATTTTTCACTAAAAATTCAATTTTTCACTAAAATTTCTATTTTCACTAAAAATTAAAATTTTCACTAAAAATTAAAATTTTCACTAAAATTTCAATTTTTCACTAAAAATTCAATTTTTCACTAAAAATTCAATTTTTCACTAAAAATTCAATTTTTCACTAAAAATTCAATTTTTCACTAAAAATTCAATTTTTCACTAAAAATTCAATTTTTCACTAAAAATTCAAATTTTCACTAAAAATCCAATTTTTCACTAAAAATCAATTTTTCACTAAAAATTCAATTTTTCACTAAAAATTAAATTTTTCACTAAAATTCAATTTTTAACTAGAAATTCAATTTTTCACTAAAAATTCAATTTATCACTAAAAATTAAATTTTTCACTAAAAATTAAATTTTTCACTAAAAATTCAATTTTTCACTAAAAATTCAATTTTTCACTAAAAATTCAATTTTTCACTAAAAATTCAATTTTTCACTAAAAATTCAATTTTTCACTAAAAATTTAATTTTTCACTAAAATTCAATTTTTCACTAAAATTCAATTTTTAACTAAAAATTCAAATTTTCACTAAAATTCAATTTTTCACTAAAATTCAAATAAAATCCGTTTTTTTTTCTAGTGAAAAATTGAATTTTTAGTGAAAAATTGAATTTTTAGTGTAAAATTGAATTTTTAGTGAAAAATTGAATTTTTAGTGAAAAATTGATTTTTTAGTGAAAAATTGATTTTTTAGTGAAAATTTGAATTTTTAGTGAAAAATTAAATTTTTACTAAAAATTAAATTTTTACTAGAAATTAAATTTTTACTAAAAATTAAATTTTTACTAAAAATTAAATTTTTCACTAAAATTTCTATTTTCACTAAAAATTATATTTTCATTAAATTTCAATTTTTCACTAAAATTCAATTTTTCACTAAGAATTCAATTTTTCACTAAAAAAAATCTATTTTTCACTAAAATTCATTTTCTCACTAAAATTAAATTTTTCACTAAAAATTAAATTTTTTTCACTAAAAATTCAATTTTTCACTAAAAATTCAATTTTTCACTAAAATTCAATTTTTAGTAAAATTTCAAATTTTCAATAAAAATTAAAATATTCACTAAAAATTCAATTTTTCAATAAAAATTCAATTTCACTAAAAATTAATTTTTTTCCTAAAAGTTCAATTTTCCACTAAAAATTCAATTTTTCACTAAAAATTCAATTTTTCACTAAAATTTCAATTTTTGATTTGAATATTAAATTTTTTACTAAGAATGAAATTTTTTTTGCTAAAATTTCAATTTAAACATAAGTTTTAGTGAAAAAAATTGATTTATCCTATTTTTAATATAAATTCAATTTTTAGTAAAAATTAATTTCTCACCAAAAATTCAATTCTTCCCATAAAAATAAAATTTTCACTAAAAATTAATTATTTGATTTTTCACTTAATATTAACTTTTAAACTGAAAATTAATTTTGAATTAAATGTTTTTAAAATAAACCTTTAAAAATTATTATTTAATTCCAATTTTGAACACATGTAAATCCTATAATGTCAACAACATAAAACACTGCAGCACCAATAATAATTTTTACTTCCCTGTTGACATTTCTGGGTCAGCGACCTAAACACTTTATTATTGAACAGAGTTGCGCGCAGCGTAGCACATGCAAAGATGGTCACAACAACAACAACAACAACACAGCAACATACATTACAACAAAAACAAACATAACAACAACATCAACAGCAGTAGCAGCAATAACGACAGCAAGAGCAGCAACAATAATAAAAATGATTTTAAAAGCACACAAATTGTTGTAAATTGTTTATTGCACAACAGCAAAAACAATTACAACAACAAATTACGCACTTAAACTGCTTAGATGTGGCAGCACTTGTTGCAGCAACAACAACAGCAACAGCAGCAACAACAACAGCAGCATCAGCAACAGCAGCAACAACAAAAAAGCATCAGCAACAACGATCATTTTTTTGTTTGTTTGCTAAAAATAAAACTAAGCAGTAGAAGAATCAGAAGATGGCAGCTGATCGCATGTCATAATAGCAGCAGCAGCCGTTCCTAGTAGCAACAACAACAATCACTAGAGTAAAATACAACAATATTAATATACAACAACTATAGTAATAACAACAACAACAAAAAACAATAAATAAATACTAGAAATAGTGCCGAGTTATAATTTAGCGACTCGCGTGCCTCAAGCACACGAGGCGCTCGCTCTATTAAAATGAGCCACAGCCCACGAAAGAGCCAAATGCTGTCGCAACGGAGTAGTCGCAGAGTGAGCGAGACAACAATAAAAAGAGTTACAAAATGAGAAAAAGTTCAACGCACAATTGAACTAGATATTTCAATTGAAATTATTAATAATAAAAACTTCAACAAAAGAAAGACAAAACAAAAATATAAAAAATAAAAAATTATAATACAAATTGTTGTTCATCGTTAATTAAGCGAGAACGCGTCGATGTTGTAGGTTTTTTCTTTTTATACTTTAGATATTTGTAGAATTAAGAATCGAGAATAGAGTTGCAAGTGAAATGGGGTGGTAAAGAGATAATTTTTTGGAAAAAGAGATAGTTTTTCAATGGAGTGATCCTTTTATGGTAGAGTTATCATTTTTCGGTGTTCTAATCATTTTTCGATTGAATGATTATTTTTCGTTAGAGTTTAATTTTCCGGAAGAGTGATCATCTTTGAAGCTGAGTGATCTTTTGTCGGTATAGTGATTTTTTTTTTTTTGGTATAGTGATCATTTTTCGGAGGAGTGATACTTCCTCCTTGGAGTGATCATTTTTTGGTGGAGTGATTATTTTTATATTTAGAGATAATTTTTCGGTGGAGTGATCATTTTTTGGTGAGTGATATTTTCCTCGGAATAATAATTTTTTAGAGAAGGGATAATTTTTATATTTAGAGATCATTTTTTGGTGGAGTGATAATTTTTCAAACGAGTGATCATTTTTCGGTGGAGTGATAAAAAACGGTAATTTTTTCTTTGAAGTGTTTTTTTTTTTGTACAGTGACCATTTTTGGGAGTAGTGATCATATTTTGGTAAAGTGATAATTTTTTCCGACGAGTGATATTTTTTTCTCGGATGAAGTGATATTTTTAAATGACTGATCCTTTTTCGGTTGAATGATGATTTTTCTTTGGAGTGATTTTTTTTTTCTTTTGTACATAGACCGTGTTTGGGTGGAGTGATCATTTTTTGGTAGAGTGATAATTTTTCCGAGCAGTGATCGTTAGTCTATTTGAAAATGAAATGGGGTGAAGAGATCGAAGGAATGACATTTTTGAGGAGTGATAATTTATCGACGGATGGATTATTTTTGTTTCGGAGGAGAGAGGACATAAAGCCACATTTAAATTCCAGTTTCCCATTAAGACGAAAATTTCATATACAAAATACGCAACCAAAATTTAAAGCAAATTTAAAGAAAGCATTTAAGCTATTTTTACTAAACTTAGGTTGATAATTTTAAATAAATTTCTAAACCAGTTGCCTCCTACTAGTTAATATTCAAAAACAAAATGTAATTTTCTATTACTTAAGAGTCTCCCATTACTTCAGAGCTGCATACAGCTCTCATACGCAAAAAATTTAATTTATGTATATTAAAATCAGACACTTTCAACATAACTGCAACGAAGTATCAGAAATTGAAACGAGCTGAAAAAGTAATGTAAAAAAATAATCGTACGATACGATACTATACGAGACAACATATACTGCGTCAATTCTTGATTATTATACTTTTTGCTGTCAAAACGATAATGACTATAAATAACAGGAATATGGAGATACACTGAAAAAACAATTTTCATTGTGAAAATGTGAAAATTTAAATTTTTTAAAGATGAATTCAATTGAAATTCTGAGAAAAATTGTATTTTTTTTGTGAAAAATTAAATTTTTAATATAAATTGAATTTTTAGTGAAAAATTGAATTTTTAGTGAAAAATTTAATTTTAGTGAAAATTTAGTTTTAGTGGAAAATTGAATTTTTAGTGAAAATTTTAATTTTTAGTGAAAAATAGAATTTTCATTGAATTGAAAAATTGCATTTTTAGTGAAAAATTAAATTTTTAGCGAAAATTTGAATTTTTAGTGAAAAATTGAATTTTTGGTGAATTTTAATGAAAAATTGAATTTTTAGTGAAAAATTTAATTATTAGCGAAAAATTGAATTTAAGTGAAAAATTGAATATTTAGTGAAAAATTAAATTTTTAGTAGAAAAATATAATTTTTACTGCAAATTTGAATTTATAGTGAAAAAATTAATTGTTAGTGAAAAATTGATTTTTTAAGTGAAAAATTGAATTTTTAGTGAAAAGTTGAATTTTTAGTGAAAAATTGAATTTTTAGTGAAAAATTGAATTTTTAGTGATAAATTGAATTTTTAGTGAAAAATTGAATTTTAAGTGAAAAATTGACTTATAAGAGAAAAATTAAATTTTTTGTGAAAAATTGAATATTTAGTGAAAAATTAATTTTTAGTTAAAAATAAAATTTTTAGTGAAAAATAGAATTTTAAGTGAAAAATAGAATTTTTAGTGAAAAAATTGAATTTTTAGTGAAAAATTTGAATTTTTCGTAAAAAATTTGAATTTTTGTGAAAAATTGAATTTCTCATGAAAATTTGAATTTTTAGTGAAAATAAAAATTATAGTGAAAAATAAAAATTTTAGTGAAAAATATAATTTTTAGTGAAAAATATAATTTTTAGTGAAAAATAGAATTTTTAGAGAAAAATAGAAGTTTTAGTGAAAAATAGAATTTTTAGTGAAAAATAGAATTTTTAGTGAAAAATTGAATTTTTAGTGAAAAGTTGAATTTTTAGTGAAAAATTGAATTTTTTGTGAAAAATTGAATTTTTAGTGAAAAATTGAATTTTTAGTGAAAAATTGAATTTCTAGGAAAAATTGAATTTTTAGTGAAAAATTGAATTTCTAGTGAAAAATTGAATTGTTAGTGAAAAATTGAATTTTTAGTGAAAAATTGAATTTTTTAGGAAAATATTGAATTTTTAGTGAAAAATTGAATTTTTATTGAAAAATTGAATTTTTAGTGAAAAATTGAATTTTTAGTGATAAATTGAATTTTTAGTGATAAATTGAATTTTTAGTGAAAAATTGAATTTTTAGTGAAAAATTGAATTTTTAGTGAAAAATTGAATTTTTAGTGAAAAATTGAATTTTTAGTGAAAAATTGAATTTTTAGTGAAAAATTGAATTTTTTAGTGAAAAATTGAATTTTAGTGAAAATTTGAATTTTTAGTGAAAAATTGAATTTTTAGTGAAAAATTGAATTTTTAGTGAAAAATTGAATTTTTAGTGAAAAATTGAATTTTTAGTGAAAAATTGAATTTTTAGTGAAAAATTGAATTTTTAGTGAAAAATTGAATTTTTAGTGAAAAATTGAATTTTTAGTGAAAAATTGAATTTTTAGTGAAAAATTGAATTTTTAGTGAAAAATTGAATTTTTAGTGAAAAATTGAATTTTTAGTGAAAAATTGAATTTTTAGTGAAAAATTGAATTTTTAGTGAAAAATTGAATTTTTAGTGAAAAATTGAATTTTTAGTGAAAATTGAATTTTTAGTGAAAAATTGAATTTTTAGTGAAAAATTGAATTTTTAGTGAAAAATTGAATTTTTAGTGAAAAATTGAATTTTTAGTGAAAAATTGAATTTTTAGTGAAAAATTGAATTTTTAGTGAAAAATTGAATTTTTAGTGAAAAATTGAATTTTTAGTGAAAAATTGAATTTTTAGTGAAAAATTGAATTTTTTAGTGAAAAATTGAATTTTAGTGAAAATTTGAATTTTTGGTGAAAAATTGAATTTATCATGAAAATTTGAAGTTTTAGTGAAAAATAAAATTAATAGTGAAAAATTGAATTTTTTAGTGAAAATTGAATTTTTAGTGAAAAATTGAATTTTTAGTGAAAAATTGAATTTTTAGTGAAAAATTGAATTTTTAGTGAAAAATTGAATTTTTAGTGAAAAATTGAATTTTTAGTGAAAAATTGAATTTTTAGTGAAAAATTGAATTTTTAGTGAAAAATTGAATTTTTAGTGAAAAATTGAATTTTTAGTGAAAAATTGAATTTTTAGTGAAAAATTGAATTTTTAGTGAAAAATTGAATTTTTAGTGAAAAATTGAATTTTTTAGTGAAAAATTGAATTTTAGTGAAAATTTGAATTTTTGGTGAAAAATTGAATTTATCATGAAAATTTGAAGTTTTAGTGAAAAATAAAATTAATAGTGAAAAATTGAATTTTTTAGTGAAAATTGAATTTTTAGTGAAAAATTGAATTTTTAGTGAAAAATTGAATTTTTAGTGAAAAATTGAATTTTTAGTGAAAAATTGAATTTTTAGTGAAAATTTGAATTTTTGGTGAAAAATTGAATTTATCATGAAAATTTGAAGTTTTAGTGAAAAATAAAATTAATAGTGAAAAATTGAATTTTTTAGTGAAAATTGAATTTTTAGTGAAAAATTGAATTTTTAGTGAAAAATTGAATTTTTAGTGAAAAATTGAATTTTTAGTGAAAAATTGAATTTTTAGTGAAAAATTGAATTTTTAGTGAAAAATTGAATTTTTAGTGAAAAATTGAATTTTTAGTGAAAAATTGAATTTTTTAGTGAAAAATTGAATTTTAGTGAAAATTTGAATTTTTAGTGAAAATTTGAATTTTTAGTGAAAAATTGAATTTTTAGTGAAAAATTGAATTTTTAGTGAAAAATTGAATTTTTAGTGAAAAATTGAATTTTTAGTGAAAAATTGAATTTTTAGTGAAAAATTGAATTTACAGTGAAAAAGTGAATTTTTAGTGAAAAATTGAATTTTTAGTGAAAAATTGAATTTTTAGTGAAAAATTGAATTTTTAGTGAAAAATTGAATTTTTAGTGAAAAATTGAATTTTTAGTGAAAAATTGAATTTTTAGTGAAAAATTGAATTTTTAGTGAAAAATTGAATTTTTAGTGAAAAATTGAATTTTTAGTGAAAAATTGAATTTTTAGTGAAAAATTGAATTTTTAGTGAAAAATTGAATTTTTAGTGAAAAATTGAATTTTTAGTGAAAAATTGAATTTTTAGTGAAAAATTGAATTTTTAGTGAAAAATTGAATTTTTAGTGAAAAATTGAATTTTTAGTGAAAAATTGAATTTTTTAGTGAAAAATTGAATTTTAGTGAAAATTTGAATTTTTGGTGAAAAATTGAATTTATCATGAAAATTTGAAGTTTTAGTGAAAAATAAAATTAATAGTGAAAAATTGAATTTTTTAGTGAAAATTGAATTTTTAGTGAAAAATTGAATTTTTAGTGAAAAATTGAATTTTTAGTGAAAAATTGAATTTTTAGTGAAAAATTGAATTTTTAGTGAAAAATTGAATTTTTAGTGAAAAATTGAATTTTTAGTGAAAAATTGAATTTTTAGTGAAAAATTGAATTTTTAGTGAAAAATTGAATTTTTTAGTGAAAAATTGAATTTTAGTGAAAATTTGAATTTTTAGTGAAAATTTGAATTTTTAGTGAAAAATTGAATTTTTAGTGAAAAATTGAATTTTTAGTGAAAAATTGAATTTTTAGTGAAAAATTGAATTTTTAGTGAAAAATTGAATTTTTAGTGAAAAATTGAATTTTTAGTGAAAAATTGAATTTTTAGTGAAAAATTGAATTTTTAGTGAAAAATTGAATTTTTAGTGAAAAATTGAATTTTTAGTGAAAAATTGAATTTTTAGTGAAAAATTGAATTTTTAGTGAAAAATTGAATTTTTTAGTGAAAAATTGAATTTTAGTGAAAATTTGAATTTTTAGTGAAAATTTGAATTTTTAGTGAAAAATTGAATTTTTAGTGAAAAATTGAATTTTTAGTGAAAAATTGAATTTTTAGTGAAAAATTGAATTTTTAGTGAAAAATTGAATTTACAGTGAAAAAGTGAATTTTGAGTGAAAAATTGAATTTTGAATGAAAAATTGAATATTTAGAGACAAATACAATTTTTAGTGAAAAATTGAATTTGTAGTGAAAATTTAAATTTTTAGTGAGAAATTTAATTGTTTGAAAAATTTTAAGATTTTTTACAGTGAATCAGCCTCATTGGCTGCTACTGCCGGCAATAATTATAATAAAAAGAAAAACTACAACAAAAACAACAAACAAAAATTACAACAACAATATTAGTAGTAATAATGATGATGAAGATTATGCGTTTTATATGCATGAGGAGCACGTCTCGCGATCCAACGTAGTACAAAAGCAACATATAAAACAACGGCAACAACAACAACAACATGTCATGTTAAATGCAGCCTAAAGGGTTTTATTTACCTTTTATGTTGTTGTTATTTTATTTTTATTTTTGTTGTTATTATTATTGTAGTTGTTGTTGCTGCCTCTGTTTGAGCTCATACAACATAACCTTAAAAATTACAAAAATTGAAAAAAAAACTCGAAACTCAAAGAAAGACATCGAAAAACTGCCATGAAAAATGCATTCGGTGTAAGACAGGTAGCTGTTGGGTTCGTATGGCGATTATACTTGTTGTTGTTGTTGGTCTTTTTATGCTACTTTTATTGTTGTAGTTTTTGTTGTTGTTATCGTTGTACTTATTGCATGTATGCCACGCACGCGTAAACGACGATAAGAGGAGCAGCAACTTGAAAAGATTGCTGTACGAAGTTGCAGAAAAAAACCATTTAAATGGTCACAAAAAAAAAAAACCTACTCATGAAGCTGACTTTAAAGAGCTCAAAAAATCGCAGAACCACGAACGCCGTTTTAAGGAACCTCATAAAACGCAAGTGTTACGGATTAGAGAGCAAAACAACAAAAAAAAAGGAAAAACTAAAAAAAAACCTTGAAGTTCGCAAAAGAGGCCACAAAAAGAGACCTTTTTTTGTCCTGTTGCTGACGCAGAAATGAAGATGAAGCCTGTTTCTAAACTGTGGCTGTGCATTGGAGCTACTGTAAGGATGGAGGTTGTGACAGGAAGATGCAGCATGTTGCACGCAGCAGCAAGAAGATCACCAGCATCATCATCATCAGCAGCAACAATCGCTACAAATTATTGCTTTGCGCAGCATTTGAAACATTTGGCAAATGCAGCACGATCAACACGATCAGTAGGTAGTTATTGCTCTTAGGTTTTGTGAGGGTCTTTTTTAACTTTTTTTATGTTTTTCGGTTATGTTGCTGTTGTCGTGTAAGAAATGAGCTTCATGCGCCGCAGATAATGATTGCATTTATCATTTTGGACGCGTCAAACCAAATTATATGCTTGAGATTTGTGAATTTTAAATATAGGCTGGAATATGGTATGGAGCAGGATCCACAATGAGTGGTTAAAAGTAGGGAAAGAGAGTGGTGAATTAATTGGTAGTGATTTTGAGTGAATTTGTTGATCGAATAAATGGTATGAATGAATTGAACATGCAAAGAAGAAGTATACGATAAAGTAGAATAAGAAGTAAATATTATTTAAAAATGAAAGAGCAGCATAAAAAGTTAAAAATAAGCTATATAGGAAGTAGAAAATATTTAGGAAATAGAAGAAATATTAAAAGCAGACAAATTTTAAATATGAGATTTAGAAGAAGTAAATTGGGGGTAAAGAATTTGAAGAAGAGGTTGCAGAAATATAAAATGTGAAATTAGTAGAAGAAGTGGAAGAAGTAGAAGAAGTAAAAGAAGTAGGAGAAGTAGGATAAGTAGAAGAAGAAGAAGTAGAAGAAGTAGAAGAAGTATAAGGAGTAGAAGGAATAGAAGGAGTAGAAGGAGTAGAAGGAGTAGAAGGAGTAGAAGGAGTAGAAGGAGTAGAAGGAGTAGAAGAAGTAGAAGAAGTAGAAGAAGTAGAAGAAGTAGAAGAAATAGAAGAAATAGAAGAAGTAGAAGAAGTAGAAGAAGTAGAAGAAGTAGAAGAAGAAGTAGTAGAAGAAGTAGAAGAAATAGAAGAAATAGAAGAAGTAGAAGAAGTAGAAGAAGTAGAAGAAGTAGAAGAAGAAGAAGTAGAAGAAGTAGAAGAAGTAGAAGAAGTAGAAGAAGTAGAAGAAGTAGAAGAAGTAGAAGAAGTAGAAGAAGTAGAAGAAGTAGAAGAAGTAGAAGAAGAAGTAGTAGAAGAAGTAGAAGAAGTAGAAGAAGTAGAAGAAGTAGAAGAAGTAGAAGAAGTAGAAGAAGTAGAAGAAGTAGAAGAAGTAGAAGAAGTAGAAGAAGTAGAAGAAGTAGAAGAAGTAGAAGAAGTAGAAAAAGTAGAAGAAGTAGAAGAAGAAGTAGTAGAAGAAGTAGAAGAAGTAGAAGAAATAGAAGAAGTAGAAGAAGTAGAAGAAGTAGAAGAAGTAAGAGAAGCAGAAGAAGTAGAAGAAGTGGAATAAATGGAATAAATGGAATAAATGGAATAAATGGAATAAATGGAATAAATGGAATAAATGGAATAAATGGAATAAATGGAATAAATGGAATAAATGGAATAAATGGAATAAATGGAATAAATGGAATAAATGGAATAAATGGAATAAATGGAATAAATAGAATAAATAGAAGAACTCGAAAAAGAATAAGGAGTAGAAGAAGTAAAACAAGTAGAAGAAGTAAAACAAGTAGAAAAAGTAGAAGAATTAGTAAAAGTAAAAAAAAGTTGAAGAAGTAGAAGAAGTAGAAGAAGTAAAAGTATTTGAAGACGTAAAATAAATAAAAGAAGTAGAGGAAATAGAAGGAGTACAAGAAGTACAAAAGTAGAAGAAATTGAAGAATTTTTAGAAGTAGAAGAAGTGAGAGAAGCATAAGATGCCGAGGTAGTAGAAGAATGGGAGGAAGTAGAAGAAATAGAAGAAGAAAAAGTAGAAGAATTAGAAGAAGTAGAAGTATAAGAGGAAGTTCAATCGGAAAATACTATTAAAGTATAAGAGGTAGTAGAAAGAGAAAAAGCTAAAGTATTAAAAGTAGAAAAAGTGAAAAAACTGGAAGACATAAGAAGTAACACCTGTTGAAGAAATATTGTAAGAATTATTATTATGAATTATATATGTAAGAAAAAGTAGAACACGATTAAACGACATACCTCCGGACATACCTCCTTCTGGGTAATTTAAACGGATGAACAAACTGAATATATGCTTTCACTCTTATTGTAGGGTATAAAAATTAAAAAAGGAAGCCGAGAATATCGTTTAGGTACTTGTGCAAATATAGCTCCTTATTGTGCGTAAAAGATGTTATGTTTTCTGTTTAACCCATTAAATATTCGCATATTTTATATGTTTTGGAAATCTCTATCAGCAAAGTGTGTATTTAAATATACATGCCATAAAATCATAACTACAGAACCAGTACGCAGACTCGTCCATCGCAATTCCTGAATTGTAAAAATATCAACCTTGTGTTTTACGAGAATATCAAGAAGTTGGAAATTGGCAACTTCCCCATTAAAGTTTTGAACGTTCCAGTTGCACATTCGTAAATCTCCTCGTATTTTCAAGTTGATATCGGAGGCATAATTCTTGTCTTCGGTGGTAGTTGTTGCATGGCAAGTCCAAACCACTGCGCAAAACTACATTTAAAAGTACCAAAATCAAAGAGGCGTTTGTGCCCGAACTGTCCTCTAAACGTGGTTAATATCCGATTTTCAATTGGTTGTTCGGGTTAACGGAGTTCACCAACGCGAAGGTGATACTAGGAAGTGTGTAGGAAAGGCTAAAAACATCAACCAGCTGCGTATTTCGAGCTCCATATCAAGGATTATGTAACGTTCCAGTTACATATCTATAAATCCTTTAAAAGTCTGCATGGATTGTCAACATATTTTCAAGTTGGTATTCGAGGCATGTTTATTGTCTTTGGTTTCCCCAATGGAACCAATATACCTGTCTCATTTGTCCCAGTAGACTCCCGCCTGCAGTTGATAGCTCGGGTTAACAGGGTTCACCAACGTGAAGGTGGGGTTCATGTTCATTACCCGAAAGCCATTACCTCCAAAGACAATTCCTCCAAGCCATATCCCCGAAAACCATTTCCCGAATAGACATTTCACCGAAACGGATATTTCTCAGAAATGTGGATGGGTAAAAGTGAGCGGAACATGCAAAAATGGATGAAATAATTTTATTGCAGAAATCGATAGCAGACATAGTTGGTCCATTCGGAAAGTGTCCATTTCCGGGAAATGTTCATTCGGGGAAATGTTCATTCGGGGAAATGGCTACGGGGAAAACTCTTTCGGGTAATGGCGTTCGGAGAAGCTTCCTGTTACGGAAGGTGGGACATGGAATGTCTGAAGGAGATACTAAGGTAGACTAACTGGAATAAGTAATGTTGAATCGTCTCTATTTCCTTCTCATAGCCCCAATTTTATGTTAATATCAGCCAATTTAAAGTATATCTAAAGTACTACAAGATAAGTAGGTACTTCCTTACTTCTTACTGATTTATTTCATATTAAAACATTGCAAACTACGGCCTTTTCCAAGATAAATCATTACCAGAAGTTTTTCATATAAATTAATTTTTATGGCGCCTTTTCTCCTGCGCCAACTTTAATTATTATATTGACCGTTAGTCTTCAATTTCACACTTTTCTAACTGTATTATAGAATATGAAATACTCTCCAATTTGCATTATTTAAAAATTATACAAAAACGATACCGCAATATTCACATTTCACTGCCAATAGGCGATATAGAGCATCATTTAAATATAGATCGACTATATTCACAATAATTGCTACTGAAATCTTACAGCTCCAACTGATTAATTACAAGGTTTCCCTATAATTTACGCTAAACAAACCCCCCAACTAAATAAAAACAAAACTGGCAATCAGTTGCATCGAAGCAGCAGCAGCAACATGGCGTCTTCTATTGTGGTTGCTGGTTAAAAGAAAATTTTTCTCGTTACAGAAATTTTCTGCACGACGCTGCTAAAGAAGATTTTTCCACATTTTGTATTAATTTTTGCCGCTGGCAATTACGCCCTGCCAACAGCTGCTACTGCTGCTGTTGCTGCCAATATAATATATTGTTGTAGGCTGCGGATCGCACTCTCTCCAGCAATAGAAACAGCAACAGCATCAACAACATGCAATTTTAATAGTGCAACATATAGTACATCAACAATAGTCGTTGCTGTTGCTGCAAAAGTCAGCAACATTCGCTTCGTTTTTGCTGCGCTGATTTATCATGTTGCTTCGGAGATGTTGTTGTTGTTGTTGTTGCTTGTGTGCAATTTGCATCTAGATAGGAGTTTTATATATGTTGCTGCTACTACTTCATCTTCTTTTGCAGCAACATCATTGGAAAATGCGATGCACCACGTCATGCTGCTCCATGGATGAGTGGCCAGATTTCCGCCGCATCCCATACCATCAACCCATTCTTTCGCATGCTTCGTCGTGTCGCGTAGTTTTCTACACGCGCCACAAATTAGAATCGCACTCAACTTGGATGCGAAAATAATACGCGCTGCTGTGTTGCAGTTGCTACTCCAGCAGCAGCAGTTGCAGCATCAGGATAATGACGCAAACATGATGGGTATTAATTGCAATTGATATTGCTTGGTAGTTGAAAATGATGCATGGATTAGATGTGCGGCGAAGTGGTTTGCAAATTGTTTGGAAAATTGATTCTTTGGAAGTATAGAATACTCTATGATTTTTTTTCCTTTTGTGTGTAGAAGCTCTTTATAATATAACCATTTCAATATTACCTATACTTATGTAATATATACCATATATTAATATGTAGTTAAGATCCAACCTTATAATTTAGTGCAATTGAATTTTTTAAACTATTTTATCTTTTATACCGTTATATTGCAATGTTAGGCGTGCATTCTTCTTTCTAGTTTATCGTATTCGTGGCACTAGGTAGCCCCTATTAAATTCAAAAATTCTAATATATAACACTTGCATTATCTGGTCTAAAGCTCTTATATTTCTTTAAGACTATATGGTATTTACATTTGAACTTACGAACGATTTAAAGCCAGATTTTTTATTTAATCGAAATTCGAACATAATATTAGTCATTGCAATTTCGAAAGTGCTGTACATAACACACCTTTTGCATTACACGAAATCCTGGAAAAGACTAAAGAGAGGCACACAACTTTCGCCGACTACAAAGCTACCTCAACATTCCGATAATGAGTTACATCCATATCTGCGAAACTTAAAAGTCTTTGCAGGATGACTCTGAGCAAGACACGTGATAATGGGAATTCTCAATTCAGACGGTTAGAATTGGGAAGAACTTCTCAAATACGTTGAATACCGATCGAGGTTTCAGACAAATCACTCCTTATCGTATGATTTCTTCAACCTTATAATGGAGAATATTATAAGAGCTACTGAACTCCATCATAATATCACTATCTTCAAGAAGAACTATCGAAATTTAATCTATTAGAAAGTAATTTAAACAAGAAATAACTTGAATTGAATATATGATAAAACTACAGATCCATGCGTAGGATCTGGTGAAAACCAGCCGTTCCTAATTTAGGATGAACAGTATTTTTTGCTAGTATTTTTGCAGTCTTGCGCTAATTCCAACAAATTCGAAATATAAACTATTGAATTTTGACATACTAGAGCAATAGTTTAAATTAAAAATACCGAGAACACCAAATAACGAAAATATCAATAAGGAAAAAAGGTCAGGCCTAATCATCGGCCAAACTAGCTTAATTCTGGTACAAGCCTGCTCCGTTTCGATTCATAACTTGGAATGATAACTAATACTGAAAAACAATATTGATTAGAACTGATGCTAAAGACTTGGTTCAGTGACAGGAGGCGGTATTTGTCCAGAAGAGAGCCATTATAGAAAATTCTTATTGCACTAATTCAGATACCCGGATCTCGTGATATTCCGTGTCGAATCCATTTCATTTATTTATTTTATCTACTATGATATTTTACTTAGAGATTACATTTAATTGTTGTTAAGTACTAAAGAGAATCCTGATTAATCTCGGGATTGCAGGTTGTTCAAACCGAAATTCATATTATAGAGCGGATAACAGCTTTCTTCGCAGCTGTAGCCCCGTCTATCACGCTGGGGTATGCTGAATTTAGCTTTATAGATAATTTAAAAATCCGAGATAAGACTATGAAAATTGTTCGTTACTTTTGGGAAGGGAGCTGAGGGCTGTGACGCGAGTTTACCTTCAAATTGGTTGCGTAGAACGAATTATGTATGGGAACCGATTATTGTATTTATTCCTTACCATAATCCTATTTGATCGTAGCAGGATACATTAACAAAGTCATTTCCCCGAAGTGGACACATCCCCGAATGGACATTTCTCCGAATGGACATTTCTCCGAATGGGCATTTCCCCTGAAGACATTTACACGAAATAAGCATTTACCCGAATGGACATCTCCCCGAGCGGCCACTTCCATGAATGAACCTTTCTCCGAAATGTTCACTTTCCCGAAATGTACACTTCACCGAAATGGATACTTCTCCGAAATGTCCACTTCCCCAACATGGATACTTCCCCAAAATGGACACTTCCCCGAATAGACAAGTCCTCGAAATGGAAATTTCCACGAATGGAAATTTCTTCGAATAGCCGCTTCCCCTAATGGACATTTCCCCGAAATGAACCAGTCCAAAGAGTACCATTAAGCATCTAATGATATTCTCTATCGATTTCTGAAATAAAAAAAATTAGGTAATAAATGGGGGTTTGACGCTCTTTTGGGGGCCACGGATCACACCGAAGGGTACCATTAATCTTTTAATGATGTCCGCTATCGATTTCCGCAAATAACATTTTTTAGGCAAAAAATGGCTTTTGAAATGCTGTTTGAGGTCATGGACCACTCCAAATGGTATCATTCTATATCCAAGGATGTCTACTATCGAATTCTGTAATAACATTTTATATCGGCCTTTTCCGCCTACTTTTGTCCACAAAAATTTCGGGGAACTGTACTTTCGGGGAAGTGGTCGTTCAAAGAAATGTCCATTCGGGAAATGTTCGTTTCTAGGAAATGTCTTTCGAGAAAATGTCCATTCGGGGAAGTGTCCATTTTGGGAACATCGCCGTTCGAGGAAAGGTTCATTTGGAGAAATGTCTTCCGGAGTAATGGCTTTGGAGGAAATGTAGATGAACTGATTTGATACATGATCAATATAATTTACCGTAATCATGTCTTTTATATATCAATGTTTAGTTTACTTCCACACTTATTAAAATTTGTGCCTAACGAATTGAAAACCTATTTTTGAAATCCGCATTTAGCCTATATTTTTTATATACCAAATATTTCCATTGACAGTTTATTGGAATTATTAATATTTTTAAGAGAGTTAAGTTTTATTTTTCTTTTATATTGAAAAACAAATGGGAATCAAAACTCCAGTGAAAACAAGTCGGGTCCTGTTACAACGAGGTACTTCATTAAATTGGGTCTCATAAACTAGGGTTTGTTTTCAGCCATAACCATTGGACATACTCTATGCACAGTCAGTGGGTCGCCACGCTTAGTGGTCTTGCACAGTGGGATGCCGCCGTATTCTTTTACTTCGTACTACGCAGATCGAAGATGCGCATGTGCAACAAGTTGAAGTAGCCACTGATGAACGTCGTCGCATTACTTTCGCAATATAATTGCTACACTCTATTAAATTTAACCTCAAAAGACGAGGATCAAAGCAACGTAGTACAGCAAAAATCTAAAGGGAAGCCGCAATCATAGCATGGTACAAAAAAAAATACATACAAAAGTAATCGGACACATTGCCGAGCAAGTGATGATGGTCTGCAAGATGACAAATGATGAGGTCTCTGTCGAATACTGCAAGTGGTCTTTAGCCTATATCTACATTTCTATGTTTATATGTTTTTTAAGCCTTACCAAATATATAACAAGAGTATATTCTCTTAAATACTAAACTCTTTAAAATTACATCCAAAAACTCTGTGTGTTTGCTCCCCCTAATATGTGTGCGCATTAAAAACTGCTTCAACGTCGCTGACGCTTTTGACACCTAGAGTTCGCTGATTGTAGGCACTACCACCGGCAAGTACAACGACGAGTGTTGCCCTCGTACTCCTCCCGAGACGCGCAACCAACAGTTTTATCCCACTTTTTACTGCCTGCTGTGCTGCGATGCTGTTGTATATGCGCTGCAACATGCTGCAAGCTGCCGGCAACATTCGTTGAATGTTGTTGTTGCTGGAGTTGTAGAAGAAGAGGAGTTTTTTTGTGTTGCTTCTTTTGCTGCGGCAGATGCTGAAATCACTTGATAGGTCAGCGACCTAGTTGAAAGCATAATTGTTCATCGGGTAGATGTGTGCGCGCGCCCTCTGCATAACCGCTACTGTACTTCGTTTGTGCGCAAAGTTTTGCGCCATAAAACTGACGGCAGAGTGTTCGACCTGCAAGAGCGAGGACAGTCTGCTGGAATGGCAAAGCAAGAATCAGGGCTGCAATGGTTCGATTATGGGAGACAACGAACTTATAGAGTTATTGGAGAGTCAGACAATTTACATGAAAAGTCTTTAGAATGAGAAGATTTGTAAGATCTTCATGTTGAAAAAAGGTCATTTTGCAAATTTCGACGTAGAGATTATCATTGTTGCTAAGGGTTTTCTAAATACTCAATATATATAGTCGAAACATTGTACAATCGATATTTTTAAAAGACGTTCCGAATATCTCAACTATGGAAGGAGTCTTAAGATCAACCAGATTTGGAATTTACATTATATATACTTTGGAATACTCTTAATGCTAAATATGCCGAATAAAGTCTTTTTCAATGTTTTTTTTTATGGGATTTTTTGAAATAGCCATGCGCAATACCCATACTATATAAGTCATACGATCAGTCAAATGCGGGATATTCAAATTGGAAATCTTCAAAACCATTAAATTTATATAATATATTCTTTAAAATACTAATCAAATACTAAAGAATTAAAGCGAAATAATAAGTCGTAATGACACAATACGTAAAGTGTCATTCAAGACTTAGTGTTTCGCTTTAATTATTTCCCGACTTTTGCAGATATAATGTCTAGTTGCGCACAAGAAATCTAAAGACATTAGGTAGTATTTCCTTACTAGTTTAAGTCTCAAGATCAGCTAGACTTTGGGAAAAGAAGGTCACATCATTATTACCATTAAAGTACTTTAGTACATTTATAAGTTTACTAAATTCTCTGAAAGAAGTCCTTAACACTCTTTAGAACAGGGAAGATCTATAAACATCTAGGGTACTAGAATTCCTTATTAGAATACTAAATTCCCTGAAAAGAATCTTTAACGATCTTTAAAACGTGGAAGCTATAAAAACTTTTAGTGTATTAGGGCCTAAATTTAAATGCATCCTCCCTGTTATTGCTGGTTCGAATCCATAGCATTGCCGCAATTGTATGGCCTGCCCTTCATGCACCACAGCAACAAGAAATCATGGAAAGAAAAAGAACGAAAAAAACAGACAGCAACATAGCAGCACAAGCCATTCGTTGTCCCTAAATCCCAGTGGAGCGCCCAGATGTTTGCAAACGGTTACAACGGCGATGCATCTTGTTGCCGCAACGCAGTCAGCTGCTTGCTGCCAGTCATCATAGGCAATGCGAAACCAAACCAAACCGTGGCGACTTCTGACTTTTTCTGCTTCTACGTACGATATGTGTGTAGTAGATACATCTTCCTCGACTGGTTCTGTTGGATACTTTTTTTTTGTTATGTTGCAACTTCTTTTTTTCTATATATTTCTTTTTTCTTTTATTTTACTTTGCAGTTACGCGTATAGATTTTCCTAAAGTTTCATAATCCACACTGATTCCAGGCAGTAGCAGCAGCAGCCCCCAAACCACAAGGAAGCACATTGACTATGATGCAATATATTCTCTCGTTACACGTAGCAGAAGTTGAGTTGAGCTAAAGTTGAGGCACAGAAAGTTGCCGAGTTTTTCTTGGTTCAACATTTTTTTTTCCTTTTCATTTTATATTTGTAGTATGTGTTGCTGAAAACTCGTCCAGCAACAGCAGCAGTAGCAGTAAGTACCAACAGCAACAACTCTTGAGGAAGTCACACATTTCGTTTTCAATTGCTGCACACCAAACACACTTTGGGGAGTTGCGGTTGTTGGATTTGTGTGCCCTTTTTTAGAAGTTGGCGCATATTTTAGCCGCATTTACTGTGCTTAAAGCAGTTGTATGTAATTCCTCAAAAGTCCTACAATTTGTCGTCTGCATGTTGTGCGATTTCTGTGTTTTTTTTATATAGATGATATATGTTGATTTTGTTGGATTTGAGAAGATTAAAAGAATATTTGTAATGTGTTAGAAATGTAGAGTTATAATCTAAGGGAATTTTTAAAAATCAAACATTCAGAATTGCATAAGAAATATTTGTTAAAGAGGTATCGAATGTGTAAAAAAGGGTGCAAAAATACAGAACTAATTTGAATTCAAAACGTCCACTTCAAAACGGGACATTCTTTCCATTGCGAAAGAATAATGGAAGTATCAAGCTACAGCAAAATTACTATAATATTCTGGCCTCATTACCATAAGAAAGAGTCCACCTAAAATACTATGTTAGGGTTCTTTGACGAATAGGAACTTTTAGAGAAACTTCTCTATTTATGTCCAGCTATAGAAAGATGTAAAACGGATTTGCATAGCATACCTATAATTTCATACAAGAATTATGAAGTATGAAAATCTCAAAACAGAAAAATGTTCTCTAAAGATGGACCAAAATTACGTAGGCTAATGATGATTAGTTGTAACACTATGGATCTAGTTGTTCTATCCGAAGTTTTGCTGATTGAAGTCCTTCACTTAACCATTTTATCAATGAAGTTTTCCAAAAAAATATAAGAAACAGTACTGTTTTTAATGAGGCTTTAACAAATGCTCTTGTAATAGAAAATATCGTCAGTTTAGGTTAAACATTTAGGTTAAACTTTTTTCAGACATATATAAGGTCTATTAATATACCAGATTCAAGGCAGTGACGGAGAATGCAAAGAGAAAATATTATAAAGGTACGTGCAGCGACTCACTTTGTTTGGTCAGGCCTTCTATAACTTTATAGAAGGAGTGCCGAAGACCGAGCTGGGTAAATTAAAAAACTTCGCATTGAAGACGGGAATATTTGATCTCGACAAAAGTCATAATGAACGATCTTTAATCGGATAAACAGCGAGTTGTGGTAACACTATGGACCAAGTTGGTCTATGTGAGGAATCCACCGCCACCCTAACCTACGTCCCTAGTAGAAATTTGCCTGATGCGCCATCGGGAAATGATCGGGTTTTCGTTGGGTAAGTCCTATTAGAGAAAATATGATCATTGCCTTTGCATGCCCTTATCATGCTTACCATACCAGGGTTTGCATTATCTAAATAGTCAATGTTCTCGATCATAGCTACATTATTTGTTCCTCATAACGAAATGACATCAGACAATGATCGAGATTTAATGAGAGAAACCCTATTATGCTCGGGCTCTTACAAGGCAATTGTCGGGTAAATAATAAAATGGGGAATTGCCCGATCGGTACATGATCATGGCCTGAGGTCATTACATGATCAAGACACTGCGTTACAAGGACACTATGGGCCCCGTCATATCCCGATCATCTCAAATAATGACATGATCACTTCATGACCATGGCTCTATCAAAATTTCTACTAGGGGTGTACATTATTATATATCAATATATAACCTTTGCCAAATTGATTGTGTAATTCTGTCTGCTTCCAATTCTATAATTTACCATATGGTATAATAAGTGTTATTAAAAATGTGTCTCCAACAATTTTTTATCGGAAAACTATTTGCTGAAATAAGGCTTTCTTGGACCATTCTTCCCCGAGATACTGTTGTCTAGAAAAATTGTTCCTGAAGATAATTCTTTCTCTGGACAACTCTTCGTCGAGACAAGTCTTCCTCGGACATTACTTCACATAACAAATCTACCGTATACAATTGACTTATGGTGAAAAATTGTCTGGTGAATAATAATCGGGAAGTATTGTATCGAGAAAGAATAGTCGAATATAATACCATTCTTCCCCCGACTATTCTTTCCCGAGATACCGTTTTCTCGAACAATTCTTCCTAAAGATAATTCTTTCTCTGGACAATTCTTCATCGAGACAACTTTTCCCTGGACATTATTTCCCAGAACAAATCTACCCCATACAATTTAATTATGAAGAAGAATTGTGTCTGGAAAATTCTTCCTCGAGCGAATTTTTCATGGACATTCAGTCCCAGAACAAATCTAGCCCAAATAATTTATTTATGGTGGAGAATTATCTGGGGAAGAATTATATATGAAAAGAGCAGTCGGAAATAATGCTTTCTTGTACCATTCTTCCCCAAGATACTGATTTCTCAAACACATCTTCCAGAAATTAATTCTTTCTCTGAACAATTCTTTTTTGAGTCAAATCTTTCCTGGATATTACTGACCCCTTATAATTTATTTATGGTGAAGAATTGTCTGGTAAAGAATTATCGGAAAGAATTTTATCGAGAAAGAATAGTCGGAAATAATGCTTTTTTGGACCATTCTTCCCCGAGATACCTTTTTCTCGAACAATTCTTCCTTAAGGTAATTCTTTATCTGCACAATACATCCTCGAGAAAAATGTTCCCCGGCCATTAATTACCAGAAAAAATCTACACCATACAATTTATTTATTGTACACCCTTAATATTTATTCCCCAGAATTTCCTGAGGAAGAATTTTCGTGAAGAATTGTATCGGAAAAGTATAGTTGAAACAGAAATGTCCGATGAAGAATTATCTGGGGAAGATATATCTAAAGAAGAATTGTCTAAGAGAATAATTGTTTCCGTAAACCATGGTCGACTAATCTCTGGAATAAATTTTCTCGACAAAGAATTAACGTGAAAGTATTTTCCGCGGAAGAAATGTTAATATAAAATAATGAATGTCAAATAATTGTCTGGGAAAAAATAATCCGGAAAAAAAATAACCGGGAAAGAATATTAGGGGGAAATGTTAATGGAAACAGTTCTCTGTTAATTTATTGTCTCGGGAATAATTTGTTTCCGGCAAGAATTTTCGGAGAAGACTTTTTGGATGAAGCATGTTCCGGCTCCCAAATATTCTTTTTCTAAGGTGTATTTATAAAAATTATAGAGTGTCTATCTTTAGTATCAACATCCATATATATCATAGGAAAGTCAATTTATTGGCTTAATTGAAAGAGTTATAAATCGGGGATAGTTTAAGTTATACAGAATAATAAATGCTATAATATTTGTGCTTAGTATTAAACTTTAATCTATTAAGAGTTTTTTAAGCTAGATGTATAAACATTAACTAAAACTATTTACAACTGTGAAGTCACTTTTATGTGGTCGTGGTATCATTTCTCAAGTTAACTAACATTTTTGTATATATTCTTTTATTGTATATGTTGATTATAGTTTTTGCAAATCACATAAAAGCCATAAAATAGTAAAAACAGAAAACATTAAATATAAATAAACAAACGTTAATTGAGACGAAGACGCAGTCGTGCATTTTGAGATACAAGCCGACTGATAAGACCGCCGCCGCCATATGCCATGCATGCGCTTCCAGTGCATATATGGCAAGGGGCTCGTTGCACGATCGAACCAACGGAGTTTATTTATAAACATGTATAGTATAAACTTGCATAAAATGACAATAATGTAAATGAAGTGTATTAAAACTGCGCATTACAAAATAAATAAAATCAAGACCAGTCAAATCAACGAAGCGACGCGATGCGACGCACAGTTGCTGCAGACAGGCAGGAGACGATTTTGAAATGGATTCTTAAAAAATAGCGTTTTTTTATTTATTTTTTATAAAAACACATGTTGCAATGATAAAAATGCTAAAAATATATATTTTTTATTAAAATATACTAAAAGAAAAATTCAATTTCAAAAACTACTACATGCTCGTCAGATTAGGAAGTCATTTTGAAAATAATTTTAATAAATTAGCAACGTACAAAAGACAACTGTCCCAAATAAAGCACCAACACTTTGGGGTCAATAGAGCGTGGGCGTTTTAACGATTTTTTAATTTTATTGCGTTATAATATGTAGACATTGAAAAACTTGTCAATTACTCACTTATCACTTTAGTAGCCTTTTATGGTGCTAATTTGTACGAGAATTACGCGCCTTTTTCCGTCGCAAAGTGGGCAAAAAAGAAAAGAAAAATTGAAGAAAAAATGTCACCGCAAGTCATACGTCTAATGATGCGTTACGTGTAGTGCCAGTTAGTGCCGTTGGGTGGCGGGCAGCCAGTCAACTGTCGCCATATTTATTTTTATTATAATTTCTTTTAATTCCTAATTACCGAATGTTTTCTTTTTTTATAATTTAATCTAATGCATAAATGCAAAAACAGTATAAATACAAAAAAACGGCTTAATGGGTTTTTAATACCATTGTTTTTGTGGTATATATTTGGCTTCTGCGGAAGGCATGCTTCGTAATCCGTGATCTGATGTTGAAAAACGAATCTAAAAATTATTTTTTATTTAATAAAAATCGTTCACTAAAAATTTAAGTTTTCAATAAAAATTCAAGTTTTCACTAAAAATTTAATTTTTCATTAAAAATTCAAATTTTCACTAAAAATTCATTTTTTCACTAAACATTCAATTTTCACTAAAAATTACAATTTTCACTAAAAATTTAAAATTTTCACTAAAAATTCAATATTTCACTAAATATTTAATTTTTCACTAAAATCAAATTTTTCACTCAAAATTAAATTTTCAATAAAAATTCAATTTTTCACTAAAAATTCAATTTTTCACTAAAATTCAATTTTTCACTAAAAACTCAATTTTTCACTAAAAACTCAATTTTTCACATAAATTCAATTTTTCACTAAAAATTCAAATTTTCACTAAAAATTCAAATTTTCACTAAAAATTCAAATTTTCACTAAAAATTTAATTTTTCCACTCAAAATAAATTTTTAACTAAAAAAAAATTAAATTTTTCACTAAAAATGAAATTTTCAATAAAAATTCAATTTTTCACTAAAAATTAAATTTTTCACTAAAATTCAATTTTCACTAAAAACTCAATTTTTCACTAAAAACTCAATTTTTCACATAAATTCAATTTTTCACTAAAAATTCAAATTTTCACTAAAAATTCAAATTTTCACTAAAAATTTAATTTTTCATTAAAAATTCAAATTTTCACTAAAAATTCAAATTTTCACTAAAAATTCAAATTTTCACTAAAAATTCAAATTTTCACTAAAAATTCAATTTTTCACTAAAAATTCAAATTTTGTCACCTAAAATTAAAATTTTAAGAAATTAAATTTTTCACTAAAATTTTAATTTTTCTTTAAAAAATTCAATTGTTCACGGAAAATTCAAATTTTTCACTAAAAATTAAAATTTTCACTAAAAATTAAATTTTTCACTAAAAATACAAATTATTTTTTTTTTAATTTACTTTTTCTTAAAATTGTTTTTTTTTTGTTTTTTTTTTAAATTAAATTTTTGTTTAAAAAAAATATTTTTGTTCTCTAAAATTTATAATATTTTCTATGTCCTAAGATTGAAATCGATTTTTCATTATTTTTTTTTTTTTTTGTACAACTCAAATGACAAATCGCTGCACAAAAAAGCGAAACTAATGAATGACATGACAAATCAAAAACTTTTACAGTTACAGCTTAAGAAATATCAGCAACATAGCAGCACGGCAGCAACATGCAACAATTGCAGCCACAAAGAAGCAGCTAATGAGCGAAGAAAGACTAAATTTGTAAAGACATGACGACTGACGTCTGCAGTGACAGCAAAAAAAGCCACGAAAACGACAACGACGTTGTTGATGACGACGATGATTTGAAGATTTTAACAAGATTTCGATAAAGATTTAAAGACGACGCAATTTAAACAAAAACTGAAATTAATTTCAAGATGACTGTGTATAATGTAATATAATATTTTTTGAAAGTACTAAAATCCAACATTGACAGATGACGCGCCGTTTGACAGCAACAAATTTAAACGAGCGCGCTCGCGCACGCCTTTTAAGTTACTTTTCAGTTACCTTTCAGTTACATAGATACTTTCTAACGTCAGACGGCCAAAAGGGCAACTGTGGGCGTGCAACTGGCCTGCAATTAATTAAAATAATTGCAAAAGCGTAACTAATGCTCTTTGCTGGTTAACTAACTACAATTTTAAAGTTTTACATAAGTATTCTGTATCTCGCACATGTATCTGCAACTGGCACATGTATCTGCTTCTCATCAGACGAACATCCAGAGTTGCTTGTAACTTTAAGCATATTTTTCCGCGTTGCCAGCATCGATCTTTGTCGATTTCTTTGGCTTTGATGAATGATGCCTTGGTTGGCTACCTGCACTGGACATTTTGCGTATCTAGTAGGAGCACCATGTTTTCTGAAAATTCTACAATTATTGATGATGCTGCGGTGATTACAGACGCTTCTTTTTTTAATAATTTTATTATTTTTATTTTTGTAATATTTAAAATTATTTTTAATAGCCGTATTTTAAAGCCATTGTATTTGGCACATGTTCCATTTCAATGCTTTTGCATAATATCCATAATATTTAAAATGACCTTTTTACATTTCTCTTTATTCATTAAACTGTCATAATTCCGCGGAATAAATACGCTTATTAAGAATACATTCTACCATTACAACACATGGTATAAGGTGGCGTTAAAAGCCTTTTTTTCCAGACTTTTTAAATAATTAACTGCTATCTGCGTACACAATAATCCGTTACGCATCGCGTACTTTTACATTAATATCCAATTTAGAGACACGAACGAGACTTTTTAAGCCTGGCTGCGGCACAAAGTAACCGTCTTTTAATGATGACTAATAAATAGTGGACTTGATTGGAGTCACAGAGACAGTGGCGCGTTTTTGTAATAAATTATAAAATTTAAAATGTATGAAAAAATATTTTGATGCTACAAAAAACCTGGAATTTAAAATTTTTGCAGTTAAAAATTTAAAGAATTTAAAGAATTTAAAGAATTTAAAGAATTTAAAGAATTTAAAGAATTTAAAGAATTTAAAGAATTTAAAGAATTTAAAGAATTTAAAGAATTTAAAGAATTTAAAGAATTTAAAGAATTTAAAGAATTTAAAGAATTTAAAGAATTTAAAGAATTTAAAGAATTTAAAGAATTTAAAGAATTTAAAGAATTTAAAGAATTTAAAGAATTTAAAGAATTTAAAGAATTTAAAGAATTTAAAGAATTTAAAGAATTTAAAGAATTTAAAGAATTTAAAGAATTTAAAGAATTTAAAGAATTTAAAGAATTTAAAGAATTTAAAGAATCTAAAGAATTTAAAGAATTTAAAGAATTTAAAGAATTTAAAGAATTTAAAGAATTTAAAGAATTTAAAGAATTTAAAGAATTCAAAGAATTTAAAGAATTTAAAGAATTTAAAGAATTTAAAGAATTTAAAGAATTTAAAGAATTTAAAGAATTTAAAGAATTTAAAGAATTTAAAGAATTTAAAGAATTTAAAGAATTTAAAGAATTTAAAGAATTTAAAGAATTTAAAAAATTTAAAGAATTTAAAGAATTTAAAGAATTTAAAGAATTTAAAAAATTTAAAGAATTTAAAGAATTTAAAGAATTTAAAGAATTTAAAGAATTTAAAGAATTTAAAGAATTTAAAGAATTTAAAGAATTTAAAGAATTTAAAGAATTTAAAGAATTTAAAGAATTTAAAGAATTTAAAGAATTTAAAGAATTTAAAGAATTTAAAGAATTTAAAGAATTTAAAGAATTTAAAGAATTTAAAGAATTTAAAGAATTTAAAGAATTTAAAGAATTTAAAGAATTTTAAAGAATTTAAAGAATTTAAAGAATTTAAAGAATTTAAAGAATTTAAAGAATTTAAAGAATTTAAAGAATTTAAAGAATTTAAAGAATTTAAAGAATTTAAAGAATTTAAAGAATTTAAAGAATTTAAAGAATTTAAAGAATTTAAAGAATTTAAAGAATTTAAAGAATTTAAAGAATTTAAAGAATTTAAAGAATTTAAAGAATTTAAAGAATTTAAAGAATTTAAAGAATTTAAAGAATTTAAAGAATTTAAAGAATTTTTTAATTTGTTTCACCTACTCTGACTACAAATGTCAGTCACTTTAGAACTACGTCAATTCCAAATGAAATTGCATTCTTTTTAGTATGAGTGGATGATGATTTTGAGGCTGATGACGAAGCTGTTGAGTTTTGTATTAAAATTGAATATTTTTAAAGCGCTTACGTTGGTAGCTGTCTCCTGCTACAGTTAGGATGAGTCAGTTTAAAGCGCATTGTTTTGCAAAATACTTTAATTTTAATGGAAACGCTGCAGGCGGGCCGGGCCGACTGTGTCGGGATGGTTAAGAAAATTGGGTCAACGACAGAAATGAGTTATGACCATAAAAGGATGCGAATGTTAAAATTATGTTTAATTAAAAGCAGAGAAAATAAATTAAAAAAATAAAGATGAACAATATTAACTGAAGTATTTGTGTTTTATTTATAGAGTTTAACTGGAACAAACGAACTTTTAATCTTCGGTTCATTTGAAATATCAAAAATATTCACTTACAGTTCTTTCAAGATTAGCACAACAATAAATTAAGTCGTGCTGTAAAACCAAGTATTCGGTTGCTTTTCTAAAACGAGTACTACTTATAAATTGTAAGTCAGATGACAGAGAACAGAGTATTACAATTATCTACTAAGAATATAAGGAATACCGCACTCCATGTGCATCCCAAAGCCACTTAAGTAGTTTTAAATCTATGATGTAATCTGATTCTTGATATTCGGTTATTTTTATAAAACGAGTACCCGTTATAAATTTTATATTAATCGACAGAGAACTTCAAGGATTGCAATTATCCTTTCAAAAAACTTTATTATAAAACTTTGGTATTGCATAAATTGATACCAAACTTGAAGGTCACTAAGGCATTCGGCTACTTTTTAAAACGAGTACTCGTTATAAATTTTATGTCAATCGACAGAGAACATAGAGTATTACAATTATATACTAAGAATATAAGGTATACCGCAATCCATGTGCATCCCATAGCCACTTACGTAGTTTTAAATCAATTTTATTGCGTAAGTCTAAATAACAAATTAAAAACTTCAAGGTAAGATGATGTATTCTAATTCTAGGTATTCGGTTATTTTTAAAAAACGAGTACCCGTTACAAAGTTATAAGTTGTAAGTCAGATGATAGAGAACAGAGTATTACAATTATCTACTAAGAATATAAGGAATACCGCAATCCATGTGCATCCCAAAACCACTTAAGTAGTTTTAAATTGATTTTATTGCGTAAGTCTAAATAACGAATTAAAAACTTCATGGTGAGATGATGTAATCTGATTCTAGATATTCGGTTATTTTTATAAAACGAGTACCCGTTACAAATTTTATATTCATCGACAGAGAATTTCAAGTATTGCAATTATTCTTTCAAAAAACTTTATTACAAAACTTTGGTATTGCGTAAATCGATACCAAACATGAAGGTCACTAAGGTATTCGGTTACTTTTCAAAACGAGTACTCGTTATAAATTGTATGTCAATCGACAGAAAACATGGAGTATTACAATTATCTACTAAGAATATAAGGTATACCGCAATCCATGTGCATTCCAAAGCCACTTACGTGGCTTTGTTACAATCAATTTTATTGCGTAAGTCTAAATAACAAATTAAAAACTTCAAGGTAAAATGATGTATTCTAATTCTAGGTATTCGGTTATTTTTAAAAAACGAGTACCCGTTACAAATTTTATATCAATCGACAGAGAACTTCCAGTATTGCAATTATCAATTTAAAGTAAGAGGTTTACAGTCATCCATGTGCTTCAAAAGTTCAAAGAAGTACTTGTTAAACCATGTTATTACATAAATCGATACAAAGAAATGAAAACTTCAAGGTATGAAAGAATAGTCTAATGGTTGGTATTCGGTTACTTTTCTAAAACGAGCACCCTTATCAAATATTGTATCAATCAACAGAGAATTTTGGGTATTGCAATAACCTACAAATAGTAGAAGACGCACCGCCATCCAAGCTACATTATAAAACTATGCCATTGCGTAAATCGACATCACGAATTAAGAACTTCAAAGAATTGTGTCGCAATATAAAACATGCCGTATTTACATTTGCAATTCTATATAAATTCTGAACAAATACCTTCGAACAATGTCTTTCATTTAGAACCACCTCAGAGTATGGCCCCCACCACACATGACTTGTAGCACCTAAAAAGGCTTTTACATTTGATAATGTCTACCACCATATTAAAGTGTATAAATCACAAGTGAAACCAAAAGCAAGCAACTTGTCAAACGAAATTCCAAAGGGCAGCAACAGTCATTTGAGAACCCAATGAAGCAAAGCGCGCGCACAAGAATTCAATTAAGTTGCCGACGATGACAATATTTGTTGGCCAACCCCAAACACGCTTCATGTTGAAACCCCAAGAAAGAAACGTATAAGTTCAGTTTGACCTCAATTCGACGGTATGTTGTGCTTCCCACACGCAACGTAACGCGATTCGTTTCGATTCCGGGAATATGCAGACGCGCAACCCCCGTCGCAACACTTGTGCCGCGTTCTTCGGCAGAGGGTACCTGATGATGTGGCCTGCAATTGACGACTGTCAAAAGCAGGCACCTTTGGCCAAGTGGTTGGCGGTTGCGCGCGCGGGCGGGTTAAATACTTTTATTTGCTTAAGGAAAACAAAAAGAACCTCGTTGTGTGCGAGGTTTTGAAAGTTAAGTCGTTGCTGCTGAAACCACTTTTCTTCGTTTTCTTCTACTTGGTGTTTTTTTTTTTGGTTTGGTACACTTTGTCAACAATGCAGCAAGTTTTGAAAGCTGTCAAAACATCGAGCTGTCATTATTTTTATTATTGTCATAGTGTTTGTTGTTGTTGTTGTTGGGTGCTTCTTACTCATCATAAGCACCATTTGGTTTCGATTTCAAAATAAATTTCACAATTCTTGCGCTTAAAAGTTTAACAGGTCCAATGTTGTTGCTGTTGTGTAGATAATGATTATGCTTGACGCGTATTTATGCTGCTACCTCTGTCGTACCGATCGATGTTGGTATTATGAGGAGTAGTATTATTATTATTTTTCTGTTCTGTTTGTGTACATAATGCGCGCTGCATAACAGAACTTTACGTTCGGTAAACAAACTAAAGTCACACGATCGCCTGCGTCCAACGATCCGATTCGATCCGTTCGTACGTTCATTAAGTTGCCGTTTGTTTATTTTCATTATCAGCAGGCTTTTTTGGAAATTATGTTGTGCTTTGAATTTTGGAAGTGCCTGCATTTGTAAAAGGAGGGCTTCGATATTACGTCGTGCATATTGTAGTATATTCGTGGGGATATTGTAAATCATCTTAGGTGTAGTTGCTATAGTTTGGATTTAGAATTTTTTAAACCACTAAACCAATAAAAAAGGTTAGGTCATGTGGAACATTTAGATAGTTAGTGTGATGAAATTAGTAAGAATTATGAAATGTTATAGCGGTTCCCATGAATTCTCTAGATATTGCAATCTCTAAATAATTTCCTTTCATTGGAGTATCTAAAGGTTTTAGGCCATCTTCTGTCTTATCCAAAATATAGGCTGGTGTCTGGCACCATGAAAATCATCCCCACTCTTTATATTACCACCTCGATGCTTGAAAGTTTTTTTTTTCAATAAATTAAATTTCGAATTAAAAATTTGGAAAAAAAAACATTTTTTCCAAAAATGTATTTTTTACAAATATAACTTTTTATTAATAAAAAGTTGCAATTATAAATAAACATATTATAAAGTATTTTACTAATTTATGCATGTTAAGCAAGCATTATATAAGAAATAACATACAAGAACTACTTGAGAACTGAGAATGGCAAAAAATGAACAACGTTCTTCAATATGAAGAACATATATGTTGTATTTTATATTTTGGTTCATTAGTATGATGAAACGTATTCTTCACATACAGTTCATCATATCGAAGAACACTTTTTCGACAGTTACCAAGCGTTCTTCATATTTATGATAGCATTCATAACATAGATGGCGTTAGTCATTAATATTATGAATGGTTCTTCAATACAATGAACGGAATTCATCAATATGATGTACATTTTTTCTGTGTTAGCTCGAAACGAAATGTCTGACGTCCGAGATGTTAAAAATTAATAATAATCCAGTCTGCCATGTCTCGGAGGCCTTCGATGCCTCGAATTTTTATCGAATAACTTTGAGAAAAAAGTTCGAACTCGTTGCTTTATGGATTCTAATTTTTGTAATTTCTCGTACATTCAAATTCATTGACAAGATACGATATATAAACATTTATCGCATCGATATCGTAATATTTTTCGAAGCAATATCGAAAATTGATATTTTTTTTCATCGATATCGTTCCGATTTCAAAAAAAATCTCGTACCGAGAAAACTCCGACAAAACGCATCGATATCTACCTACCATGTTGGTCCAATTTGACGCTCGATATCGGTACGAGAAAGTGTCCGATATCATGTGATTTCTCCTTTTTTTCGCATTGATCTCGTAACGATTTTAAAACGAATGGCATACTGGGAATAATGATAATTTTTGTCCAATTCTTATTCTGTTTCAGTGAATAGAAAAGTTACAATTGTCAATATAAATCTTGTCAGTATACGATAGGTTTTAGTACTAATGCATCGGGGTCATTTTATACACAATATTTTGTATATTATTTGATATTTCTTTAAAAACATTCAATTTTATGTAGAACATTCTTCAACATTTCGATCACTTTTCTAGCCTAATCGACTAAAAGTCCATGTGACTTACCTAAGTGCTGCCAGGTTGTCTTGCACTTGGTCTCTCGACCAGAGATTCGGACGACCTCTCCTACATGGACCACCACTGGGTAGAGAATTGAACACATTTTTTACTGGAGCGCTTTCATCCATACGCTCGACATGTCCAAGCCATCTTAATGTGTCTGACTATGCCAATTTCGGCGTAGAGCTCATACAGAACATCGACCCATCTGATTCTGTACGCATATTGGTCCATAGATTTTCATATGAATCTTTCACTCGAACTCTCTTTAAGCTCTCTCATCGGTGTTGACAAGCGTTCATAACTCTCATACAGGAGGACTGGCATGATAAGTGACTTATAGATCATATTTTTTATCGTTCGTCGAGAAAGTGGTCGTCAATTGCCTTCTGAACCCAAAGTAACAGCTGTTGGCAAGAGTTATTCTTCGGCTAATCTCAAGACTGACATTTTTATTTTTGTTGCTGCTGGTATATAAGTAGACAAAGTCCTGCACGCCTTCAAAGATGTGGATGTCAATTGTGAAGTACTGTCCAAGACTCTTTCTTTGTTGACAGCAGTTACTTCGCCTTGACCTCGTTCATCGTAAGACCCATTCGAACCCATTCCTTCTCTAAACTGGAGAATACTGTACTGAGTGCTCGTGTGCTCTGCCCAATGATGTCGATATCATCAGCATACCCGAACAGCATGATACTCTTCCTGACGATAGTGCCACTGGGATATATAGTCTGTCATAAAAAGTCAATATTTGTAGTCCTTAAATTATGCATAAACCGTTGTATTAAATCATGGTTCCATATGCTTTATCATATTCAAAATCTCTAAAAAAAAATCGAACACGCCTAATACATAAAATCAAAACAACTAATGCAATTTAAAAACCTTCACCTTGATAATTTTATGCAAAGCCTTTTTATGCGCAAAAACTCCTCTCGTTCTCTGTTAAAAACCTTGACAAAAACCTTAACTAATGATTGATGCACCATTAATGACTTTTATATCTAGGCTTTTTTTGTCGCTGATCATACATAGAATCATAAATCTCTAAAGACTGGTGTTAATTCTTGTCTGCCCATAAATGCGCGCGTCGTCACACCTTCCTAATGTTGAGGCAAAAAGAACCTTCGGTATTGAAAAGTAATTTGCATTATTTTTCCATAAGGTTGCGCTGTTGAATGCGATTAATGCGCCATTAATGCACGTTAGAAGCGAGCGCTTTATAATGATGGACGCGGCGTCGCAAGATCAAAACTAAAACTGTCATTGTCAAAGCCCGCTCTTTTTTTTGCCATACATCAATGGGAGTGAAAAAAAACAACACTGAAAAGTGTCAACGGCTATTTGAAAAAAAAGAAGAGGGCTTGATCGAGCACGTATTTATATGCATAATATGCAAAATCATTATTTTTTTAGAGATCTTCGAATGATAATCTTTTTAGCATTTTTTTCTACTTTTTTTGGAGAACCAGCCAGCCAGAACACGTGTGCTTGCTGCTTCTCACGTGATTCCCTGCTAATGATCAGTTATGCATTTATTAAAAAAAAAATGTTTTTTTTTGGCAATCATTGTGCGATCATTTATTTGCCTTTTATTGCTATTCAAAAATATTCATGCCGTTCGTGCGATGCGAAGAGTGCCTCATTAAGGGGTATGCAAACCCTTAATTTGGGGTTTGATACAGCGCACTAGATGATTAAACAAAAATAAAAATATTCAAAGGATTGTCTATGTGAAAAACACTTTGTCACGTTTAAACGATTTTCTTAAAATGTCAACGATCTTGAGAGGGTCGTTATTTATGTGATACCTGAAGTATGTTAAGTTGTATGTCTTTTGTTGTTTTTCTATAGGGTGTCAAAAGTTTTATTTGTGTACTATATACTTCATTGCTTATCAGCTTTAAATTTTGCACAATCAAGCAATGTCACACAGAAAAAAAATGTACATCATATTGATGAATTCAGTTCTGCAAACCATGAATCAATGTATTAAAGAACCATTTATAATATTAACGACTAACGACATCAATGTTATGAATGCGATCATAAATATGATGAATGCTTGGTAACGGTCGAAAAAGTGTTCTTCAGTATGATGAACTGTATGTGAAGAATACGTTTCATCATATTAATGAACAAATACATAAAATACAACATATTTTACTTCATATTGCAGAATGTTGTTCATCAAAACAAAATTCAATCAAAATATTTATTTTTCGTTAATTTTATGCCGTACTTCTCAGTTCTCAAGTAGTTCTTGTATATTATTTCTTATATAATACGGGCTCGAAATGCATAAATTTGTAAAATGTTTTATAATATATTTATTTATTGTTTATAATTACAACGCGGTAGCTCAGTGGTTAGTGCGTTGGACTGCGAGCCGAAAGGTCCCCGGTTCAAGCCTGGACTGGGGCTAACAACATCTTTTCATAGAAACATTTTTCTATACCGCGCTACCTCTCGTCAGTAAATGGCAAACCTACGAGAGTAAAACCATTGCCTATGAAAAAGCTCTCACCCGCCGTTCGGATTCGGCAATAAACTGTAGGTCCCACCACTTTGAGTACAAATATAACACGCACAGCTCAAAATGGTGAGAGAGCTCGGCCGAAGTTCTACACAGGACTGTAGCGCCAAACTATTATTATTATTATTATATATATATATATATATATATATATATGTATATATATATATATATATATATATATATATATATATATATATATATATATATATATATATATATATATATATATATATAAAAAATACATTTTTAGTTGGAAATTTTTTTTTTCGAAAAAAAAATTTTAGTTTGAAGTTTTATTTTCGGATAAAAAAATTTAGTTTGAAAAATTTTTTTTTTTGTAATTTTGTTTAGAAAAATTGTTTTGTTTTTAAATTTTTTTTTTCTTTTTTTTTTTTTTTGTTTTTTAATTTTTTTGTCTGTTATTTTTTAAATAAAATTTGTACAACAACACTTTTTTTCCAATTATTTTCTAAAAAAAAATCTCAGTTGTGACGATATTGGCGATATTTTCAACAAAAAAAGACTCTAAATGATCAATGAGGTCCGTATCTTTTGAAAATAAGTAATCTGCTCCAATATGTTTCTAAATTAATTAAAGATCAAGCATTTCATCAAAAGCATTTTGATTAATTTACGATTTTAGCAATTCTACATATAACCAGTCGTGATGTATTCGTAGGCAGACTTGAGTCCAAAGAACTAAGGTAACATATACTTTTTACCATAACAACACCACTCCAGATGTTTAGTAAATTCAAGTGTGACATGAGTATACATCGCGATTATAGCGATCTTGAGAGAGTCTCAATGAAGAAATTAATTATAAAGTATCAATGGGGTCAGTATCTTATCAGAACGAACATACTAATGTCTTGTCCAGATGTTTAGACAATGTACTTGTTTATTTATTTATAGTCGTTGTGCTGAAAATAACCTGCTGATAAGCATATTACTTTTTGCAACTCAATTGCAAAGTCCTCAGTGTCTTCGAAGGTTCGATAGAAGATGTACTTAGTTTGTTGTGGCTGCTTGATCTTGGCATTAATTGGTAGTATCTCCGGCTACTATGATGGATTAATAGGTGTGCTTAACTTTAAGTAAAATCAATTTTAGTTATTTGTTTTAATCATTTAAAGTATCTTCAAAAGCCAATCAATATTATCTGGATAAGCAGAAATTTCTATTTGAGATATTGTTACGCATCGAGGATCCGCTGTTGAAAGAGGAATGGTTGCGTACTGGCGCCGATTTGGTGCTGGACAAACAGCAATATGTGGTGAGTTTGAAAATACAATTTAGCGGATGAAGTAATAGAATATCATGACTCGAAGACCTTCTGTGAAAGGAAGGAAGCTTCAACAAACTAACATCGATTAAAAAGTTTAACCTCGTTGCTTGTTCCTTTCTAAATGTTTCTATTACAATAAAAATGTAAGAAAAGATACGATAATATACGACATTTTTCACACCAATATCGCAATAGTTTTGCCAGAGTAGAGATATCATTGTTTTCTGAAGTAGTTTTCTGAAGTAGTTTTCTCGGTACGACAAATTTTCGGAATTCAGGAACTTACCGAACATCAAATTAAATGTATTAAAGGTAACTCCGATATCTCTCTACGATTTAGGTACAATTTAAGGGTCAATATTGCAACGAGAAAGAATTCGTTCTCCTAAATTTAACATTGATCTCGTATCGATATCAAAACAAATGGCGTTTTGGTTAAAGGGAGGAAAACTTGACTTAAAGTTCGAGAAAGTAATTGAGTTGTATTTCAGCAGATCGGACTCCCTATGCAAGAGATTAACTATATAAATGAGGTCCATACATGTGATTTAAATGTTGGCAAAGAGACATATTGATAGGCCTCTAAAAAACCAAACCAGTAATAAAATTCAGGAGTAAGAAGAAGTGATTGAATTGATTCTTTAGGAGGTAAGACTCTCCCGACTAAATGATTTCCTTACCTTGGCGGGTGAGAGCTTTTCATAGCAATGGTTTTACTCTCGTAGGTTTGCCATTTACTGACGAGAGGTAGCGCGGAATAGAAAAATGTTTCTATGAAAAGATGTTGTTAGCCCCAGTCCAGGCTTGAACCGGGGACCTTTCGGCTCGCAGTCCAACGCACTAACCACTGAGCTACCGACGCTACTGGGAAACTAAAGATGAGTTAAATTGTTGTAATTAAAAGTGGTCGATATTTTGGTAGAACTAGATCTCATAAGGGCATCCTAACTAATGTGAGAAGTAATCTAGATTTATTACAACTACATTATAAGTTTAGATCTATATAATCTGGGCAACGTTTTTTTTCAATGAGAATTTCATATTTTAGAAGAAAACCCCCCTAATGAAATTTTAGTTAGGAAATTCTGATATAATTCTTAATAATTACGGAACTGCGAAAACTAATTTCGTTCTTCAAAATTTTGTTCATATTCTCATGCATCGGTTCCACATCGCTGAATATAACTCTGAAATCACAGCAATATAATTTTAAATACACTTCTAGGAATACAATGACGACATGATCACATTCTACGATGCATTTGAGGCCCGTAAACTACTGCCACGTGGTCAATATTTTAACGCTTTGCTGCACGCCAACCATGCTCAACAGTCACGTGGCCTCTACTACTACTTCTATCACGCACGAGACTGGGACACATTGAGAATCAACATATGTTGGGCACGGCGACATCTTAACGAAGGTCTATTTCTCCATGCCCTAATTCAGGCACTGCTGCGACGTGAAGATTTCCGAGATCTAATTATGCCAAAAATATACGAACTAGTGCCACAACATTTTCACCAACGCAAATTTGTGCATCGTGCAGAAAGTTTCGACTATGGCAATTGGTGGATACAGCAACAATTACAGCCGATACATGTAGCAAAAACACGAAACGTCACCAATAGAACGTTGTCAAATGAGAATAACAGCTGCCACCGACAATGGTGGCGACCCATGGGACTACATGAACAGATCTATGTTGAACCCAAGAAGTATATATTACCACGTCAACTGGAAAATGGGCTGCGAAACTCAACTCAATGGCATCAGGCTATGGCGGAGGTCAAACTGCTCTGGATGCCCGCGAAATATACCGACGAGAGGCTAGCATATCTCACAGAGGATGTTGGTTGGAATAGCTATTGGTACTACTTGAATATGGGTCTAGCGGCAACGGTGCCATCTAAATCGACGGAGCAACGACATGAGCTGCGCAATTGGTGGTTCTGGCAGCTACAACAGTTGCTAGCGCGCTACCAAATGGAGCGACAGGCGCATGGCCTAAATGAAGACCTCGTGAAATTGGCGCGATACGAACCAGATTTACAGAGTTGGACGGGTGAACGTTTCAGAACGCTGCCCTTAAACGATGACCCAATTATGTTGGCGCTAGAGCAACTTTTGGCGCGCGTTAGACTGGCGCTCAGCGAGCAGAGTCTAAAGCTGCGTCACGGACAACGCATACCGTTGCAGGGCGCTGCTCAGCTGCAACCAATTCTGGATGAGCTACTGGAGCAGCTACTGCCTGAGATCGCATCAAAGCTGGCGAAAAAGTTTCCGCATCCTGCACAGCTTTACCATTTTGAGACCATGTTGCGTGATCCTTCGTTCTATGTCTACGCCGAATTGCTGCTTCAGAGTTATTGGCGTATACGTGCTGCGCTGTTGCCATCCTATATGACGGGAGGTGCACCCGAATTATCGCTGCCCGGCGTTAAATTGCTCTCCGTCAAAGTCAGTCTGCTACAGACACACTTCGAGTTGGTCGATCAAGATGTCACGAATCTGTTCAACAATAAGCTCTTCTACTATGCCGGACAGTTGCTGCGTCAGAAGATACTGGTGGCACGTCAGCATCGGCTGCAGCACAGGCCATTTCGTCTGCTCTTCAATGTGACCGCCACTGAGCCACAGTCGGTGATTTTGCGCACATTTCTTGCACCTGCGCGTGCGCAAAATGCGCGTAATTTTTATCAAATCGATACATTTGTCACGCATTTAGACGCGGGCACGCAATTTATCGAACGTCGTTCACTCGATTTTTATGCCACCAGCAAAGATCATCCGACGCACACGGAACTCTATCGTTTGATGTTGCTCGCTGCACAGGATAACTATGATTTTCCGCTGAATATTACAACGCCCTATTGCGGTTTTCCACAACGTTTACAATTGCCACAGGGTTGTGCATCAGGACTGCCCCTACAGTTGGTCACCATTGCTACACCCTACGACTATGTCTTTAAGAATGCCTATAGTTTGGAGTGTGATTTTGCACAGGGTGTGTCTAGTTTTGATGAGCATGCTTTTGGGTTTCCCTTCGATCGTCCGTTGGAATTGCGCGAGTTGCTGAAGTTGCCGAATGTTTTTGGGTCGCATGTAAAGGTCTACCATAGTGAGAGAAGACGAAGGAAGTTATAAAACTGGGAACTGTATTCCGAATCTGTATACCGAAATTATGTGAGCGGTATTTCTGAAAAGTACACAGACGAAGCTCTGAGATTAGGATATTTAGGATATATAACGAAATTCGTTAATGTTCAACTGAAATAAATATCTTATACTACATATCCGCTAATTTTTTTTTACAATAATAGATTTTCTGTTATCGAATATATATCGTAGTTATGCGATTCTTTTCAAAAAAGGAATATTTCTTCTATATCATCGTCGTTTTAGATGTAATAGTAAAAATATTGTGTAGAAGGTTGTTAAGGAGGTTAAGGAGAGGAAAGAGAGGTAAGTGGTATCGGTCTATACTGGTCTTGAATTTTCCAATCCAATTCCAAAACCCAGAGAGATTGCACCATAATCGTATCGTACAACAGAAGAACAAATTAGTTTCGAATGAATTTTCTCAGTTCGCGTAATAATCAAGGGATCTCTAAAGGAGTGGGTTTGGTACGATGTCTGAGTAGAACGAGAGAATATATATTGTATTCAAAAACTTTCCGTTGTAACACCTATAAACAAGGTTTATACACTCTACTTTCTTCGGTGATGAAAACAAGCAATAGCCCAGTATACCATTCGTATCGATATCGTTACGAGATCATTACGAGTAGATGGAGAAATCACACGATATCGGACCCGTTCTCGTAACGATATCGAGCGTCAAATTGGACATAGATGGTAGGTAGATATCGGAACGTTCTGTCGGAGTTTTCTCGATTCGAGAAATTGTTTGAAATCGGAACGTTATCTATGAAAAAATGATCAAAATTCGAGATTGCCGCGAAAAATATTGCGATATCGATTTGATAAATGTTTATATATATTGTATCTTTTCAAAGAATTTCAATGTACGAAAATTTTTAAAAGTAGGAATCGAGAAAGCAACGAGATCGAACTTTTTTATCGAAGTTATTCGAGAAAGCTTCGGGGTAACGAAGGTCACCGAGTCATGACAGACTGGGAGGGAATCAAAATTTCTAATTAAACCCCCCTGCAAGTGTTTTATGCCCGTTCGTATGAATTACCTTAATAAAAACCAAAAATATTATCTCAAGAAATAAAGTATAACAATATTTTCACGTTTTCCTTTATATCTTCTTTGATATTACTTTTTAACAATTATAAAATATCAAAAACCAAAGTTTAAAATACAAAGGAAATAAAAAAAATAAGTCTGTGTTTTTAATATGCATTGCCTTTTGTTCTTAAATTCATATCATCACAACGCTTAATGCTGTTTTTCGCCATGCTTGATCCTTTCAGTAAACTACGCAAAAAATCAACTCGTTGATCTTTCACTGCGCGCCAGTACCTATTATTGGTCTTCAATTCAAAGACCTTGATTTGCCTGTGCTTAATTTATAGCCATGTCCATGACTGCGTTGGGCGCCTTCATGCAAAACCCTCATAAATCGTTTCGTTTCATTTCATTTCATTGTTAGTAGTCGCGTCTCGCCGTTAATAGTTTTTATTCTTTATTTTCGAGTAGATTTGACTGATTATATTATTTCTTAGTCGTACCTCCGATACGCCAATACACTACGTGCAAGTGTTCCCTGGCAACTTAAATATTCAACTTGACACATAGTGGGTTTGAGAGATTCAAAAGTGAGCATAATTTGAAATAAGCTTGACAAAGTGTTTTTAAAAGTGTTGAGAATAATTGCAGATTTGAGCTTCTTTTTAAAATATATATTTTAGTCAAACCATCTGATTTATATCAAACCCATTAACAGCTGTTATTAGAATAAGAACCAACAATGAAGGTGGTTAGAGTCAGAGGAAAAGTATCGTGAAATATATTTCAAGGATCTGCTTATAGAACTACTTTAAGATAATATTGAAGATATATAGAATCATGTCTTGGGGGGTATTTAGCAGGTCAAAAGTAAGTACATTTACAAAGTAAAAATAATTGCATGGAATTCACTCTGCAACATTGGTGGATAAGAAGTCTCTCCTGTTGTCTTAGTTGTCATTTACTTGAGAAAGAAATATTAATCTGGGTGATGACACTTATCTGTTCAGAAGGTATGAATCAATGGTTCGAGAATTTACCCACGGGATAATTTTATCCAGTGTCCTAGTTCTGATTCTTTTATACGAAACAAACTGGCCACTTTAACATAGCGTTGTTTTAGGAAGTGGTAAATTGACATTGTTGAACTTTTGACCTATCACTAAACTGGCTTCAAATGGAGAAAGTGATTGTGTTAAAAATTCTTCAATTGAAAACAACACTGCCTGTAATACTGTGTAGTGAATTTACAACTGTTTGTCGCTATAAAACTGTGTAGTGCCACTAAAACTGTCGGTTGGTGTATATGCTACATATGCATATTTTTTAGCATATCCACAAACCCTGAAATGATTTCATTTATACTATTAAATAATTCGTATATTCAATTAAATATATAAATAGAACTAATTATTTTGTATCAATTAATCACAGTTGTTATATGTACGTTTAGTTTTTAGTCTGTGTTTAAAAGAATCGCAACTAGAACAGTTCATAAATATTTTCGATTCTCCGTTAGAGGTTTTAGAACACATGAAATATGGAATTATAAGTGAGATTAAATTGAGGTTATTAAGAATCATGTCTTGGGAGTAGTTAGTCGGAAAAAAAAAATTAAAAAGTAATCAGAAAAATATTTATCTGAGTGAGGCCACTTATCTGGTCTAAAAGTATGATTAGAGGGTTTCAAAGCACACAAAACATGGAATATAATTCGGGAAATCATAAAATAAAACAATTTTATTTGATGAATATTGAGACATAAATTCTCATATCAGTGGTAGCTTAATTTATATCAATCAGAAGAAACTTTATCAATATAAATTCGATATATTTTCTGTGTGAGGTTTGATTAAAATCTGACAAAGGCATCGGGCATCAGGCTTTAATTTGTAAATTCTGTTCAATTCCTTACTTAATCAAAAGCTATCTGGAATGTTCAAAATTGAATTTTATATTGGAAAGAATTGATTTTCTAGAATTGGAGCATATACATGAATAACATGTCAATATAAATACCCTAAATATTGTCCTTATGAAGTTTCATTAAAATCGGAGGAAGGAATAGGGGGACTCTGGTTAGACTTTAGTGGTTACGTATTTCAAATGAATTCAATAATTTAAAATTCTGCGAATCATATTCGATTCTATTTATTTAGGCAAATATTTAAATTTTGATCGAACGCGTATATCAGAATGTCCCGTATAACCGATTTTTGTTCCTCTCTAAACCAAATTCATTCCATTATCCACTGCTTTTCATGTCTCGTCTGCTCTTGTCAAATGCTACACATAAATTAAACATTGTCTAGCATTAAAACGTAGCACAATTTTTCGACTCTTAATTTCCGATCCTTAAATTGCGCGCCTCCATATATACGATTCGATTCTCACTCCTGCGCATGGTGGTTGGCACCGTTTCCACCACCACTAACAGCACCATCACGATCACCACCATTATCATTACCACTACCTGCTGTTCGATCATTTTTTTTATTTTATATTTTTATTTGAGACGTCTGTCTATCCGCACAAACCCTTCATACGACTGTCGTTCCTCCTTCAGCCATTTCGATACAGCGTAAAGTTTTAAATTTCTTGGAAATAAAAGCATGGGTTGTGCGTTGCAAGGCTTTAGAACTCAACAAGACAAAAAGGTTCGCTACTTTGCTACCTACAATATATAGTATTTAGTGTTGCTGGTATTGGTACCACTTTAAAACCTAAAACAACACGAGTGTAAATTTTCCATAATATATTTAAAATTATTTTTTTTCTATAGTTTCTTGTTGTTGTTGCTGTATTGTTGGTGATATTGATTTTGATTTTCTTTTTATTTTCGATATTTCGGGCTCTTTTTTTCGAAGTATTATTTTTTTGGGACTTTTTTCGAAGACTTGTTTCTGGTTCTTTTTTTTTGTTTGGTATAAAGCCAACGTAATTTTTATCTCTACGTTGCATTCGTTGTTTTGGGCCCCAGTTTTGAGTCTCAGTTTTAGTTATTGTTGTTGCTCTCTGCATTTGGTAGGTGCTTCAATCTTTTCCACAGGCAATATGCGCAGTTTTTTTTGTATTTTCTTCTACATATATTTAATACTCTGTGGCGTGGAGTGGAGTGTCTTGTCTGTTTGTTGTAGTTGTTCGGGTTGCATTTGTTGTTGCTGTGATTTGAAACCATGCAGGTGTCCAATTCTGTCCGTCGTTACGATTTTTTTTGTTTTTTTTTGTAAGTTTTATCAAGAATAAAACTAGTTCTAGATGGTAAAGCGGACGGACGCAAGTACGTCGTACGATCAGCACGATCGCTGGCTTCGGATAACAAGTTCGAACTCGTATGGTTAGCTATCAGAGTCTAGAAAAAATGGGCTTTGAGCTTATGGAAAAAGCAACAAATTAAGCGATGATTTCGATTTTATATTTTAGATCGTGGATGATCGTAGCGTAGATTTTTCAAGATTTTAATTATAATTTTATTATAATGAAAAACTTGAATTTTTAGTGAAAAATTGAATTTTTAGTGAAAAATTGAAATTTTAGTGAAAAATTTAATTTTTAGTGAAAAATTTAATTTTTAGTGAAAAATTGAATTTTTAGTGAAAATTTGAATTTTTAAAGAAAAATTTAATTTTTAGTGAAAATTTGATTTTTTAGTGAAAAATTGAATTTTTAGTGAAAAATTTTATTTTTAGTGAAAAATTTAATATTTAGTGAACAATTTAATTTTTAGTGAAAAATTTAAGTTTTAGTGAAAATTTGATTTTTAGTGAAAATTTGAATTTTTAAAGAAAAAGTTAATTTTTAGTGAAAATTTGATTTTTTAGTGAAAAATTGAATTCTTAGTGAAAAATTGAAATTTTAGTGAAAAATTGAATTTTTAGTGAAAAATTTAATTTTTAATGAAAATTTGAATTTTTCGAGAAAAATTGAATTTTTGGTGAAAAATTGAAATTTTAGTGAAAAATTGAAATTTTAGTTGAATTGAATTTTTAGTAAAAAATTGAAATTTTAGTGAAAATTTGAATTTTTGGTGAAAAACTGATTTTTAAGTGAAAATTTGAAATAATAATGTTCACTGAAAAAATTATTCACTAAATATAAAATATATAGCATGTCACACTTTTTACATTGTTAAAAATATATCATGCAACAAATTATTTTAATTTAATTAATTAGATTTTACAACGACACAAAAATTACGTAACAAAAAAACACATTGAAATCAATAACATTTTGACATAAAATCGACGAGATTTCGAGCATAAAAATCGCATATTCATTTTCAGCGCCAAAAATCGCACGTTCGATCGATGCAGGCCAAAACCGGACAACAGACGAAACTCGTTCCAAGGATGTCAACTTCTGCAAATTCTAGTAGTTGGTTGGTGTTAGATCAATCGGCTGTTTTAGATTTTATGTTTTTTTTTATTTTTAATATTTTTTATTTTTTGTATATTTTTCTTTTTGTGGGTTAACTGATCGTGTGTTTGCGGCTGGTGGTGTGGGTCCACGGCGCGGCATCAATTAGCAATTCATTAAGCGTCGATCATATATATTGCCGACCACTTGCGGCGAATTTGCAACTTCATTTTCAAAGAACACAATTATTTTGTGTTTCTTTTATTTTTTTAGCAACGCGATCGATCGCAGACTTTTAAACGCGATCGCAGCAAACGCCAGTACAAAACAGCGCCCGGTCGCGCAAGCAATTAAAAGCCAGTCGTAATTGCCGCTGAGTACTGTTACAAAATTTATTGCAAAACCATAAAAAATCAAGAAATCGATATTTTTTGTATATATATTTAATTTTTTTTTTTGTTGCCAAGATCAATGCATTTAATTGATTTTATGCGACTGCAGACCAGACTGATGATCGCATTTGGGCTGTATGCCTAAAACTGCGCATTTGAACAAATTTTTACGATCATTTTCAGCATTTTCAACGAGCTCGCATTCAATTGCCATCAATTTAGACCATTAGACACACGATCGATGGACCGCAGCCGTTACCAACGCGGCGATAAATAGCAGCAAATGACAACGCGGTGTTGCGCATAATAAAACCATGCATACATTTTGCATTTTGAACATTTTTGATTAATATTTATTACATCTAACATTAGTTAAAAATGTCTTGTATGACGGACGTGTCTGCCGATCATTTGCGATCAGCTGTTTATTTGTAAAAAAAAGGCAAAATCATTGTCAAATAAAACTGACAAAAATATACAAAAATGAGTCAAACTCTTCTGCCCATAATAATCAGTGCTTGACCCAGATAATGTGGTTTAAAAAATACGAAAACACCCCACAATCGACAGCATTGCACAATGAAAACAAGAAAAAATACTTAACAAAGCCAGCTCAATTTGCGACATATAAATCTTATTTCCTGAAACACTGCGGTTGCCCCTTTCTTTCTTTTTTGTTTTTTTGTATTTCCCTTTAAGGCGATCAGTTTTGAAGATCGCTTTGTCAGCATTTCAGACGATCGTTTTACGATTGCAACTGCATTTTTCCTGCGCTGTTATTAATAAATTTGAGATTTTATAGCCTCATCAAAGAGATGCTTTTAATTTCACAACAAGATCGCTATCGATCAGCGCTGAATTACGATGCACGTTAAAAGGAATCTTTTTTTTGTCATTTTCTTTTAATTCAAATTTATTGCAAAAAATTCAATTTGCCACTAAAAATTAAAATTATCACTAAAAATTCAATTTTTCACTAAAAATTTCAATTTTTGCCTAAAAATTCTATTTTTCACTAAAAAATCAAATTTTCACTAAAAATTTTAATTTTTGATTAAAAATTAAATTTTTCTCTCAAAATTAAATTTTTTACTAAGAATTAAATTTTTCACTGAAAATTAAATTTTAACTGAAAATTCAATTTGTTCACTAAAAATTCAATTTTTCACTTTGAAATTCAATGTTTTACTAAAAATTAAAATTTTCACTAAAAATTGAAATTTTCACTAAAAATTAAAATTTTCACTAAAAATTTCAAAAAAATTAAATTAAATTAATTGAATCATTATCGATCGCATGTTATTTCATTAGATACAAAATATCACATAATATATTTAAATATCGAAAATTATTTTTTATACAAACGTATCGCATATATTTTTTGTAGAAAAATATTGCATGACATATTTTCTTCTTATATATCACACGATATATTTGTATACTAAAACATCGATTTTTTTTTTTTAAATATCGATTGGTATATTTTGGTACAAAAACATTGCATGACACATGTTTATACTTAAATATTGCATGTCATATATTTATACTTAAATATCTCATGACATATTTTAAAAATTAATATAAAAAAACGTATAACTTTTTAGGTATAGCGCATATTTGAAAAATATCGCATGAATTTTTTTTTTAATTTCAGTAGCCTTGTGTTCAAATTTCAACACTTCACCATTAACAAAAATATTTCCGCGTATTTCTATAAACGAATTTCATTCAGAACTAATAAAACAAAAGCACGTATTCAGAAAAATTTGGCAAACACTTTTTGCGCCTGAAATACTACTTGTCCAAGTAAAAAAAAAATAATAATATGAAGTATCTGACTAGTCGCGCAATGAATCCATCAGCAAAAACGCATTAATTGCAAACGAAATTCATAAATTATACCAGCAACAGCAGCATTATTTGAAGTGTAAAAAATTGCAATGCATAAAATGTATTAAATTGAAAATAGAAAAACTAAAAATATATTAAAAAATAATAAGCGCGCCCTCGAAGCGGCATTTTAACGTAACTACAAAAAGTGTAATAAAAAACATCACATGCGAATTTTGCACAGCAGCAACAACTTTAATGATGACAGCCAGAGTTGGGCTAAATGCGTGTAGTCGCCGCTAATACGTTATATGGCACGGAGCCAAAGGCCCCCAGGGTGATGAAGATTGTTATTAGATGGAGATGATTTTGTTGTTGTTGTAGCTGTGGGCCCTGTTGCTATTGCTGCTGCTACTGCTGTAGTTGCTGGTGCATTTAATATGCTGTAAATATGGCACATGTGCTATTGCGGCTGTTGTTGCTACTTTTACACTGCCATTGCCAAGTCAGGCCAAACCATTGCCATTGAATGAAAACTAATTTTAAGTTTTTGTTGTTGTTTTTGCTATTTTTGTTGCTGGCATTTTGCCGCCGCTTTTTCGGCTTAATTGTTCTGTGAATTGAATAATTTGCGCGTGAAAATCTAAAGACACTTCCAGTTCGTTGCGCAAAAGTTACTGTGAAATGTTCAAAAAAATTGCATGCGATTGCTGCAACATGACAGCAAACTATTTATAAAAATTTAAATTTTGTATTTTATATTTTATATATTTTTAGCTAAAACTATTTAAATAATTTTAGAAATGCATGAAAATAGTCCTTAATTTAGTTAATTTGGTTCTTTTAGTTCCTTCAGTTTTTTTAGATCCTTTAGTTCTTTTAGCTCTTCTACATAATAATACAAAATACTCGAAAAAAACATATTGTTTAAACTAAATTGCATGATATATTTTATAAGACTTCAAATAAATTAGAAAATACTCACATTTTATTATTTAATAATATAAAATACTAAAAATTCAAAAATTCAATAATAAAAACTGTCATAAAAAAATGTCATGCCATAGACTACAAACTATATTAAATTATAAATTTTCTAAAAATAAAATTTGCGTACTTCGGTAAATTATCAATAATTATAGTTAAAAATGTCATGACATTTTTTAGTATTAAATACATAAAATTGAAGATTTTCGGAAATTCTAATTTTTAATAAAAAAATATCAAGTTACTTTTAAGTAGAAAAATATAAGAAAAATAAAATTTATATCAAATAAGTTATAAATAATTTTTGATTAGATAATATATAAAATTTTATAAATTCAAATAAATCATAAAATATTCGCAAATTCTACATTATTATAAGCTCACAAAATCTCATGCAATTTTTTTGTGCTGAAAATACATAAATTTAAAATTTACGAAAAGTTAAAATTGTCCAAAAAAATGTCATGCGACTTTGAAATATAAAATATGTAACATTTCTTAAAATAAAAAATGTTTTTTAAAAATATCAAGCGATTTTTTGAGAAAAAAATGTATAAGTGAAAATTTTGGAAATATAAAAATTGTCAACTTTTGAATAAATTTTAAAATATTCACAAAATATATTTTTATATTAACTAAAACAAATTTCATGCAATTTTTCAGTAGAAAATATATGAAATTGAAAGTTTACGAAAATTGTCACAAAAATGTAGTGAGATTTTTATTTTTAGTATAAAATACTTAAAAATGTCAATTATTGAAAAACAAAAATTATCATACAAAAATTTTAAGAAATTTTTGAGTAGAAAAATATATAAAATTTTCTAAAAATGGAACTTGCCATACTTTATGTATTTTATTTAAATTAAAAAAAAAATATATCATGCAGTTATTTCAGTTAGAAGACACAAAATTGAAATTAAAAAAAGTCATGCAAGTTTGGAATTTAGAATTGAAAAATATTAGAAAATTATGAAATATTCAGATTGTATTTCATTTTTGAGTATAAATTATTATTAAATATTCAATAAATTTTTTTTGCACATAAGCTAAATAAATGTCATGCTATTATTTAATAGAAAATAGCTATATTTCAAATAAATTTTAAAATATTGAAAAAATCTATTTTATTAAAGCTAAAAAAAGTCATGCGATTTTTTTTTTAATAGACACAAAATTAAAATAAAAATTTAAAATTGTCTTAAAAAAATGTCATGCAATTTCTGAGTAGAGAATATTTAAAATTAAAAATTCAGGTTTCAAATGAATTATAAAATATACGCAAAAAACTATTTATATATAAACTAAAAAAATGTTATGCAATTTTTTTAGTAGAAAATACATAATGTTGAAAATTTTTATATACTAAAAATTGTCATAAAAATGGTCATGCTATTTTTGAGTAGATAATATATAAAATTCAAAATTTTTGAAAAATTAAAAATTGTTAAATATGTTCTAAAATTATTTCTATGTAAGCTACAAAAAATGTCATGCGATTATTGTAAAATATATAACATTGAAAATGTTCGAAAAACAAAAATTGCCATAAAAAATGACACACAATTTGGTACAGAAAACATATAAATTAAAAATATTGAAAATTTCTTTTTTCGAAATCTGCGAACCGAAAATTTTTCTAATATGTTATTTATATCTTATGAAAATTGAATGATATATTTATTATAGTCTCATACAAATTATAAAATATTTGTATTGATTTTAATTAATTCTCATATTAAACAGTTTTTCCAATGCCATTCAATTTCCTAACACTATTTCGCACCTATTCAAGCTGCCTATGCGTCAACCTCAAATACTTTTCGATGAGTCACCGATGTTGCAGCTCCAGCTCCATTTTCACCCAAATTAGCGGTCATAAATAAAACACATTTCGCATGTTGAGCTGTTGTTTTATTTATTTTTATTTTTTTTTGCATCTGAAAGCCTGTATCAATTGTGAGCAATAATAATTCTACCTGCCCGTGTTGGAGCCTACAATTTAGAGGCACTTTACCGAGCAACAGATACCTCCTCCCCTTTTTTTACCCTTTTCCCTAGTCAAATGACTCGGTGCTGCCCAAAAGTAACATAAACAGCAAATTATAGTTTGTCTAAGAAACGTTACAAAAACGTCGAACGACAACAAAAATTAAATAAAAAAAAATACAAAAATCAGCAAAACTTCACTCAACACCATCGCTACCTGTTGGCCAACGAATGAGTCATCCTCAGCACCGCTGCTGCTGCTGCTGCCGCCCTGAATTGGCGACTTTTACTGGTGCCGGACGCCGAGACGGCTCAGAGCTCGTGCTCGACTTGCTGGCTGGCTTGGCTGCTTGTCTGACGGACTGACTGACTGGGCTTTGGCTCTGTCGCGCACAAGTATTGCACAAGCCTCGACTGTCCGACTGCTCGTCTGTCTGTCAGGTAGTCACTACATATCGTGGCCCCAACATTGAAACGATCGCGATCGTACGGAAAAGGTAGCCATATACAACTGCTATGGTATTGAAAACAAGCATAAGATAAAGTAATGGGGAAGCGCAAAAAATTGTTAAAATCAAATAACAACAACACAGCACACAACAACCCATCATGAGCGGTGGTGATATGAGTCATCGGCAAAATTGTTACTTCTTCTCGGTTGTTGTTTTAATTGAGTCTAAGATTTCATTTTAGCAACACAAAAAAAAAATTAAAAAAAAAAAAAAATCGACAACATTCACCATCATCCATTCCTGCTGAGTTAGCAAAAAGATATGCAAACATTACCTGCGTCAGTGCCATCAGCTGTTTGAAGACAGCTCTTTAGGAAATCTTGAAATTGATGACTTTAGATCGCGGAAGGTTTCAGCACGAACATATTTTCAATTCGAAAACTACACAAGGCTGGAACATGACCAGATTTCCATGTTTTTCTGGTGAGAATTATCTCAAATGATACAAAGTCGAATAAAAAATAAGAAACTAGAATTTTAAATCTGGGTTCCTGTCCATTTATGTTTAAAGCATTAACGTTAAAACATAAGCAATATACAAAAATATGTAAATTCAACTAGATGGACCCGTGCACGACTCGTGCAAAGATTTTGTGTGGAGGATGCAAGGATATGGAGCAATTTTATTAGTATATTTTTTTTTTATTATTTATATCAGGGACCCGTCCTTTGCTGTGGACGTTTTTATTGGTTTTATAAATGTAGTAACCGAAACAAAACTAATTCTCCGCTAAAACAACTTTTCTCATGGACAATTCTTTCTCAGACTGTGCTTCCCCGTAGAATTCTTCCTCGTAAAGTCTTTCCCAGTAGAAGTTTTAGTGTTGTGAGTTTTAGTATGATGAGATTCGGAGAGGTTAGTTTAGGTGTGGTGGATTTTAGTGTGGTGAGTTTTAGTGTGGTGAGTTTTAGTGTGGTGAGTTTTAGAGTGGTGAATGTTTGTGTGGTGAATTTTAGTATGGTGAGTTTAAGTGTAGTGAATTTTATGGTGTTGAGTTTTACTGTGTTTAAATTGAGTGTGGTGAATTTTATTGTGGTGAGTTTAAGTGTGGTGAATTTGAGTATGGTGAATTTTAGTGTGGTGAGTTTTTGTGTGCTTAATTTTAGTGTGCTTAATTTTAGTGTGGTGAATTTTAGTATGGTAAATTTTGGTGTGGTGAGATTCAATGCGGTGAATTTGACTGTGGTGAATTTTATTAATTAATTAATTATAATTTATTAATAAGCTATATACAAAAATATGTAGGTTCAATTTATAATTACTCAAATTGTAATTTTCCTACTGGTCACTTAAAATGAATTTAAACGAATTAAAAAATATATAAAGTCTGAGCAGCGTTATTTTAAACCTTTGTTAAGATCAACTTGGGACTAAAATTGCAACGGAAATGCCTAAAGAAATATTTGTTCTTGTTTCTGTTTGATTTTTATGTCTACAAAAAGTCGAAGATGCAGACAATGTTAAAGAGTTTTCAAATATGCCATAAATTTTAATTAATATAGATTGATTTTCGCATTTATATTAATGAAGATTTATTTAGAAATCATTGCTAAAACTTATATACTGAATTTAGTTCTTTAAGAATTGTGATATTTTGGGCAAGTGCTTTTTATTTTTTATTATTTATACAAATAAATCACTAAATGCCACTAATTGCCTAATGAAAACATTTGAAATTATTGCATTTGTTGGAACCTCTGACAGCAACAATTATCATAGAATATTATCACCACCCTCGACAGCTGTTGAGTAAGCTAAAATATGATAATAAACAAATTTCACTAAAGTACGTACAAAAGTTGTGAAAATATGCATTAAGTTCAATTTTAATGATTGCCGCTGTTTGACATGTGGTGGCTGATAATATTGAAAGAATTGCTTTTGTCTGTAAATTATGGGGCACAATTGTAATATTTAAGTGACAGCAAAAGATATACATTTTTTTTTGTAAATTTCAACCATCCTATCCTATATTGGTCAATAGAACAGTTCTTGATTTAATAGTAAATAAGAAATAAATATTTTTATACAAACTCAAAAATAAATTCATTATCAGCCCATTTATAAATATAAACAAATTTATAAATTGTATTGAATTTGTTGTATTTTCTACCAATAAGAAAAATGTTTTGGAGAATTTATTGACTCGAATATTTTGTAGTATTTAATGGTATTTACTAATTAAAATAATAATGTATCCTATTGACTAATATTAATAGTAAAAAGAACTATTAATTGTATGATATTTTTTCAGGGTGTATACAGAGACAAAATTTCTGGCAGTATGAAGGTAACTTCCCAAGACAAAATATGTAATTTAGACATATTTTATGGAAAATATCCCAAAAAAATGCCTGGCTGTCTGAAGGTAGCTTCCCAAGACAAAATTTTCAGTTTAGACATATTTTATCGAAAAATTTTAAGCAGACAGAGGCAAAGTTTTTACTAAATTTTACCTATACCCAAAAAATGCCGGGAATCTGCTTTTTAAATTCCAAATAATTTGTTAACTTCTAATTTGTCAGTCTACCAATTACCTGAGTATTTCGAAAAATATGCCAGCTATAAGGAGGACAACATCCTATCGAAAGATTTGACGCAGACACAGATAGCTGCCTATTTATTGCCAGTCTCAAAAAATATTCCGAAAATCATCCTTTAAAATTCAATAAAATCCCTACACAAAAAGTTTAGCATTTTTTCAGAATACGTCTGGGTGCGGAAATATGCACCCAGAAAAAAATTCCCTCAAATCCCATTGAAATTGGTCAATAGGACAATTATTGGTTTAATAGTATACAAAAAAGAAATCTTCTCATTAAACTCAATGGCAATGTCATGGTATTTTCTAGTATTTAATGGTATTTTCCGATTAAAATAATAATTTATCCCATTGACTATTTTTAATAGTAAAAAACTATTATTTATATAGTATTTTTTTCTGGGTGCGGCAAATACACACAAATAAACAGAATATTTTCGAAAGTTTATAGCAGGTTCTCCAATTTTGTAGAATTTTATTGGCAGATTCACGGCTTATTTTGGGTACGGGCAGAATATCTACAGCTTCTGATACTTCTCCATTGTCTTTTTGAAATATGGCGAAAAAATAATTTTAAACTAAGAAAACGAAAACGTTACCAAGAAAACGTTACCAAGTTGTGATATATTTAAGTTAAACCTATTGTTTCCGTTTAATGATTTTTAGGATAAAAAAATTCAATTTTTCACTAAAAATTCAATTTTTCACCAAAAATTCAATTTTTCACAAAAAATTCAATTTTTCACAAAAAATTCAATTTTTCACAAAAAAATCAATTTTTCACAAAAAATTCAAATTTTCACTAAAAATTCAATTTTTCACTAAAAATTCAAATTTTCACTAAATATTCAATTTTTCACCTAAAATTAAAATTTTCACCAAAAAGTCAATTTTTCACTAAAAATTCAGTTTTTCAAATATTTCACAAAAAATTAAATTTTTCACAAAAAATTCAAATTTTCACTAAAAATTCAAATTTTCACTAAAAATTCAATTTTTCACTAAAAATTCAATTTTTCACTAAAAATTCAAATTGTCACTAAAAATTCAAATTTTCATTAAAAATTCAACTTTTCACTAAAAATTCAAATTTTCACTAAAAATTCAAATTTTCACTAAAAATTCAAATTTTCAATAAAAATTCAATTTTTCACCAAAAATTCAAATTTTCACTAAAAATTCAATTTTTCACTAAAAATTCAAATTTTCACTAAAAATTCAATTTTTCACTAAAAACTCAATTTTTCAAATTTTCACTAAAAATTCAATTTTTCACCAAAAATTCAAATTTTCACTAAAAATTCAATTTTTCACTAAAAATTCAATTTTTCACCAAAAATTAAAATTTTCACTAAAAATTCAATTTTTCACTAAAAATTCAATTTTTCACTAAAAATTCAATTTTTCACTAAAAATTCAATTTTTCACTAAAAATTCAATTTTTCACCAAAAATTAAAATATTCACTAAAAAATTCAATTTTTCTCTAAAAATTCAATTTTTCACCAAAAATTAAAATTTCACTAAAAATTCAATTTTTCACTAAAAATTCAATTTTTCTCTAAAAATTCAATTTTTCACTAAAAATTCAATTTTTCACTAAAAATTCAATTTTTCACTAAAAATTCAGTTTTTCAAATTTTCACTAAAAATTCAATTTTTCACTAAAAGTTAAATTTTTCACTAAAAATTCAATTTTTCACTAAAAATTCAAATTTTCACTAAAAATTCAACTTTTCACTAAAAATTCAATTTTTCACTAAAAATTCAAATTTTCACTAAAAATTCAAATTTTCAATAAAAATTCAATTTTTCACCAAAAATTCAAATTTTCACTAAAAATTCAATTTTTCACTAAAAACTCAATTTTTCAATTTTTCACTAAAAACTCAATTTTTCAAATTTTCACTAAAAATTCCATTTTTCACTAAAAATTCAATTTATTATTTAAAAGTTAATTTTTCACTAAAAATTCAATTTATCACTAAAATTTTAATATTTCACTAAAAATTCAATTTTACACTAAAAAATTCAAGTTTTCACGAAAAAATTCAAAATTGCTTTCAAATTCCTTTTGATTTTAATTTAGATTTCGATTGAAAGTTGATTTTATAAAATTTTTCAAATGAAAATAATACAAAATATAAATAATTACAAACTTAAATATTTATAATATATAAGGTTTAAAATAAAAATTCTTATTAATTTTTATGCGTGGCAATATCCGATATAATTTTCATTTAATTAATTTTGTCGACTTATTATTTCTATAAATCACAGAAAACAATAAACAATGACATTAAAAAGTAATTTTCTTTCTAGATTTTTCTTTTTTTAGTATGACGCATATATGCGAGAAGCATATAAGAGAAGAATACAGCTCAAAGTGGCACACAAAGCTTTGACCTACTTTTTCTATATCATGTAGAAAATACGTCCCCCATCATAAGAAAAAAACAGAAATTGATAAAAATTGTAAACGTCAAACACTGCAGGGGTTGTGTTTTTGTATAGAATCATTTATGAAAATAATCAAATTATGACAATGTAAATATTACAAAAAACTTAAATTTTAAACAGATTTTTTTTTTAAATTTTTGTATTATAAAACAAGCTAACATATTTTTGAAACTCTTCAACAACTTGTTGGACACACTAATTGTTGTTGTTGTCAACTGTCAAATATTGACGCATAAATCAACCAAACAATACAACAACAACTCAAACCCATAAAATTGACAGCGACGCTGAAAATAAAAATTTTAATTTTGTCGCGCGTTAATTTTGTAATTTTGCTGTCGTTTACTTTGAACTTATATTAAATAAAAAAAAATATATTTTATATGTGGGCGATAAATATTTCATTTTTTTTTATTTTGCGCAAAGAATGTGAAAAGCAGAGGGGCTGGCTGGCTACATACAGCAAGTGATAAAAATGGCTGTGATTCATGACATTTGTTTCAATTTTGTGTGTGTGGTTTTTTTCAGTTCTTTCGCATCTTTTACATTGCGCGACTACGCAATCTTTTCTGAAATAAGGTAGGTTATGAATCGACTCATTTTTGTTTTGGTTGTGGTCTTATTTTGGCGTAATTGTGTTGCTGGAATTTGTTGTTTTTTTTTTTCAAGTTGTTCGTATTGCGTATTGCAAGCAGGGGGTGATTGTGACCATTTATATAAAGTGGGTCAAAATTTGAAATTTTTTGTAAATTTAATTTTTACAGAGATATTCATTGATATGGAATGTTGATAAGGAATGTGTTCACTGATTATGCCACTCAACAAAAAGAGAAAACAAAAATTCTTTTTGACATTTTATAATTCGCGAATACTACTTTTGATTCTGTACTTTGCTATTACTTCATGTTTTTAACGAAATGACTATCGAAATTTTGGATTCTGCTCAGCTAATTTTTTGAATAAAAAAATACAGTTCCGTACACAAATATTTTTACAAAAAACTGTAAACGTAATTTTTCTTTTAATTGTTGAGACTAATTATAATATATGAATAAATGTTCAAATTTCAATACATTTTTCAGATATTTGAATTGAAACTTTTAAAAAATTGATTTTTTAAGACTCTTTTTAACGATTTGTTTAGCATTTATGATTTCAATGTTAATAATGATTTTTGGTTATATAGAGCATAGTTCTAACTAACGAAAATAAAAATACTAATGTCCTTGGTTCGTTCTTGTTCTTGCATCGATTGGTGATCTTTTGCTTGTACTAGCAGGGTCAGTCTAGTTTTTGTTCTTACTGCAAGAGTCGTTTATTTATTGAAATTTTTAGGTATTAACCGCTTTAAAATTTGAGTATTGATGAACAAAAAATGTAATAATCATGCAGAATTTTGAAAAAGACTCTTGTCTTGTTTTTGCGTATTTATTGCAAGGTAGATCTAAATCCTTGTCTTCCAGAAAAATGAGAAAATAAAAGTCTTGCATTTTTGCTTCATACTAATCTATTTGAAATGATGAAAATATTAATTTATCGAAATTCAGTACAGTATTTGAAATTTAAAATTTATAAAAAAATTAAATTTGAAATTTAAAATTATAAAATTCAATAAATCAATTAAAAATGGGATAAAATTTGATTATTTGATTATTATGACAACGAAGAAAGTATCAGCATTTCGTTTTATTGCAAATTTCATGAATCAGGATATGGCCTAGAACTTTTACAAAATAATAAATACGGATATTGTAAATCTATATACTGACCAAAGGGCTAATATTATAGTGTTTTGTGCATAACTTTTAAAGAGTACAACATAAAATAGTGATGTAAAGGCATTAAAAGTTTATTTTTAATGTACCTATCGACTGACATGAATTTTAAAAAATAATTTTCCAAAAAAATTTTAAGATTTTCAATTTTTCGAAATATTTTTTTAAAAATGAATACCAATCGATAGGTGCTTTTAAATGAAATATATGAAATAGTATCGCGTAAAAATTGATCAATAACTAAAAATGGTTCAGATTATCAAAATGTATTTCTCAGTTGTATCTGAGTACCAAATACTGAAAATTGACATTCGTACCAAAAAAAGTAAAACTTTTTAAAAGCGACTTTCATTTTTTATACTTTCTTTACTTTTTGTACAAAAAGAATTATCACAGAAAACAATTGTTGTTGATCACAGTGTAGGTTCCAAGTGTTTTGAAGCACTTTAAACCGCCTATGGACTGCACCGCCCAACAACAATGATAAAGCATCGCGCAGCAGTCGATGCGATAAAAAGCCGCTTAGCACGTGCCATAAGTCTAAATGGCCAAAACAACAACGCCAACAAAAACAACAGCAGCAACAAAAAAAAAGTTGGTACTTGCAACGAGGCTCAAGCGTTGTTAACCATGTTTAGGAAAGAACAACCACAGCAACAACAACATAAATTGATTGTAGGCTGGTTGGCGAACATGGAAACATGACTTGAATAAAACAGCTTTAATGCGCAAAGCCACAAAAAGTTACAAATACAAAAAAATACAACAAAACAACAAAAATAACAAAAAATCCGAAACACTTGCAACATTCATTACAACAATTCTTGGCACCTTTAAACCCAGTTAGCAAAAGTCAAAAAAAAGTCTAAAAAATCAAAATTCATGTTTTTTCAAGGGACTTTGTAAGGGACTCTATGGTTAAAAGTAGCTAAAAATGACCTAAAAATTTTCTTAAAAGTTTACGTTGTTGGAAAAACTGAGTATACCGTCTAAATTAGCATTGGAAAGTGATATAGAATTCATGTATCACATATTTTATCGAAATTGAATTTATTGAAAAATATAGTTGTAGCATAAGATATAGTAGTTGGGTAATGGTATTAATTTTTTGGTATTAAGGTACCTATCGATTGCCGTTATTATTTAAAAATAATTTGCGAAACATTTTTTTTTGCAAATAAAAAAAAAATGGAAAATTGAAAATTCTTGTCATGCAAAAGGGCGAATTTTTTCGTTTTTTTGCCATAACTTTTTATTGGTACAAGATAAAATCGTAATGAAAAGGCATTAATTGTTTGTTTCTAAAGCAACTGTCGATTGGCAGCATTATTTAAAAATATTTTTTTTTGTATTTTTACTTTTCGCAAAAATTATTTTTAAATAATTACGTCAATCGATAGGAGCAAACAAACAATTTATGCCTTCACACCACTATTTTATTTTGTATTAATAAAAAGTTATGGCAAAAAAACGAAATGATTCGCCCTTTTGGCATGACAAGATTTTCTATTTTTCAAATTTACCCTTTTGGTTTTGTCTTTTGTGGCTAGAAATATACAACAAAACCACACACGATTTTGGCACAGTATACTTAAGGAAAAACTACATTAAAAAATAAAAAAAAGTAAATGCCAAAAATTACACATGACGGAGACGAAATTGACTCCCAATCCAAAAATCAACAATTCCGTCATTAATAATGGGGCCTAAGACAATGGAGAGCTCAATCCAGCATTATTTTGTCGAAACTAAAAATAAGAGTAAAATATTGGCAATAACGACTGGTGAAAAGAGATTCTAGTCCAGCAAAAGAAAAGAAGAGGTTCTGCTCCAACGCAGCAAACGGAATTTGATTATTGGAGCGACAAAAGCTTATAACGGTGGGAGAGACGAAGAAACGTCCCAGTCCAGCGTTTGTCAGCCAAGTTGAATGAGATCCTGGTCCAACACATCCCCGTTTCTGTATTGTGTATAGCAGGTTATCTACTATACAAGTATTTATGAATGTAAGTATGTATGTATGTTTCGAATAGACGTCTAAACGGTTGAACTGAATTGAAACAAATTTTGACATAATATGTATGTTGGGTCCGGGCAGAGTATAGGCTATATCTCGGTGAGATTGGTGGACTGGGCGTGGCATCACACAAAAACTTAATAATAATAATAGTTTGGCGCTACAGTCCTGTACAGAACTTCGGCCGAGCTCTCTCACCATTTTGAGCTGTGCGTGTTATATTTGTACTGGGACCTACAGTTTATTGGCGAATCCGAATGGCGGGTGAGAGCTTTTTCATAGGCAATGGTTTTACACTCGTAGGTTTGCCATTTACTGACGAGAGGTAGCGCGGTGTAGAAAAATGTTTCTATGATAAGATGTTGTTAGCCCCAGTCCAGGCTTGAACCGGGGACCTTTCGACTCGCAGTCCAACGCACTAACCACTGAGCTACCGCGGCTACTTCATTGCAGTAAAACACGCCACACTAAAATTCACCATACTAAAATTCATCACACCTAAATTCACCACACTAAAACTCACCACACTAAAATTTCTACAGGGAAAAACTCTACGGGGAAGAATTTTACGGAAAAGAATTCTACGGGAAAGCGTTTTACGGTGAAGAATTTGACGGGGAAGATATAAATAATAAAAATGTTGTTTATATTAATAAAATCCTTGCATTCACAAAATCTCGGAACGAGTCGTGCACGGGTCCAGCTAGTTGTTTTTAAAAGCAATTTTAAAAGTAATTACAAAATCAGTTTGCTGGCATATTTGGAGGATAAGTAGAAAAAAGGCATCATTTAATACATTCTCCGTCATTGTCTGTTTAAAAATACATCGACAAATTGTTTCTAGACTATGCTAATTATTTTATCAGAAGTATTATGTGAAATATGGAATAAATATAATTATTATAAAAGCATTTTTTATTTTTTTTAGTCAAAATATTGATATTTTTTTAATTCGTTTCATATAGCTTCTTTTTAGTTTTTGTTGTTTTAACTACCCCCAACAAAATTATTTTTTCGACATCCCCAGACAACATTTTTGGCAGAGTCGAGGCATTTCAGAAAATTTTGTTCGACATATTTCAAACAGACAAAAGCGTATTTTGTAACACAAGCTGGCTGTTTTCTGCCCGTTATAAAAATATGCCGTTAAATATGCCGTTGAATCTGCCATTAAAATTCCACAAACCGCTATACACTTCCCAAAATATTCCACTTATCTGTGCGGAAATAATATGCCGGAAATATTCCTGGAAAGAACATTTTTTGGACATCCTCAGACAACATTTTTGGCATGGTCGAGGTATTTATGATTTTTTTTTCGACATATTTAAAACAGACAAAGGCGGAGTTTGTATCACAAGCAGTCAGTTTTTTGTCCGTTCTCAAAATATGCCGTACATCTGCCATTAAAATTCCACAAGCCGCTATACACTTCACAAAATATTCCATTTATCTGTGCGGAAATATGCCGGAAATATTCCTCAAAAATGCCATACATTTTATATATGTATTTTTCAAACAGACAAAAAACAGTCTGTTTTCTGCGCGTTTTTAAAAAATGTCGAGAATCTGCATTTAAAATTCTACAATCTGCCATACGCATTCCACAAACTTCCATTTATTTGTCTGTTTTCCAGAAATATGCAGGAAATATTCCGGAAAAAAGCCAGACATTTTTTCTCGGGTAGGTACTTTTGTAAAGTTCTTTAATTATTTATTTTTTCTAAAAAACGACTGAAAAGTTTCTAAAATTTCGATGGTTGTGTGAGATTTCGATGCAGGTGTTGGGGCTGGTACACATTCGTTATAATTAAATTATATCATATTTAAAAAGGAAAATATTCGTTACATTTAAAACCTTTTTACTTCATTTTAAATTCTGTGTTTTTTTTTTAAATATTATTTATAATTTTAAATAGTTTACATGTTATTGTAATTATTTTTGTTGTTACTGATTTTTAAGCAGCTTTTTGTATTGAAGTTTTTTTTTTGATTATTTTTTTTGCTGTTGTTGTTGCTGCTAAAGTTTTTATTGTCGTTGCAAAAGCAGCAATCATTGCAACGCATCTCAGGCATTGCACTGCATCTTTTATGATTGTCAAGTGCGACGACTGGCCTCAACAACAATAAAAAAAATATCAGAAATTGCAACAACAATAAAGCAAGATCAAGAAAAAAAAGTCTCAAAAGTGGGCGTTCGAAAGAAGGGCCTTAACAGGCGTTGCAGCCAGTTGTAGGAAACATGGAGAAGTGTTTTCAGTGTTGTTGTAGTCTTTCTTATTGTTGTTGCAGATCTTATACATTTAGTTTTTTATGTTGTTGTTTTTATGCTGTTGTTGTTTTTGTTGTTGTAATCATGGTTTGCAGATGCTCGAGCTGCTTTTGAAGCTGCAACTTGAGCTCGTGCCGTGCCATGGAGTGGTTACTGGACTTTTTATATATTATTTATGCTGCTCTTAACATTGTTGTTGTTGTGGTCATTTTTTTGTTTGTTTTGTTGTTGTAGAAAATAAAGTTAATCCATCATGTCAGCTGAGAGGTTGGTGCACGGTTGTGCATCAAGTTGGGCCGTTTGGTGCTGCGTTGGTTGCAAGGAGCACGCGCTAAAATGCACTTGGAGAAATGGAAAGAATTTTGAAATACTTGGAACAATTAAACGGAATTAAAATGGAGTAACAAAAGAAATTTAAAATTTTTGTGGAAAAAATGATTTTATAGACATATTTTGGACGGAATATTTTGGGAAGTTTATAGCAGTTTGTAATTTTGTGTGGAATTTTAATAGCAGAGTAACGGCATATTTGGTGAACGGATAGAAAATAGAAAGCTTGTGATACAAATGTCGAAAATATGTTTAAAAAAACTTCGACCATGCCAAAAATTTTGTCTGGGGTTACATCGAATTTCTGTTTGACCGTTCCAGATTTAGATATTTCAAAATTCACGTTTTTCGAATTGAATTCGATATTTCTTCTCAACTATTAAAATTTTAATATAAAATAAATTTTCACACATTTTCGAATAATTTGAAATTAATTTATTGGTGAATTTATGAGAATAAAAAAGTAAAATATTTTTCAATAAGAGCGCTACAAACGTTTTTTTATGGGTTTTTCAACAGGGACGCTACAAAAGTAGAGCGACAAAGACAGCAAACGATGCCATATTTCTTGCCGGTATTTTGACATTTCTCTTCAGTAAGGTTTACCATTTTATGATTAAAATTTACTACCGAAATTCGAATTCCATCATGAAATGACAAACCTTACAGTCTCTCCCCATTTTGAGCTGTGCATGTTATATTTGTACTCAAAGTGGTGGGACCTACAGTTTTTTGCCGAATCCGAACGTCGGATGACAGCTTTTCATAGCATATGTTTTACTCTCGTAGGTTTGCCATTTACTGCCGAGAGGTAGCGCGGTATAGAAAAATGTTTCTATGAAAAGAGGTTGTTAGCCCCAGTCCAGGCTTGAACCGGGGACCTTTCGGCTCGCAGTCCAACGCACTAAACACTGAGCTAACGCAGCTTTATAGTATTTTTATTAAAAACCAAAAAAAAGCTTAGTTTACTTAGAATATGCTAAAATACATATATTTTCAATTAAAAACTATACTTAATATATCTAGTCGAATATGGATTCATATTTTTAAAATTTACAATGATGCTAGCTAAAGTTTTTGAGTTATTACATAATACAAATATATGGCAATTCTTGTATTTTTCTAAATATTTGGTCTTTCACTTTTTAAAGATTAGAGTTTCAGATCTGATTTCTTCTGTATTCTGTACATCTTAAACTTAATATTTTTTGCGTTTGATTGGTCATAACTTTGGACAAAACCATCAGAATATTATAGGATTTATTTCAAGATATTAGCTGATATTTTTCAATGGAATACAAAGAAATCAGATCGAAAACTCAAATCTGTAAAAATTAAAATCTCAAATTATATGAAAAACATGTTTTTTTGTGATATATTAGTTTTACGAAATAACTCAAAAACTTGAGATAATTTGAAAAAACTGAGTATGAGGTCATGGTTAGAATCTAAACTCCCAACGGAATATCTTAATTAGAAGGCGGATATTTTGTGTTTTGTTGTGCTGTGTTGTTTTTTTATTTAAAATTGTATATACAAAATAAAACCAACATTTTTTGATAGTTCATATTTTAAAAAATATAGAATATAGAAAAAAGTTAGTAATTATATTAGTTTGTTTAAACTATGCTCTAGATAAACATAAATTATCTTCTTGTTTATCTTTGGTTTTTAAATGCTAAAAAAATCATTCAAAAATAGAGTAAAGATATAATAAAATTTCTGAGTTTAAATCCAAATGTACTAAAAACCTTTCATTTGTATACTAAAATTAGGTTTGACAAAAATATACAGAAACAAGTTAGTAGCTTTGATAGTTAGGCTGGACTATGTTCTGGAAAACCATTAATCATTTTCATATTTATCATTCGATCTTAAATACCAAAAAAACAATCGAAAAGAGTCTAAAAAAAATTTAAATTTTCTGAGTTTTAAACCAAATAATTTAAAAATATATCGGAATATTGGAATTTATTGATAAAATAAAATTTTAAGAAAAACAATTGTAAGAAAAACGGCGTTTCAAATAATTTGGAAAACTGGTTATATAAAGTGCTATATTTTTTATTCTAAAAATGACTGAAAATGACAGTATTTCGTTTGCAATTTTCTGAAAAACGTTTTGAAATAGGACAAATCTGAGTATACAGTCAAAAGCAGCTATTGAAAGTTATTTAGAAATAATGTATGTAAATTCCATAGGATATTATTTAAATCTTGTTTTGTAGAGTAGTGTTTTTAATTCCTAATTAATTTTTTCAATTAAGCGCGTCTTCGTTGAAATAAAATTTCCACCAACGACTTTCATAAATTTAATTAGAACCATAAAAACTGTTTTTTTTCTTAGTGTTGCGCGCGCACTCTTTTATTACCAAGAATCACGCTGCACAACCGTTAGTCGCCTGCTTAACTTGGCTTAAAATCAACGCCTGCCACAATCTCGAAAACCACGATCGAAAGCCGTTGGTCAGCAACGCACGACAGCGCAACGACCGACGGTCAAGATAATTACTTGAGGCGCGAGTCACTGGGGAGGTGGACAGCAGCAACAACAATAAAAAAACAAGAACAACAACAGCAGCAACAGCTACAACAAGGGCCCCCAAGTGGGCAGCAGTGGGCTGCAACTGAAGCAGAATTTAATAATAAAAAATATATAAAAAAAATTAAAATTCAAATCTTAATAAAAAATAAAAAAGAAAAATATTTAAAAAGCAGATGAGACTACCATCATTTTAAACTGATGCGTTACAAACAGCAACAACAACTTTTCTTTAGAACAACAACAACGTGGAAATAAAGATGCAAACTTCAAGATTGCTTTTTAATGGATGCTGTTGCAAGTGGCTTCTGTGTTACTTGCTGCAGCAGCAACAGCAACTTGCAATTTACTTGACGCCCATGTTGCCAGCAATGAACACCGCCTCGCAGACACCCTGCCGCACTCGTAAAAATTCGTGCTTTTGTAGTACGTAGTACGTTGTTCTTTCAAGTACAGTTGCTGCTGCGCCCGCAGCTGTTTGTTTGGCACTCTTGGACGCAAGCGCAGCAGCAAGAACAGCCGCAACTGTTGACAACAACAAAAAGTTGTTAACACTTTTTTTTTTGTAATTTTTTTTTTTATTGTATTTTTAATGTTGTTCAGTACTTTTTCTATTGACAGCAATTGTTGGCCGAAAAAACTGTTAATTGTTGCAGCGGTTGCTATTGTTGTTGCATTGCATTGAGTAGGTACTTGGCTTGGTGATTATTATTGTTGTTGCGCGCCTTTGTACTCGATTTTCAATTAGGCGCGCGCGCGCCTCAAGAGCTTTTTTTGACCAAGCGCGTGCTTTTGTTGTAGCTGTCATTGTAATTGTTATAATTGTTTTTTTTTTCTTACTATTTTTACTATTTTCCTGTTTTAGTGATAAATTGAATTTTTAGTGAAAAATTTAATTTTTAGTGAAAAATTAAATTTTTAGTGAAAAATTAAATTTTTAGTGAAAAATTGAATTTTTAGTGAAAAATTGAATTTTTAGTGAAAAATTGAATTTTTAGTGAAAAATTGAATTTTTAGTAATAAATTCAATTTTTAGTGAAAAATTGAATTTTAATTGAGAAATTAAATTTTTAGTGAAAAATTGAATTTTTAGTAAAATTTGAATTTTTAGTGCAAAATTGAATTTTTAGTAATAAATTGAATTTGTAGTGAAAAATTGAATTTTTTAGTGAAAAATTAAATTTTTAGTGAAAATTTGAATTTTTTAGTGACAACTTGAATTTTTGGTGAAAAGTTTTAATTGTAGTGAAGAATTTAAATTCAACATTTTAGTGCCAAATTTAGTGCAAAATTGAATTTTTAGTGAAAATTTGAATTTTTAGTGAAAAATTGAATTTTTAGTGAAAAATTGAATTTTTAGTGAAAAATTGAATTTTTAGTGAAAAATTGAATTTTTAGTGATAAATTGAATTTTTAGTGATAAATTGAATTTTTAGTGAAAAATTGAATTTTTAGTGAAAAATTGAATTATTAGTAAAAATTGAATTTTTAGTGAAAAATTGAAATTTTAGTGAAAAATTGAATTTATAGTGAAAAATTGAATTTTTAGTGAAAAATTGAATTTTTAGTGAAAAATTTAATTTTTAGTGAAAAATTGAATTTTTAGTGAAAAATTGAATTTTTAGTGAAAAATTGAATTTTTAGTGAAAATTTGAATTTTTAGTGAAAATTTGAATTTTAAGTGAAAAATTTGAATTTTTAGTGAAAAATTGAATTTTTAGTGAAAAATTGAATTTTTAGTGAAAAATTGAATTTTTAGTGAAAAATTGAATTTTTAGTGAAAAATTGAATTTTTAGTGAAAAATTGAATTTTTAGTGAAAAATTTAATTTTTAGTTAAAAATTTAATTTTTAGTGAAAAATTGAATTTTAGTGAAAAATTTAATTTTTAGTGAAAAATTGAATTTTTAGTGAAAAATTGAATTTTTAGTAAATATTTTAATTTTTAGTGAAAAATTTAAATTCAACATTTTAGTGTCAAATTTACTTTTGCAGTAAAATAGTCAACCAATAATTTAATTGAATTTTTAATCTTTAAATTTTTGATTTATCTTTAAAACCCATAACATAAAACCCAATTAGAAGATACTGCATATGCAAAAGAGGCTCTTGGCTAAAAGCATTTGTTGGCCAATAATTGTTTAGTTGGCAATAAGGCTGCTGCTGTTGCTACTTCTAACAGGCTTTTAAAGTTTTTTCAGTTGTTGTTGTTATTTTTTTATTATTATTGTTGTTGTTGCGGTGGTGTTATTTACCAAAGACCAACATTAACTACTTTGGCCGCATCTTCTGCGCTTTTTTTTACTACTCCAGCTTCTTTCACAATATTTGTGGAAAACGGTCTTTTATGCGCCTGGTGCTGCTGCATGTATTTTGCTATTTTATTAGCCAAGTTCTTATCACGTCGCTGGCATCACAAACACACCGCAAATCAACGTCTTCGTCTCGGAAAGATGGGGGTTCTATTCCAGCTCAACTACTACGTCTGACTGTCTAAACAACCTAAAACGACAAAAAATGTCGGTGAAGTTGTTCGCAAAACTGACTCTGTCCGTCTATCTATCTGCCTAGATGTCTGTCTAACAGTATGTTGCACTGTCAGTACAAACGTCAGAGTGTTTTAGCTGCTGCCCCATCCCTCTCTCCATCCATGCAGCGCCAACTAGCGGCAATTCAAGCGCTTCATTGGCCGCGCATGCGCCGTATTAAATGTTGTTGCTGCTATTGCTGTTGTTGGTTTTTCTTGTTGTTGTGCATCAGGCATAAATTAACTGTAATAAAGGCGCTGGCTGCAATTGACGCTTAATTTGCAGCAACATGTTGCTGTGGTTGTTGTTGCTGCTGTTGTTTTTGTACCTGTAGCAACATGAGACGTGCGCGCAAACAAACTGTAAATTTGCGCACATTGACTTTAGTGGAATTAATGCAACAACAACATCTGCATAATCACAACAACAATGACAACATTTGCTTGATATCTGGCAACGCTAATCAGACAACATTTGAACGTGTTGCCGTCTTAAATAACATAATTAGTCGACAACAAGGGGATAACGAAGCATGATGATGATTATTCATGCAAAATATGACTGATTTACAATATTTGTTCTATTTATCATTTAAAATTTATATTTAAACTTTTCATTTAAAATTAAATTTTTCACTAAAAATTTAATTCTTCACTAAAAATTCAATTTTTCTCTAAAAATTCAATTTTTCACTAAAAATTCTATTTTACACTAAAAATTCAATTTTTCATTAAAATTAAATTTTTCACTATAATTTCAATTTTTCACTAAAAATCAATTTTTCACTAAAAAATTAAATTTTTCACCAAAAATTCAATTTTACACTAAAACTTCAATTTTCTCTAAAAATTAAATTTTTGACTAAAAATTCAATTTTTCATTAAAACTTCAATTTTCCACTAAAAATTAAATTTTTCATTAAAAATTCAATTTTCCACCTAAAATTAAATTTTCGACTACAAATTCAATTTTTCATTAAAAATTCAATTTTTCACTAAAAATTCAATTATTCACTAAAAATTCAATTTTTCACTAAAAATTCAATTTTTCACTAAAAATTCAATTTTTCACAAAAAGTTGAATTTTTCACTAAAAATTGAATTTTACACTAAAAATTGAATTTTTCACTAAAAATTGAATTTTTCACTAAAAATTGAATTTTTCACTAAAAATTGAATTTTTCACTAAAAATTTAATTTTTTACTAAAAATTGAATTTTTCACTAAAAATTAAATTTTTCACTAAATATTTAAATTTTCACTTAAACTTCAATTTTTAACTAAAAAATTCAATTTGCACTTAAAATTTAATTTTTCACTAAAACTTCAATATTCAACTAAAAAATTCCAATTTTCATTAAAATTTTAATTTTTCTTAAAAATTCAAATTTTTTCTATTACATAAGTTTTCTATTACAACATATCAAGTAATTTCCTATATAAAATTTCACATTAGTTACGAAATAATCTATTTTTTTTTGTTGTTGTTTTTATAAAAGCCATATAAAAACACCGACTAATTTCACAGTTTCCACACATCAATCGTTAGTTAATAGGTTCGAATGTTGGCTCGCCTGCTGTTTGCTACCTATCTACCTCCTGCCAATTATAGGCCACAACCTGGTACTAACCTAACCTAGCATTATGTTCGACAGGCTGGCAGGCAACCAGGCACTCGTTCGATTTTTTGGTTTAACCAACTAACACCTGCTGCCTGTTCTATTCGCGCGCACAGTTATGGCATTAGTTGCACTTGGCGCATGCGCAAACTGGCCAAAAGCAACGCAGCACAGCCCAGTCCAGCGCCCACCATAAACTAGCACCTGTGTCCGTTGTTGGTAAGATCAAGTCATAACCAAGTCCAAATACAGATCTAAAACAATTTGCCATAGTTTTGTGCTGGACTTGGTGGCTGCCTCCGCTGCTGCTGCTGCTGCTTCTGTGCCAGGATACTGTGCACTCTGATCAGCTGTGGCAGATCAGCTACGCCTGCTGCCAAGCATTGATGATCGCAAAAGTGCAATGAGAATCGATAAACAAGTTTTATCTACATCTTAATGCCAAACGAGAGCTACAGGGAATTGGAGATTTAAAGGAAGATTTGAATTTGTTGTGTGCGGAAAATTGATTTTATATGGGGTTTGTAAAAAATTAGAAAATCACTTGAACACCCTTTTAAAACTGACAGGAAAAAGAAAAATTTTCCAAACTTAGAAATTTGAAATATGAAATAGAAATATAAAATAAAAATATGAAATAAAAATATGAAATAGAAATATAAAATGTAAATGTATGAAATATGTAGAAATGTGAAAAGATCTATATAGTACATATATCGTCACTATCTATAATGCCAAAGATACGAATGTGTCATTTTTGACATTTACGTTTCTTTTTTTAATTTCTGAATGTAGTTTATCTTCAATTATACTGTTTTGTTCGATATTTCTGGCCACAAAAGAAAACTCAAACGGCGATTTTCAAAAATTAAAAATCTTGTCATACCAAAAGGGCGAATCTTTTCGTTTTTTTGCCATAACTTTTCACTGGTACAAGATAAAATATTAGTGTAAAGGAATGAATTGTTTGCTTTTGAAGCACCTATCGAGTGGCATCATTATTTAAAAATAATTTATTAATCATTTTTCTTGAAAACAACCAAATTTCTAAAAAAAAATTAATATATATATTTTTAAATAATGATGCCAATCGATAGGTACTATAAACTCAAGCACTTAATTGCTTTACACTACTATTTTATTTTGTACCTATAAAAAGTTATGGCAAAAAAACGAGGAGATTCACCCTTTTGGCATGACATGATTTAACATTTTTCGAATTTTGCTATTTGCAAGCAATAACTCTATTGTTACAATATAAAACAGTTATGTCAGAGCAGTAATTGTTTGTTTTTAACGCATATATTCATTGGCATCATTATTTTAAAATATTTTTTTGAATTTTTGTTATTTGCAAGACATATTTTTGGAAAATTATTTTTAAATAATGATGCCAATCGATAAAACCGTTGAAAACAAACAATTAATACCTTCACATCACTATTTTATCTTGCATCAATAAAGAGTTATTGCAAAAAAACGAAAAGATTCGCCCTTTTGGCATGACCAAATTTTCAATTTTTCAAATTTTTTTGTGTTTTTTTGCTATAACTCTTTATTGGTACAAGATAAAATATTGGTGTAAAGGCATTAATTGTTTATTATTAAAGCACATATTGATTGGTATCATAACTGTAAAATATTTTGCTAAAGATTTTTAAAATAGCAAATTAATGTTTGGCAAAATATTTTTAAATAATAATGCCAATCGATAGGTGCTTTAAAAACAAACAATTAATGCTTTCACATAACTATTTTATCTTTTACCCATGAAAAGTTGTGGCAGAAAAACAAAAATATTTGCGTTTTGGTCAGGATTTAGCCACACAAAATCCTTATTTATAATTCAATCAGTGGTTCAAATCTAATTATCCAATGCTAATTGTTGAATAAAGTAAAATAAAAAAAATAAAAAAAAAAATTAAAAAAAAAAACAATTTTTTAAAGCAATTCAAACTTTATACCTTTTTTTTGGAATATCTACTAAGATCCACTGCACTCAGACAGACTATATCCATTGTACTGTGAAATCTAACCCCACAATTTTGCGGTTAATATCACCACGAGCGCCCATGCCCAAGCCGGGATTCGAACCCGAGACCTTCAGAATGCAAGTCCAGCGCGATACCTCTGGACTGCTGAGGCCGGCTAAAAACTTTATACCTAATTTAATATCCCAACATTTTTATAATGCACATTTGCCTCTTTGGCATGTCAGTGACGACATAAAAAAGCAATATGTCCTATATAGATTTACTTCAAGATGCTCAACAATTTTATATAATTTCAAAAAATGATTATGTGGTTGTGATTATAATCTTGATGTCCTACTATAATACACTATATTTCGATATCGTGGTAATACTTTATATAAAAAAAAAACATGAAGTTGTAAAGAAAGTTTAGTCTACAAAATACTTAAATACAAAGTCTACAACATAAAATAAACCAAAAAAAAAAGATACTTTATCTGCTCTTTTGAAAAATACCCTTCTTCGAGCTGTTATATGTAGCAATAAGTAAAGAAAAATAAGATAAGAGCGTCGAAAGGCTGAAATATCAATTATAATTATAAAACTTTAAAAAGGTCTCCATTAAAAAAATACGTAAAAAAAACACTGAAGCCCGCGGACATAGAAATCAGAACATTTCACGCAACTTATGATGGAAGTTCAAAATAAATTAAAAAAAAAAAATAATAAAAAAAATACAAAAAACAACAAGAGCAACAACAAACTATGTACAACCCGAAGCAACAGCAATAAATAAAACTGGTTTCTGAAATACAAACGACGAACAATTTCAAAATACGAAAATTTATGATCGTTAAAGAGCACTTTGGAACACTTGATGCACACCTGCGCCGCTGCGTTGGTGCGGTTTGGAGCAACCACTCGATCAGGCACAGCACGATGCAGCGCACGGAGTAGACCCGAGCTTAGTTTAGGTTCTTCATGTGGTTGCTGTTATTATTATTGTTGGACACAAATTATATATATTGTGCATGCAACAATAATGAAAAAAAAAAGTCAAAATAAAAAAAAAAACTACAACAACCAAAAGGTAGTGCAATACAGTAGCAACAGGAAATCTTGGCCCAAAGTTGTAGCGACGCACTGTAGAACGATTTTTTTTTATACATATTACTAAAAAAAGAAATAAATTTAATGTATTAAATAAATATATATTTATAAAATACGTTAAAATGGGTTATAATTAAAATGCTTTGATGGTACATTTCTTATGAAGCGTTTAAAAATTGAATTTCTTCACTTAAAATGTGTTTTATTTAATTATTTTAATCCTATTAATATAATAAATCTGTTTGTTCCTTTGTTCCGCTTCTCCGTCTAAACGGCTGATCCGATTTTCTTGAAATTTTTGTCCACAGATGCGGTATGGTCTGGAAAGAATGATAGGCTATATATGGGCGGGATTGGACAAAGAGGCGTGGCACCTCCCATACATCCTAAATTTCAATACTAAAATTCACCACACAGTAAAACGCACCACACAAAAATGCAACACACTAAAATTAACCACACTAAAACTCACCACTCTAAAATTCCCACACTAAAACTCACCACACCTTAATTCACCACACTAAAACTCACCACACTAAAATTTCACAACACTAAAACTCACCACACTAAAACTCATCACTATAAAATTCACCACACTAAAACCCACCACAGTATAATTCACCACACTAACACTCACCACACTTAAATTTCACGACACTAAAACTCTACCGGGTAGAATTCTACGGAAATCTTGGCACGTGTCGTGTACGGGTCCAGCTAGTTAATAATATTTGCATAATAAAACATTTTAAAATTTATTGTAATAAAAAAAAATATATTGCAGAAATTGAATTGAAATGAAGTAGAACATTTAATGATTGTGACTATCATGTTTTATACTTACGGTGACCATCCGTTCTTCTTTTAAAATTATATTTCATCTTTTTAACCCCTTTTTCTTAGAAATATTTGTTCAAGATGGGGCATTCCATTGTGACGGACGTTACATTCGTGCGATAAAAATAGTTCTCATTTGATAAATAAAAAAAGATAGATATATTTTTAAGATGCAGAGGATAGATCTTATGGTCCTTTATGCATGTATAAACAAACTTTTGCAATAGGTCCTATATCTTTCTACAAATTTGAAGTTAAATGCTGTGACGGGCGTTACACGTACTTTTTCAAAAAACAGAGTTTACCCCACAAAGTATTAAATTTTAGTTAAACTAATCGGACTATGGAGATTAAGTATAGCTCAATTACTTCATTAATAATGGGAGTTTTCCCCACTATAACAAAATTCTGCAATGGTTACTTTGATCACTGACTTATAAAGTATCAAAACTTGTGACATGTGTTACACATTTTGTGACGGGCGTTACCTGTACGAAAATATACATGAAAATTCAAATTATGAATTGCAATTTTTTGATGAAAAAGAGCAAATTTTTGTGGTAGGAATGGTAAACCGTTAATTTAAGGCACACCGTCGATATATAATTAAAGTGGAAAACTAAACATTTCGTTTTGAAAAAAATATGTTATTTAAAAGAATGGTAATATAAACCATTCTTTTAAATAACTACTATGTCTGCATCATTAGCAATCCGATTCCTTCGCAGCTTAAATAAATATTTTTCGCATTTCGAAAATAATGATTATTTTGGGATTTTTTACACGGATATAAAAGATTTGTTTGAATATGCTTGAATATAATTATAATGTAATTCGAAATCACCATATAAATATTGGGAGTAATATCTAATTACATTATAATTGAATTGTATAATTAATTTGTTCAGATTGAAATATTATTATACGATATTTAAACATAAATTGCTTTTATAGCGGATTTACATGAATTTACTATATTAATGTTTCTGTAGAAATATATTTTTTTTATCAGATATTAATATATGTATGTTTGATATTTCCGCTATTTAACACACCCAACGTCAATAAAAGGTTCTTTTAATTATATGTATTTGGTTATTAGTGATTGTTACTGGGTGACAACGAATAGAATTATTTTGATTATATGTATGATTGTCATTACATCACAACTAAATAACAGTGCTGCCTACTTTTAGCACTCAGTAACACTCACATTAATACTTTTAATATAGTTCGAAAGTTCTTTTTGGTGGAAGAATTCGTTTAAGTACTTTCAATTACTGTTAATACCAGATAGTGGTAAAGTACTCAAAATAGGAACAATAGATGGAAATAAAATTATTAGGTATAAATAATATATGTGTAATAAAAATAAAATATAAGTTAAAGTTTATAATTATATAATATAAATAAAAACAATGTAATTTAAAAATAGGGAAAAAACGAATATTGTGTAGAGAAGATATTAGCACTAAATTTACTATTTTTATATTAAAATTAAATGTAAACATAAATATGTTTACATGTAAATAAAATGTTTTTCACATTAAAACATATATATGTTTGCAAGAATGCCGAAAATTATTCATGCTGAACATAAATATGTTTGAGCGAAAACAATAATATGTTTGGCTGTTATTATAATAATGTTTGGCAATGAAATAATACTTTTGTTTGCATAAAGCTCCAAAGATATATGTAATGCCTGCAAAATTATGTTTGGGAGAGCCCTTTTTTTTGCAGCGTGTATGATTTTTTTGTAAGGTTTGGAATTTCTCTTTTTTATCTTAGCTTATTGAATATTTTGAAATATTTACTACACTAAGAAAACAAAGATGATTACTAGAAATATCACAGCCCTAAATATCAAGTTATTTACAAATTATTTCAATCGTGTTTGAGACAACCATCTCCCAAACATCCGACAAATACGATAAATATTTCTCGCAAATATTTTTCAAATTTACGATTATTTATAGCAACCATCAATAAAACATCTTATAAATAGGAAGATAGTTGATGAATATTTGGAAAAGGTACTCCATTAGAATTCGCGTAGTAATTTTTATTATTGAATTGAAATAAAAGAAATTAAATGTATTTTTATTTATTCTAGAATTAAAACAGTATCCTGGGTATAAATCGCCATCCGCTTTATAAATCATTCGAAGGTAAAATTGTACAACGACTTGAGACTTCTTCGCGGAAGAATCAAGTTCGACTGGCGATGCAGTCATCAAAGTTCGAAAAAAACTTTTACTATTTTTTTGTGACGGGCGTTACAACTCAAAAAAGTAAAACTGTTTGGTTAATTGTCAGTACTTTGAACTACTTATCACCAATGCAATATGTGGCATACTTTCGCAAACAAATTACCTTTGAAATTGTATTATTCAATTTTCTTTCGGATTTAAAACAACGAAACTACAGTGTTTTGTATATTGCCTCAATTTTCTACTATAATAAATTTCAAACAAATATTTGACTTTAATTGAGAAAAAACACATTTGCCAGGCATTCTGGTAAATTCTGCTCACAGAATATGAAATTAAAAATATTTCTTATCCTAAAAAGCATTAAACGGAATCAATAGGGTTAACTTTAACATATTACACCTTGGTAACGTTTTCTGTGGAATGCCCCAGATACTTTTACATAAACATTTTTAATTTTAATTTTCCTCATTACTAAATCACTACTATTTTTACTAGATTATAATACAATCACATCTGTCAAAAATACGTCATCGAAGAGTAGAGTGAATTTATAATAAGGCAAAAATTCGTCGGAGAATAAATGTTCAAAGGAGAATAAATAGAGGTTTTTCTAGTATACGCTAATCACAATCACCCCCTAATGGGAATAAACTGACATTTTAGAATACTTTTTTTTGAGAAATTAACGTTATGAATGAATTAATGCATGTGCAGATGCAACCAAACACAAAAATAGGCCCTTTGGACGTGAATTCTTGTGGAATTAAAAAAAAATAGTCTGTGATTTCTGGATAAAATCTTGGGGAAAAATTGTACGAGAATGCATTGTCCATGCGAAAAATTGTCTCTGGTTAAATTCTCTCGCGAAGAGTTTTCAGGGGAAGAGTTATCCGCGGATTAATTGGTTTTGGGAAAAATTGGTTTCGGAGATAATTATTTTTTGGTCACTTCATTTATAACTGGAATAAAAATTGTCCGTACCGAAGCACTGGTCGCTGTTAGTAAATAGTTTAATTTTAAATATTTACTCCGCTTCCACCTGAAATAAATCAATTATAATAAGCACATGGTATCAAACTTTATGTTTTGAAATAATGGTAAAACTAACTTCAAGATTCTAATTAAGACCTTCTAAGTTTTTAGATAATGCCTAATATATGGGCATTTCCTGGGATTTCGGACAGAACATTCGTATGCTTCATTTTTTTTGTGTAAGAAGTATTAATTACTTAATATCTGCAAAAAAATAGAGATTTCTATTCGGTTGATCGAAAGATATAAATTAAATAGTGGTCGATCCGGACCGGACAAAAACGGAAGTGCATGAAGAGGTTCATCTGATAATTTCAAAAAATTAGCAAATTTAGCATTTAAATTATATTTTAGGACTATTCTAAAAAATAGATGAAATCATGTGCTTTCTTTGGATATTTACATTTTGTTCCTAGAGTATAGTTTAGTTTATTCAAAATAAATCACAGACAAATTCCGGACGGGACAAATGTTCCGTAGAGAAATAAACGCTACGATTTTTTTCCATAAATACTTTTTGTGAACAAATTATTTTTTTTGAATTATTTCAGAACATAATTTTTTTGAATTATTTAATTTTTTTGAATTATTTCAGAACATAACTGAGATAATTGACTTTAATTCTGTCTATGTTCACTTTCTTTCTAAAGTTTATACAGGGTTTTTCAAATGGGACGCTACAATAGTAGAGCGACAGGGACAGCAAACGACGCCATATTTCTTGCCGCTATTTTGACATTTCTCTTCAGTAAGGTTTGCCATTTCATGATGGAAAGATATACGAATTCGAATTTCGGTAGTAAATTTTAATAATTTCGACTCGTTTTTGGCTCGCATATCTTTCCATCATGTAATGGCAAACCTTACTGAAGAGAAATGTCAAAAGAACGGCAAGAAATATGGCATCGTTTGCTGTCCCTGTCGCTCTACTTTTGTAGCGTCCCTGTTGATAAACGCTTAAAAAAACTTTTGTAGCGCTCTTATTGAAAAACCCTTTAGTTATTTCGTATTAAATCACAGAATAATTCCGGATGTTCCGTATGGAAATTTGCAGTACGTTTTTTTGCTAAAAATAATTTTATATATCCCAATTTTAATAATCATTATAACGAACTAGAAAGTGACGAACGATTCGAACTTCCATTTGTTTTTTAAAGTTTTTTGTTTGTACTATTTTTTAGAACATTTTTTTTATACTGTAATTTTACACTCTTGGTACTTAAAGTTCCTTGCGGGACAAATTTCAATAAGCTGTGAAAAATGTTTTATTTAAAGTTTGAAATAAATTAGAATCGTTACGAAATTAAAGGAAGACTTTTGATGTTAATATTTTGAAGTGTACAAGGATTTTTGGTTTATACAAATTGTAGGTATTCTTTTTTAAAGTATATTTTTTATTAAAACCTAATACTTATTTTTGTTCTTTTTTTATATCGACCCACTGTGCGACGAGACAAAGATCTATGGATGCTACAACGTGGAACACTGGTAGCTGCTGAAAGATTAGATACTCATTAGCATGATGCTGCTCGAGTTTTAATGGCGACGGTTGCTGTTGTTGTGGCTCAAATTAACGTGTAGCTGGTTGTGTTTTCGAACAATTTAATTGTCGTTAATTTATTGACAATTTTTTGTAGGCAGAAAAAAATAATCTTAAAAAAAACAACAGAAAAAACAAAAAAAAAACAGAAGACGAAAAACAAAAAAACAAAACAAACACAGGTTGATTAATTAGCTGACCCACAAAAAACGAAAGTTTGGCTTGTTTACCAAATGAATTGAGACAGTCATAAAGAACCAGAATAAAGAACCCAAAAGTGCACTAAAAGCGGCTGCCAGGCGGCGGGCGGACACTATAAATCAATTAAAAATGGCGACAATGTCGCACAGTCAAACATCGATAAAAGCGCTAATCCGACAGCAAATGTGGCGTGACATACTTTGTGCGAGGTTTGCTTTTTTAAAACAACATGTGGTGCAGAACAATGCAAATTATAAAAAAATAAAATAAAAAAGAATAATTTCAAAAATAAAATAAAAAAATTAAGAAAAATATATAAGAAAAATGTATAAAAAAAAATATAAAAAACTGTGAAACTGCAAAGTCCTTAATTTGAAAAACACGCGCTTATGTATGTCGCGCCCCATGACAGCCATAAACCAAAAAAATCGCGCAAAAAACAACGGCACCAGCGAAAATAACGGTGTTAACGTAGCGCTAAATTAATCAGGCTGCAGCCAACTTCAGCAAACAATAAATGAAATCGCAAAAATCGCCAAGAAAAGTCATAAATTCAGCCTGCGAACTTTGTAACTTTGACAACTGCTATGGCAAGGAAATCAATTAAGTTCGATGCAGATAATAACAGAAAAAAAATATCTACTAAAAACTGCGGTACCCTAGTAGAAATTATTAGGTTTTCATAGAGTAAACCCTCACGCAGAGAAATAATATGGTCACTGACAACCGTAGTATATTCACTGACAACTTTAGTATGGTCACTGACAACCATTGTATGGTTGTGTGAAATCGACGTATGGTTACTGAGGACCATGGTATGGTTGTAGAAAATCATACTATTGTCACTGAGGATCATATTATGGTACCCAACTTTGTCACTGAGGATCATATTAGACAAAATATATGATTTCCTACAACCATAACACCCATTCATAGTATGATGCTCTTCAAATATGATCAACACAACCATATTTTTTCTCTGCGTGCTTGGAGTAAACTTGAACATTACATTGTCATGTCCCAATCATGCCTTACCATATTGTAGCAGAATTTTACCGATTATAACTTGATCAAGTTAATCTTGGAACTGTTCGGGTAATGCCCTGGACAAAATCAAAGATATGTTATTCGCCATAACCCGAGAATAATAGGATTAATTTTTCTAAACGGTTCCGACCAGATGTGCTTTATTTTATCTACATCATTTCCAATCTGCTGTTGATTAACATTTAATGAGGAAAATCCTGAATGGTTTTGTTATCAGATAGGAAAACATCGGAATAACATTTACATTATTTTAAACATATTTAATCGAGCTAACCCATATTTAATCGGGCTAACCCTACAATTAGAGTAAACATCAACATTACCTTGTCATGTCCTTATCATACCTTACTAAATTGTAGCAGATATATACCGTATTAGGGTTCATATCACATGACCTGATCACGCTGATATTGTAACAAGAAAAACAGTTCCTGACTATAACCCGAAAATCATTTCTACAATGGAAGTATGATTGATTTTTCTAAACAAACAATGGTCCCGACCAAGAAAGTCGATGAAGATAAATACGTAATTAACTAGCAGAGACTCAAATCAAAAGGTTTAACAGAACATTTACAGACCGTTTACAGAGGCGGGTCAATGGGAATAATTCATCAATTGGTGCATCTAAATGGCCACGATCCAGTCGGGGATGATTGTGTACTAACCACACCTAATACATTGGATAGGTAATGGATAGGGCTTTCCAAAAATATATACCAAAAGTTTGGATCGATCTTCCTAATATTTTTATTTTTTTTTTTTGAAAATGGGTCATATTTGGTAGAAAAAGTGGTCACTGTCGAGGTGGGGATGACTGTGTACTAACCGAATCTTTTTAGGCGTCCCGTGCTTCTGTCAAACGCCTGAAGATACTGTTAAACGTCCCATGCTTATGTCAAAATGTTGTATGGGATAAGAAAATTTGGGATACTACTACCTTGGGATACTACTACCTTGGGATACTACTACCTTGTTATTTTATCTTGATCCCGACTAGGGGTGCTTTATTTTAACCTCGTAAGGTATTTTCAATGATAATGATAAAAATGAATGATTTTGTTGGCCTTGGAATTAATTGAGGTTATGCCCTGGAAAAATCAATGATAAGTTTCTGAACCAAGAATAATGTCTACTGCGAAAGAAGAATTTATTTTTCTAAACAATCAATGGTCCCAGTCAGAGGTGCTTTATTTAATCGTCATGCAGAATTTTAAAACGGGTTATCGAAAAAATTGAATAAGGATAATCCTGAGGGACGGGGAAATATTAAAATGACATTTTCTTATAAACATATTCTTGATCTGCGTAACCTGCTGAGTATAATTCTTGATTATTTCTGGATTTAAAAAGAGTATAAAAGGCAATGAGAAACTGCCTGATTGGGACTTAATAATGGCACTTGAAAAGCACTCGATAAGGTAGGTGTATTAAGAGGATATTGTGCACCCGATTTGTAACCTCGTTTAGACCTTCTTCTGTTATTCGTAATAAAGATATCCTCTTTTAAAAAGCATGGTCCTCAAAAAATGTCTATTAGGTTATATAATAAATTAAGGTAATTTACCGATAAATTCAATACTGGGTGTGTTTAACATTTTATTTAGTTGTTTTTTTTTAGGAAAATCATGTAAATGACACACTTGATTACGTCGCATAGAACAAGTTGTGCGCAATCAAACTGTCGGCTGGTCGGTCACAGCCTTCACCATTTGGCAAAAGGGTTCTCGGTGGACGGTAGCACCTCCAGCTGTGTGTAGCGGCACAATAAAGTCGCATTAGTCATGCGCAGAGTGGACACAAAACCTGCGGCCCGACCCCCTCACCGATCATCAACTAATTGCGTAAGGCAGGTGGCTGTGGTGCCACTGCGTTCCCGACTCGATGGCTAATCATCCAATTCTTGACTTAATCGAGTCTCTGTATCGCATTGTAGGCTTGAGTGTCAAATTAGGTAACTGCCAGCCAAGATTAATAATTGTACAGAATTATTAATAATAATAGAAATATAAAAAAATCTAAAAAAAAATCAACATCATTCAATGCCAGCAACATACCAATGAACACAGTAGCCCCCAATTGGCGTCATCATCATCATCCTAATCATCTGAAATCACTGTCTGTACCACTGATTACCGATGCTTAAAAGTGTCTGACTTTAGTGCAGACATCATAAAATCATTAAATGAAGACAGCTTGAAAACTACTGTTCAAATTATATAGAATACTAAATCACAGAAGTAATTAAAACAGAAAAGTCTTAATTTTCACTACAGGTAAAAGTTTGAATGAAAAATTGAATTTTGAATGAAAAATTGAACTTTTAGTGAAAAATTACATTTTTAGTGATAAATTGAATTTTTAATGAAAATTTGAATTTTTAATGAAAAATTGAATTTTTAGTGAAAAATTGAATTTTTAATGAAAAATTGAATTTTAAGTGAAAAACTGAATTTTTAGTGAAAATTTTAATTTTTAGTGAAAACTTGAATTTTTAATGAAAAATTGAATTTTGAATGAAAAATTGAATTTTTAATGAAAAATTGAATTTTGAATATAAATTGAATTGTGAGGGAAAAATTGAATTTTGAGTGAAAATTTGAATTTTTAGTGAACAATTGAATTTTTAGTGAAAAATTGAGTTTTTAGTGAAAATTTGAATTTTTAATGAAACAGTGAAATTTTAGTAAAAAATTTGAATTTTTAGTGACAAATTGAATTTTTAGTGAAAAATTTAGTTTTTAGTGAAAAATTGAGTTTTTAGTGAAAATTTGAATTTTTAATGAAACAGTGAAATTTTAGTGAAAATTTGAACTTTTAGTGATAAATTGAATTTTAGTGAAAATTTGAATTTTTGATGAAAAATTGAATTTTTAGTGAAAAAATGAATTTATAGTGAAAAATTGAATTTTTATTGAAAAATAGAATTTTTAGTGAAAATTTGTATTTTGACTGACAAATTGAATTTTTAGTGAAAAATTTCGTTTTTAGTGAAAAAATTGAGTTTTTAGTGAAAATTTGAATTTTACAGTGAAAATTGAATTTTGGTAATAAATTGAATTTTTAGTGATAAATTGAATTTTTAGTGAAAAATTTAATTTTTGTCAAAAATTGAATTTTTACTGGAAAATTTAATTTTTAGTAAAAATTAAATTTTTAATGAAAAATTAAATTTTTAGTGAACAATTAAATTTGTGGTGAACAATTAAATTTTTGGTTAAAAATTTAATTTTTAATGACAAGTTTAAATTTTTAGTGAAAAATTGAATGGCGGTATAAAATTTAATTTTTATGAAAAATTGAATTTTAATTGAAGAATTTAACTAAAGTTAAAAAATCTTTGAAGTAGAATATTCAATTTTGTTTTGTTTATAACATTTTATGTTATAGACAGATTTTTTTATAAAACATTAATTTTATTCAATAAAATAATTTGCGCTTACCTTTTACCCTTAATTTGAATTATTTCTGGAGATCCCGATCAATTTTCGCTTTTTATTTTGATCCACATTTCATCCAATTGTTTTTGTTCACGAGTTTTTGCACATTTTGTCTTGCAATGAGACTAAGAAGCGCTCTTCAAGTCTTCTTGTTTATGTTTAGCGCCGTTGTTAGGTCCACAAGACAGAGTTACCAGAACGCGACGAATACACGACCCGATTTTTATTCCCGAATAACGAACACTCCCGATATATTAACACTATATACACTATATTGGTTGAATTACGATTTAATTCGCATTTAAAAATTCACTTACGAAGCGATGACGAATGTTGAGTTTTAGGTCTATTAATAAAATCTAAAGTAACCGATACGCGAACACTCCCGATAAATAAAACATTTGAACTTTAGCATTTTATGCAAATATGATTTAATTCCCGAAACAATTTTCTTATTACACAGCGACGAATATTAGCACAAATTTCTATTGTTGGCAACTCTGTGGGGAGGCACGTCACTCTTTGCATGCTTCCAATGTATTTGTTAGTGTCGGCGTTTTTTCTTTGTGTTTCTTTTTTTACTGCCGACATTTTGCACTTTGATGAAATTGTAATTTATATAAATTGATTAAATGCTGTTTAAATTGTAAAATGATTACATCATTATGCAAAGAAAATGTTAATGTTTAACAAGAAAACTATTTGGCAATGTTTCCGTTTTTTTTAGATCGAAAAACTGCACTTTCTCGCAATGCGTAACTTTTACTTGTTCTTCACATTTGTTATAAGCACAACATATTATTAGCCAATTTAATACAAATTATATCGAATATTTAATAAAAACAATTTGAATAAAAAAAGAATGCGAAATACTTAGCGCAAGACGTTTTAACTGCGACGCACTTTTGACAATGAAAAACTGAAACAATTCTTCTCCTCTCTATCACCACCACAGCAACTGACACGTGAAAGAAGAGTGATGGAGGAGAGTGGACACTTTTATCAAACGGTCGAAGAGTTAATCATATCGCTATTTTTTATGTTAAGCATCCCAGCAGAAAAGGTCATCAATAGAGTAATCTATTTAGTAGTCAAAACCTTGTATGGGCTATGCATTACAGAATAGATTATTTTTTTCACGGAAAGTAATCTTTGCGACAATATAGATTACCGAGTAATCAAAAAAGTTGGTGCTGCATATTTACATCCCCATGTATTCGATGAACTCTTTGGTTACCAGAGGATACAAGTATTAAATGTTAACATCGTAACACAGAGATCGGAAATGCCCGTGTGCGTGCGCCCGCACATGCCTCTTTCTTCATACACTGACGAGCAAATTTGTAGGTACGCAGACACTGCACTCGGGCATCACATTTTTTTTACTACACATCCCGTCGCAACGAGTGATGCTTTGCATTATTCTCGGTACCTGCCCTCGTGCGGGCTACGAAACTAAAAACTGCAGCCCGCGCAGACGTGGAATGAGAAAATAGAGAAGCATATCGCGCAAGTGCTATGGTATTTATTTTGCGGGGCAACTCCGTGCAACAGCGAAAAAAGACTGCCCTTGGCAGCACGCGCATTTTTCACAGCCAGTAAATTTTATTGGCACTGTTTTACTAGACTGCGCAATGTTTTAATAATTTTTATATAAAACTATTGATAATACAGACAAGTTTGGCAATACTCAAATACACTTTTAATCGCAGTTTTATTTTGGTTTATAAAAATTGTATCTTTTAATTGTTCGTTGAACAGAAAAATAAATTTAACATGAAATCTTAATCAACATTTTTATTCAAATACAATAATTATTATGTTCAAAAATCTATTTTAATAAAAAAGCTACATGATAGGCTTCGAAAAATAATGTATATCCTCATTTTTAAAAATGTACACTAAGTTTAAACTTGCACTGAAAAACTTGTACTAAATTATACAATTTTTATAAACCAAATTAAAACTTCGATTAAAAGTGTATTTGAGTATTGCCAAACTTTTCTGTATTAACGATAGTTTTATTTAAAAATTATTAAAACATTGCGCAGTATATTATAACAGTGCCGTACTCATGCGCCACATAAGAATGTCATACAAGAAAAAATTAACTGGCTGTGAAAAACTGCCCCGCGTGCTGCCCGGGGCAGTCGGTTTTCGCTGTTGCACGGAGTTGCCCCGCGAAATAAATACCATAGCACTTGCGCGATATGTTTTTCTATTTTCTCATTCCACGTCTGCGCGGGCTTCAGTTTTTTGTTCCGTAGCCCGCACGAGGGCAGGTACCGAGAATAGTGCAAAGCATCACTCGTTGCGACGGGATGTGTTGTAAAAAAAATGTGGTGCCCGAGTGCAGAGTATGCGTAAACAAATTTGATTCTCATTTACTTAAGGGCACGGGCGCGGGCGTGCGTGCAAATCCGAACTCTGTCGTAACACATGAAATCTTTGATTAAAATGTTATCAATAATAATATTGACTTGAAAATATTCGATTTCTTATTCGATTAAAATGTTATCAGTTATAGTATTGACTACAAAATAATCGGTTACATCTTCGATTCAAATACTATCAATTGTAATATTGTCTATAAAATTTAAAAAAATTAATAGCTTGCTTCAGCTTGACGCCATTATGATTCAGCAACTCTTTTATCGAAATCAGTTTGAGAATCCGACAATAGACCATTTTAAGACAGACATTTTAAAATATATTGAATATCCATTGAAAATAATTGTATTTGGTTAAATAATTTATAAACTAAAACAGATGCCGAGCCATACCGTATATTTATTTCGTTCCAACCTTGATTCCTTTAAAAACAACCACGCGCGACAAACGAAGCAAAGCAAATTAAGTCAAATTAAAGAACACAAAAGGCGAAGTATATACAACGGTTCTTTGTAAATGAATATAACTGTACTTACGTTTTTTACTTTGAACATCTGGTTTATTTTATACAATGCTATATTGCATTATTAGGTAATGTATTTTAGCAATATTAATCTTTCCATTACTAGGTAATCTATTTATTTGTCATTATATGTGATGCCTTACTCGAATAGATTACTAAGTAATGTATTTATAAAGTTTATAATCCATGCATTACCTAGGTAGATTACTGGGTAATGTATTTATACGAAATATTGTTGATATATTACATTTTCAATTTACACAATAGGCACGATTTACTTAGATTATCATTTCATCAAAGAATTTATATATTACAAAAGTAATGCATTGCCCATTTCCCTGCAGGAAAATCTCATCTCAATTTTTTAATGTTAAAAATCCCATTCGTAAAAAACCCATTTCGTTCCGCTTATCAATTATACGACCACTTACTTTGTCTATTTTTTCTGAGCAAACTATTAATTTGTTTTTAAAACGGTTTTTGCTAAACTACGTAGTCGGTTACTTTTTTTTCTTTTATTTATTCTATTTTTCTTAGATTGTTTGGTTTTTTGAAAATGTAAAAAAAAGTAATAAGATTACTCTTATTTCATTACACAGCACAAAAAGGAAGTTATTCTTTATTTAGTATAATTTTCCGTTTGACTTCATGATTCTAATTACGTCCTCATACTCATTTCTTTTAGATTGCCTAAAGTTTTTGAGTGTATACGTAAAATATATATATCAAAATTATGGTGTTTTTCCACATATTTTAGACTTTACGTTTTTATATATCATAAATATTATGCCAAAGGGGAAAGTGTGTAATTTTTGACATTTTCGCTTTATTACGTCATTTTGTCATTTTGTTGGTCATTTTGTTGGTTATTTCTAGCCACAAAAATACTGAAAAAGTGTAAATATTCGATAAACTTTTTTTTATTGTTCGGAGACTTGGCTTTTATGACAATAATTTAAAAAAATAGTCAATTCAATTGCAAAATATGTTGAGTTTCATGTCGTAAGTTAATCATCATTTTATCGATTTCAAAATTATCGTCAAATGGTTTAGCAGGGAAATGGCAAATAAATGTTTGGCATATATTTTTGAAATAATAATGTTAATCGATAGGTACTTTGAAAGCTAACAAATAATGCCTTTATACCACTATTTTATCTTGCGCCAATAAAGGGTTACAGCAAAAAAAAAAAACGAAAGTATCGCTCTTTTGTCATGACATAATTTTCTTTTTTTAGTTTTTTTGCTATAACTTTTTATTGGTTCAAGATAAAATAGTAATGTAAACGTATTAAATGTTTGTTTTCAAAGCACCTATCGATCACCATCATTATTTAAAAATATTCAAGAAAAATGTTTGATAAATTATTTTTAAATAATGATGCCTATCGATAGGAAGTAGCCGCGGTAGCTCAGTGGTTAGTGCGTTGGACTGCGAGCCGAAAGGTCCCCGGTTCAAGCATGGACTGGGGCTAACAACATCTTTTCATAGAAACATTTTTCTATACCGCGCTACCTCTCGTCAGTAAATGGCAAACCTACGAGAGTAAAACCATTGCCTATGAAAAAGCTCTGACCCGCCGTTCGGATTCGGCAATAAACTGTAGGTCCCACCACTTTGAGTACAAATATAACACGCACAGCTCAAAATGGTGAGAGAGCTCGGCCGAAGTTCTATACAGAACTGTAGCGCCAAACTATTATATTTTATTATTATCGATAGGTGCTTTAAAATCAAAAAATTAATGCCTTTACACCACTATTTTACCTTTTTGTTTTATCAATTTTTTCGTTTTTTTGCTATAATTCTTTATTACTGCAAGATAAAATATTGGTGTAAAGGTAATAATTGTTTATTTTTAAAGTACCTGTTGATTGGCATCATTATTTAAAAATATTTCCCAAACATTTTTCTTGCAAATAACAAATGGCAAATTAATATTTCGCAAATTCTTTTTAAATAATGATGACAATCGATTGATGCTTTAAAAATAAAAATTAAAAATCACTATTAGATCTTACGCCAATAAAGAGTTATATGAGTCAGAATATAGCCACATAAAATCCGTATTTATAATTCTGTAAATAGTCCAAATCCAAAGATTTTTTATATACGTTATGATAATTGATGAACAAACAACAAAAAAAAAGAAAAAAATTATATGCACTAATTCTTAAAGCACTTAAAATTTTAAAATTTGACTTACCAATATTTTTAAAAGTCCACATTTGCCCCTTTGGCATGACAGGACGATATTTAAATTCTGATCTGATTTCTTTTGTATTCCATTGAAAAATTTTCAACTAATATTTTGAAATAAACCACATGAAATTCGGATTAATCTGACTAAAGGCATAACCTGGTCACGCAAAAAATATTAATTTCAAAAACTCGAAAACTGAAATCTGTAAAAAGTTACAGTCCAAATTATGTAAAAAACACTAGAATTTCTATACATTTATTTCGTGCTAACTCAAAAACAATCTGAAAAAATTCAGTATGAAATTGTGCCAAATTAATGCATTTATTTTTTTATTTAAATAAATATTAGGTTATTTAGAAAAAAAATGTGATTTCCAAATAACAACTAACCCCACTGGTGTTTAAGACCGTGTTCATAGTTGGACATAACAAGCAAATTCTAATAAGGAATTATGTCCGTTGGAGATTAAGTCACGGCACCACCAAATTAAAGGAGTAGATTCTACTCCGATCGGATTTAAAAGTAAGCTCTGCTCTTCAATTCAACAATTAGTCGATTGTTTAACTCATTCAGCATTTTCATTTGTTTAAGGTGTCCACTTTTCTTCTCTTCTCCTTTTTCACAACTCATCAATCATTTTAGTTTCTTTTCGTAGGTCGTGCGTCGCAGTTAAAAAGTCATTTGCAAGTGGGCCGCGATTACATTTTACTATTTTAATTAGTGTTTCAATATGTTTTCTAAAGAATTAAACAAATAACTAATACGGTAATAAACTAATCACTCTTTTAAACAATAAAATAAACCAATTGACGCTCATTAAAGAATCGCGATGTAATTTACTCTTTGACCGTTTCATAAAAGTGTCCACTCTCCTCCTTCACTCCTCTTTAACACGATGGGTTTGTGTTAGGAGGCGTTTAGTTTTTCATTGTTAAAAGTGCGTCGCAGTTAAAACATCTTGTGCTAAGTATTCCGCGATTATTTTCTTTGTTTATTAAATGTTTCATTAAATATTCGATATAATTTGTAATAAATTGCTTAATAATTGTGTTGAGTTAATAAAGAAAGGCAAAGAACCAATTAATGTGACCAACGCATTCAGCGAAAGTGCTGGAAACATTTTCAGTGGATGTGGATGTTTAGTGTTGTTTTATGTTTTTAAACTATAGGAAACTTTGTCAAATAGTTTTCTTGTTAAACATTAAACATTTCTTAGTAAAAAGTTGCAAACATTTTACAATTTAAACCACAATAAGTCAATTTATATGCATTTCAATTTCATCATAGTGCAAACTGTCGGCAGAAAAAAATGAAACGCAAAGAAAAAAAACACTGACACTAACAAATACATTGGGAGCATGCAAAGAGTGACGTGCCTCCCAACAGAGTTGCCAACAGTTGCAATTTGTTTCGGGAATTAAATCGTAATTTGCATAAAATGCAAAAGTTCGAATATTAATTAATCGGGAGTGTTCGCGTGTCGGTTACTTTAGATTTTATTAATAGATTCAAAAGTCAACATTCGTCATCGTGTCGTAAGTGAATTTTATACGCGAATGAAATCGTAATTCAATCAATATAGTGTATATAGTGTTAATATATCGGGAGTGTTCGTTATTCGGGAATAAAAATCGGGTCGTGTATTCGTTGCGTTCTGGTAACTCTGTTTTGTGAACCTAACAACGGCGCTAAACATAAACAAGAAGACTTGAAGAGCGCTTCTTAGTCTCATTGCAAGACAAAATGTGCAAAAACTCGTGAACAAAAACAATTGGATGAAATGTGGATCAAAATAAAAAGCGAAAATTGATCGGGCTCTCCAGAAATAATTCAAATTAAGGGTAAAAAGGTAAGCGCAAATTATTTTATTGAATAAAATTAATGTTTTATAAAAAAATCTGTCTATAACATAAATGTTATAAACAAAACAAAATTGAATATTCTACTTCAAAGATTAAAAAAGAAAATTCAATTTTATACCACCAATTCAAATTTAAACTTTTCACTAAAAATTCAATTTTTCACTAAAAATTCAATTTTTCACTAAAAATTCAATTTTTCACTAAAAATTCAATTTTTCACTAAAAATTCAATTTTTCACTAAAAATTCAATTTTTCACTAAAAATTCAATTTTTCACTAAAAATTCAATTTATCACTAAAAATTCAATTTTTCACTAAAAATTCAATTTTTCACTAAAAATTCAATTTTTCACTAAAAATTCAATTTTTCACTAAAAATTCAATTTTTCACTAAAAATTCAATTTTTCACTAAAAATTCAATTTTTCACTAAAAATTCAATTTATCACTAAAAATTCAATTTTTCACTAAAAATTCAATTTTTCACTAAAAATTCAATTTTTCACTAAAAATTCAATTTTTCACTAAAAATTCTATTTTTCAATAAAAATTCAATTTTTCAATAGAAATTCAATTTTTCACTAAAAATTCAATTTCTCACTAAAAATTCTATTTTTCACAAAAAATTCAATTTTTCACTAAAAATTCAATTTTTCACTAAAAATTCAATTTTTCACTAAAAATTCAATTTTTCAATAGAAATTCAATTTTTCACTAAAAATTCAATTTTTCAATAGAAATTCAATTTTTCACTAAAAATTCAATTTTTCACTAAAAATTCAATTTTTCACTAAAAATTCAATTTTTCACTAAAAATTCAATTTTTCACTAAAAATTAAATTTTTCACAAAAAATTCAATTTTTCACTAAAAATTCAATTTTTCACTAAAAATTCAATTTTTCACTAAAAATTCAATTTTTCACTAAAAATTCAATTTTTCACTAAAAATTCAATTTTTCACTAAAAATTAAATTTTTCACTAAAAATTAAATTTTTCACTAAAAATTAAATTCTTCACTGAAAATTAAATGTTTCACTAAAATTAAAATCTAATTTTCAATAAAAATACATTTTTTCACTAAAAATTCAAATTTTCACTAAAAATTCAATGTTTCAGTAAAAAGTCAATTTTTCACTGAAAATTCAATTTTCACTATAAAATCAATATTTTACTAAAAATGCAATTTTTCACTTAGATTAAAATTTTCACTAAAAATTCAAAGTTTCACTAAAAATTCAATTTTTCACTAAAAATTCAATTTTTCACTAAAAATTAAATTTTTCACAAAAAATTCAATTTTTCACTAAAAATTCAATTTTTCACTAAAAATTCAATTTTTCACTAAAAATTCAATTTTTCAATACAAATTAAATTTTTCACTAAAAATTCAATTTTTCACTAAAAATTCAAATTTTCACTAAAAATTCAATTTTCACTAAAAATTCAAATTTTCACTAAAAATTCAATTTTTCACTAAAAAATCAATTTTCACTAAAAAAAAATCAATTTTCACTAAAAAAAAATTCAATTTTTCACTAAAAATTCAATTGTTCACTAAAATATCAATTGTTCACTAAAATATCAATTTCTCACATCAAATCCAATTTTTCTCTAAAAATTTAATTTTTCACTAAAAATTCAATTTTTCACAAAAAATTAACTTTTTCACAAAAAATTAAATTTTTAATAAAAATTAAAGTTTTACTAAAAATTAAAGTTTTAACTATTAATAAACTTTTCACTAAAAATTTGATTTTTAACTAAAAAGTTAAGTTTTCACTAAAAATTAAGTTTTTTTATACTAAATCTGAATTTTCATTAAAAATTCCATTTTTTAATTAAATTTTAAATTTTTCACTAAAAAATCAATTTTTCACTTAAGATTCAATTTTCACTGAAAATTAAATTCTTCACTGAAAATTAAATGTTTCACTAAAATTCAATTATTCAATCAAAATACAATTTTTCACTAATAATCGCATTTTTCACAAAAATGCGATTTTTGACTCAAAAACTTAAAAACTTTTGACTAAAAATTAAATGTTTCGCTATAAATTCAATTTGTATAGAAAATACAAATTTTCATTAAAAATTAAATTTTTCGCAATAAATTAAAAAGTTCTCTAAATACTTACATCTAATAATAATTAGATTTTTTAACCTAGAACCCCTATTTTCATTAATTCCGATGCTTCTTTTCAATACGGTCTCTTGCAATTGATCCCTTTGACTAATGTGTTAGCACATTTCTCACGACCTGGGCCCCAATTTCCAACAATTTCATTTAATGCTCTATTGTCAGCTGACAGTGCAAAGCCTATTACACAAAATTATTAACCTACTATAAGCAACTTAAATGAGACAATAACAAAAATGTATCCTATATTAAAAATAACCCCTTTTCACGCCATGCAGCTGACTGATCGCCACTCCCCACTATCTGCAATGCGTCTACGCATGTTTCAATTACAATTTAGATTTCAATCAAAATAGCATTCGAAGGCGCTTGATTCCCACGATCAGGCGCGTCAAAAGGGATTTCGAAGCGCAAAATTTCTAAAATGTACAAAAAAAATCAGCATAGTTTTCTGGGGCAATGACAGCAATCGTGACAATGAGTTGTGACACTCTATTATTATTTTAACATAACAATTGCTAAAGGGATTTTTGCTTTATTCACAAAATGCAGGTTGATTGAAGGGTATTTATAGCGAAGAGAAGCATTGATATTTTTTCTACGCTCCTATTGGAAGAGTTCATTTCAAAAAGGGTCTTAATGTTTTCAAAAAAGATTTTAACAGGTTGCCTACGTATGCATGTTAGTTTTGTGGGTGATTAACCTTTTTTTCTGTTATTGCACTCGACAGCACATTGATCGATGTCTGAATAGCTGCATAAAAAATGTTATGGAACCTGTTACTAGAACTGATCCTTAAAAGGGTTCTGTTCTATTTAATTGCAAACCTATGCTGATCGTAACAAAAAATAAATGAAATCCACTCAAGTGCATTTTCAACAACAACAACTGATATAACTGATCCTCTGTCAGTATTTAACGTACGTTTTTCCTAATTTTAATCCTACGTCGTGTCGTGGAAAATTGGCATCGATCGTATCGAATATCAAGGGCAATTTGTAGGCGCAGCATAATCTTTGTGCGATCAGTTGAGAAGAATTAGTTTTTGTTAAAAAAATATATATTCTGAACCTTTTTTTGGACCATTTTGTTGCATATCTTAAACAGATGGCATTGTGCTAATTGGATTAGGCGTTGTTTAATGAGCCAAGCTGAGCAGTACACGGAGGGAAATACATCTAAAATTCAGAAAAATTAAATATATCGGAATATAAAACTTCTTGATTTTAAGACACAGTGACACCTGGTTATCAAATCAGTAAACAAGAGCAATTATTCTTGATATTTTAAGGTTCTCGGATAACCTAAAATTTTATGAAATTCACAAGAAATCAGAAAGTATTTTGAAGTATATATAACAAAATGGAAAACTTCTTGTTTGGTTATCAAATAAGTAAACAAGTGGAATTATTCTTGATAATTACAGTTCGTTACCTTAGAAACTTCTAAAAATCTGAAGAAATCAAGAAGTATTCGGTATAATATACAGCTAAGTGGATAAATGCTCGTTTTTAAGAAACAGAGACACTTCAAATAAGGAAACATGAGCAAATTTTCTTGATATTTAAAGGTTCTTCTGTAAACAAAATAAGTTCTACATATCAAGAAAGATTTCTCTTGTATACTTTTCTGATACCAAAGACATTCACATCTGCATATAAAGAATAATTTATCTTTTTTACTACCTTTTTGATAGGCAAGAATAAAAGTTTGGTTAATTAATAAAAAAAACAGTAAAAACCTCAGGCATATCAATCAGTTATTATGTTAATAGAAATATTATACAGAAGTTTAATTTATTTATATTAGGAAGCTGAATTTCTTAATATTAAGAAGTTAACTTCTAGTATTTTATTAATATTTTTGAAATTCTAATATTTTCTATTCGAGACGAATTTCTCAAGAACTGGCAATTTATGCAGATCGAGATCATGTTCAAAAACTAACATTTGTGATTTGTGATAATCTTTATCTATTATACATTGATCAGTTCTATGCACTATTTATACACATAATCTACCGCTTTCTTTTTGTTATACAAAGGTAATCTTCGAAATAAATACATTAAAATATCAACACAAATCAAACTTTTGTTCAAACACTCCCTCTACTATACTCTTATGAGAAAAAGTCATTGAGAAAATGTACCTATTTTATGTTTTTTTCAAAATAAAACAAACAAATTGTAATTTAATACATTTTTTACTGTTCGATACAGCCATAAAAATACAGCTTTGTTTAATTCATTTTATTTTTATTTTTATTATAAATGGCATAAAAAATGAAGAAAACTCGTAAAGGTAACCAAAATATATAAACTGTGCTCTTTGTTCCAATAATAAAGGTTAAATTTATGTGCAAGATCCCAAAAATCGACCAAGAAAAAAAAAAAGAAATGAACGCAACGTAGCAAGAGCTAACAGCATCCTTAACATAAAGACCGTGTCTGGCACTTAAGTCTGGAGTAAAGATCGCGCTCTGTGGCGATCAAGATCGAACAAATGAACGCGCCAGACACTGTGGCGACGACGTTGAAATTGTTTTTGGTTTCTAATTATTTTTTTTTTCGTATTTCTTTCTTTTTGGTTCAATGATGGTCCATTAAAGTCATGGAAACCATGAAAACCATATGCCGTAAGACAGACCTCATTTTTATGGCTGTTCTTTCTCTTAAAGTCTTTCGCGCATTTTGTACTTTTGTTTGGTAGTTTTATCTTCTTCTGCTGCTGTTTTATACAAAGCCAATGAACTGAAAAGTACACAAATAATAAGAAAAAAACAGAAAATATCATGATCATAACAAAAAATCACTATAAAAAACACACACACACCAAAAATAAAATAAAGTGCGCGCGCATGCGCAACATGCTCCAAGAGTTGGGTACCTCGTCTTCGAGTGCTGCACCAAAAACCGTGCTGCATTTACGGCAGGCAGCTCTATTTAAGGGCAATTTCGAACCACAGATGCAATGAATTTCAAGTTGTTTTCAGTCTGATGATCGTGGTAAAACTAGCATGATATGGTTGAAAGAGGGCTCTGCTGCGGATCTTGTATATTTATATAATATAGTTTTTATATTTTGCAGAAATTTGTTGTAATAAAACTTTTAAATATTAAAAGTTTTAAGAAAATATAGGGTTTAGGTGATCTTTACTAATTTGTTTTAACTAAATTGATGATTTTTATATATTTTTAATTTTTATAATAAATCTAAAACTCAAAACAAAAGTACAGATCGGTTCTTGATATGTATTTGAAATATACAGAATCTTGCCTTTGAAGAGATATCTGCTTTTCGCGGTACTAAATATCGCCATTTATGTTAAAATCTTCTGTTCCAAATTGAAGGACTTGTTTATCTATATATATAAAAATGAAATGTCCTGTGTGTGCCAGAGCATCACGGGAGAACGAACCGACGGATTTGCCTGATTCTTTTTGTATTTTGTTCGTGTCAATGGAAAAAAGAAAAGTTGGAAAAACACAAAGGAAAAGCCGGAAAATCGAATAAATCTAAAATTGACCCTAGTATTAAATAAAATACTATAAGATTTTTAGTAATCTGTGTTTCCAAGTAGAAATTTTGTATTAGAGAATAAATTCAAATGTTCAGATGATATTGATCATTTCATTTTAAGATAATAGCATCAATTTTTCTCACATAGTCGCTGAGCCAAAAATTTACCTCGTCCGAAAAGATGTTTTTAGGTCAAAATCCTGATCTCCTTCCAAAATTTCCAACGTCAAATTAGCAAAGTCACTACGTTGTCTAGAATATTATAAGAAATTATAATGGTCGGGTTATGACAAGGTGAGATTACAACGCTCAGATCGCGGTTAGGTCACATGAGAAATTTTGAAGCAGTGCATTTTAGTATTAGTTATCATGAAATTAGAAAGTGTTATGCCGCGGTAGCTCAGTGGTTAGTGCGTTGGACTGCGAGCCGAAAGGTCCCCGGTTCAAGCATGGACTGGGGCTAACTACATCTTTTCATAGAAACATTTTTCTATACCGCGCTACCTCTCGTCAGTAAATGGGAAACCTACGAGAGTAAAACCATTGCCTATGAAAAGCTCTCACCCGCCGTTCGGATTCGGCCCACCACTTTGAGTACAAATATAACACGCACAGCTCAAAATGGTGAGAGAGCTCGGCCGAAGTTTTATACAGGACTGTAGCGCCAAACTATTATTATATTATTATTATGCAATTTATAATCGATCTATGTCATGAAATTAAAAAGAATTACGAGAGTTATAATCGGTCTAAGTAGATTACAAATTCCCACTACAATTCCGATATTACGCGAAGTAATGAAAATGCGGTTACCCTTTAAAGTGATCCAGATTTAAGAAAGGTTTCCCAATCCAGTAAAAGAACTAAAATCTTTTAAAACGAATTCTTTTAATTTGACTAAGCGATTGTTTTTTTAGGTCACCACATTAGTTTATTACATATCCCCGAAAGACATTACCCCCAAAGACATTTTCCTAAAGCCATTTCCTTTCCTGATACTTCCCCAATGGATATACCCTGAAAGACATTACCCCGAAATGGATATTTCATCGAATGGACATTTCCCCTAACGGCCACTTTCCCGAATGGAAATTTCCTCAAAATGGAGATTTCCCCGAAATGGACATTTTGCCGAAATGGAGACTTCACCTGAATATTTACCTATTTCGGGTCAGTGTGCATTTACGGGATGGGTCCATTTCGAGGAAGTGTGCATTTCGCGAAAATGTTCATTTAGCGGAAGGAATCGTTCGGGGAAATGTCTTTTGAGCTAATGGCTTTCGGAGTGTCGTGTTACGACCACATAATTTATTATATATTGGAAAGTAACTTTTTAAATTAAACTCTTTACGGTTTAATAAAAAAAGATCAATTCAACTGGTAAAAGTCTTCCGTAGACTTTAGTCCTATAAGAGGTGTATAAACAAAAGTGGTTGACACATAAATTAAAAGTTGATCAACCTCGCCCATTCTAAATACCAAACAGCCAAACAGTAAAAAGTAATCGAAGTTCTCAAAATGATTTATTTACTTCCTTTTGTTTCCCTGTAATCATGATCATCATGGGTGCTACAAATAACTGACCAAGCTATAGAAATGGTTTTTGATATGATTTCAATTACTCATTATAATAAAAAACTAAATAAATATACAAAAGTATAAGTCAAAGATCGACTTATAAGTCGACATATATGTCAAAGATCGACGTACAGCGCCCATTTTCGATAATAGCCATCGTTGATTGACCAGTAATCAAAGTTCTGAGATTCATTGATCTACATCTACTTATTTTCCTGTAATCATTAGTACAGAAAAACAGACAGTCTACATAAATCGTTAAATGTTATTCTCGACGTAACGCTACTCAAGTTTATTTTTTGACCGGGGTAACCCTTCCGGGTATTGCAAATGAATAACCATGGTGAATATACCATTTTACTTTTAGCCTTCTGGGTTTCTGAATATCCCTTCCAAAATATTCTTCATAATAAAAAAATAGTGAATAAATATTTAAAATTTGAATCAAATATAAACATTTTTCCCACACATTAAAACAATAATTTCAATAATTATAAAATTAATAAAAAATCTAAGGAAATCACAAAATTTTAAGCATTTCACTGATCAATCAGACGTGGTATCTGCAATGAAGCATTAAAGACGTTTAGCGTGAGAAGAATTGTCATTAGGCGCAAGAAACACAACTTTTATGATTCTTAAAAAGAACCAACCAACCATCCATTCCATCCAGCCTTTTTTTACCAATTTTGCGGTCACAAAAATATAATTACAAATTAAAACAAAATTTTCACTATAAATAACTTTATGACGACGCGTCGTGATCACTCGACCATGTGATCGTGTGCAATTGAAATGCATTTGTTTCCCCTTTTATAAATATTTTTATTTTTTTATTTTTTCACAATTTTGAAGGTGCCGTTGAACACATGTTCGCTGAGTTGTTAAATTATGTTGTTTTAATGCTAACAACATTTTCAACTATAATTGTGGGGGAGCCAAGTAATGAAACAACTAAATGCGACTGTCAGAATTATTTGTACGTTTTTTTTTTGAAGATTTCTTGTCTTTTATTCGGACTTAATTAATAAATTATTTGCGTTCTTAAAGGGCACGTTTTTCCGCAACGTTGAACTTTACTAGGCGAGGGAGGCGCTTGAACCTAAAACACACCTAGACTTTATATGCGAAAAATCTTGTAAGGTGCGGATAACTTCATAGTTTTTTTTCTTTTCGTGTGAGAAAAACATTTTTTGAAAAAATATTTTGAGATTACCATGTGTAACACAGTATTTTTCTAAATTTTGGCATTAAATTTCATTTGGAACCCATGGTTTTTATTTGGGTAGATACTTGACAAATTCTTGGAACGCACGTGTTCGGTATTATGAGACGCCATACTTGAAATAAATACCACAAATGTCCATATGTTCACAGCAGGCATTGCTCATAAAAAGTGTTTATAACTAGACTGTCACACATGTCATGGTTTGTTATTTTTAACCCCTAGTCCTATGCAAAATAGTCATAATTTCACACACTTAAGTGTGCCATTTCGTACGGTTCAAATGACACATGCACGATCACTGGCTCACGTTGCGGCGGGTGTTGGACATAATAGCTATGCGTTGGTCTTAAATTATGTGACTAGGTACTTAAATTGTAAATGTTGCTAAATTTGAACCATAAAACAACTTTTATTATGAGGTTCTAATAAAATCAGCATGATCGGTTTAATAATTCATATCACAATCACAATTTTGAAGGTTTTTGTTATGTGTTTCAACTCGTTTCAAATTAGTATAAAATGCTATATACGTTAGTAGACATTTTGCTATATTCTCGATCGGAAACAGATTTTATCGTAAAATATTATTATAATTTTATCGTAAAATATTATAATAACAATATTATTATCATCTTAAATAAGGCTAGGACCACGGTCGGGAACTGATCATTTACTTATTATACCATCCCACTGAAAATTCAATTGAAGTTTGTAACATCCATAAGGAGGTATGGACGATCTGGTCAAGTATTTTTTAAAATACGGATAATTCGTCCCTGACAACTTATTCGCAGATAATTCTATCCCAAGTCAATTCTTCCACGGACAATTCTACACGGAAGGAAATAACTTCCAAAATCCAGAAGGAATCAAGAAGTATACAGCAAAATTCTTAATTTTAAGAAACAGATCTACTTAATTGTTAAAATTGCATCCAAGTGGAATTCTTCTTATTATGCACATATTTATTGCTAAGGTATCAAAAAATAACTAAGTGGAATTATTCTTGATAGAACATATATTAATTTACACGGAGTGATATACAGCTAAACGGAAAATTCTTAATTTTTAGAAACTGATCTACTTTGTTGTTATGCAGAAATTTATTTCTTAGTTATCAAAATATTAACTAAGTGTATTTATTCTTGATATACAGATATTAATTTCTTATGTATCAAAAAGTAACTACGTGGAATTACTCTTGATAATACAGAATTAATGTTTTAGATATCAAAAATTCTATTTCTATTTCAACTATATTATTTTTCAAAACGCTCGAACTTTGGCTTCAAAAATATTTTTTAATTACTTTTTGAAATTAAAAACACAGACAATTCTTTCCCAAATAAATTTTCCACGGACAATTCTACGTAGGGATATAACTTCTAAAATCCAGAAGGAATCAAGAAGTATACGGAGTGCTATACAGCTAACCGGAAAAATTCTTAGTTTTGCAAAAAAAAGTAACTTGTCAAAAAAAAAAGTAACTAAGTGGAATTATTCTTATTATGCAGACATTTATTTCTTAGTTTTCAAAAAAGTAACTAAGTGGAATTAATCTTGATATACAGATATTAATTTCTTAGGTATCAAAAAGTAACTAAGTGGAATTACTTTTGATAATGCAGAATTTATGTTGTGATTTCTATTTCAACTATCAAAACCACTCAAAACTTTCAAACTATGATCTCAAATATATTTTTTAATCACTTTTTCAAATTAAAAACACAAACATTGCCCATAGCTGATAACATATAATTGGATTTTGATTGTTTACAAACAGCCAAAAGCGAAAATATTTTTTTTTTTTTTGAAATGTTCATCATATCGTAGCCACCACTTGACAGGCCACTTAAGTCCGCGCACAGTAGTAGTGAAAGTGAGCTTATCTATTAAACACACAACAGCAGCTCAAAAATCAAAAGATATTTCAAAATTTATCAAAAAAATTTAATAAGCAATAAAAATAAACAAAATTTAAATTAAAAACTTAAAAACTGTATAAATACAAAACACACACGCCATTTCAAAGTCCAAATAGAATGCATGCACGATTTCTGAAAGTGATCTTGCGGAAAAGCATTGATATATTAAAGATCACAAGATCACAGCAGATGCAAATGCATCAGAGTGTCATAGTCATAGCATATGTTGTTAATATGGGGAAAAGTGATCCGTTCTATTTCGGATTAATTTGTCATTAATTGTTGCTGTACATGCGCGACACGATCGTTTGCATTGAACACTCAAACCGACCGACCTCCTCCCCTCTCAAAAAATTCGGATTTTTGTTTATGACATTTGTAGGAAAATAATTTTCTAAATAAATACTAATTTAATTTGAAAATATTAAGCACAATATGCATTATTTAAATGTGTGGCAACAACGCGTCGCACGTCGCTGTCTGCATGATCATTGAAATTAAATTAATGATGAGCGCGCCGTCGTTATTTTTTCCGCGCACTTTGTTTACAAACAAAATTAAATATATATCTTTTTTTTGTTGTATTTCGTTTTTATTATTCGTAAATGGGGCAAATTGTCGCGATCACTTCACAATTCCAAGCTGGGGGCCAAACACAGACTGCAGATCACTTGATCGCGCGTGCAGCAAAGACGACGGATGCATTGCCGACGTCTTTTTCGTTGTCTCTAAAAAAAATGTATGATGGTGCATGGGGGAGTAGAGTGCTCCATAGGTTCTTTAGATTTTGATTGACAGTTGGGTTTTGGTTTTTCGTGGCTCGTTTTTGTGTCGTACTCTAGAAAATGCCGACAGCGACATAGACATTCATTTTCTATTCTATTCTATTTCTTTTCTTTATTTTTTTTTTCGTTTTGTTATTATAATAATGAAAAAGCTTTATCTAAAGTGCAATAATATCGTTGAAGGGTTGTGTCGGTACGTGTTAATTTTTATGACCGCCTATAAGTTTTTCTAATGAATTTGCATAATACTTTGAAGATTGTTTGTTGGGCGTATGTATGTTAATGGGTTTCAATTACTTAGCTCTTGGGGGTGCGAAATGGGTCAAATTTAAGTTCAGTAAGTTATGCTGGGGCGCGATTTTGATTTACACACACACGATCGCTGATCTCTGAGTTCTGATCTCTGAGTTTTGAGTTATAGTATTATAAGAAAAATACATAAAAATGCACGTATGACGACAGTGATCAGCGATCTTCAACATTAAATGTAATAACAACACATGAAGAAACAGTGATTTTTCGTATTCCGAATATATTTTTAACTTTTTCGCATATTCCCTAGGACAAATTATGCTAGTGATCGGGGACTAATCACTGGCTATTTTGCTAGTAGTAATAGTTATATAACCAACATGATTTGATCATGATCATCTTATCCTTAAGGTTCATGTCCTTTTTACGGAAAGCCATTGGCGATCTTCTCAAAAATGGATCAAAATCCCCGAAGAGTTTTTCAATCCATTTTGCAGGTCAAAACCCATTTTGGACGACCCATTTTGGAGAAGTGTCCTGCTACGATCTTTAATACTCGAGTGAAATGTACATTATTATGATAGACATGATCATATTCGTTATGAAACTGTTCGGGGTATAACCAAAATATAATCCAATGATCGGTTCCATATAATAAACCTATTACAATTTCTATTTTGTTGGGGATAATTTGTTCTTGGGTAACTGGTAGGATTATGATATGGGAAAAATTCAATTACCTGTCTCCGATCAAGGTCCTAGAATAATTTCACATTATGTTTGTGGATGAATTTCCCTTCGTTTGTTTTTCCCGATATTTTTGATATTGGCAAATTTTTATATTGTCAATTTCACCCCCTTTTTAACCTATCATACTTTCCTACAATCAACACTGTGTATTTATTGAATAGGGCGTTGGTAAATTTGATAATTTTAAAAATACAATGATCAGTTCTCGATCATGAACAATTCCTAATAGGATATAGTATATTTATTTACATATGTTAAATTGTATTCTATATCATATATATTTTTCTGATCCTGCCAATATTTTTGTTCCTGCAGAGATCTATTAAATTTCATTCACAGCCTATAATAATATCGATTTCAAAATACAAATTGAAGTCTAGAACTGTTTGAGATGACCTTTATGTTCTATTCTTAATTTCCCTCCAGCCTTTTAATGTTTGCATTTTAATTAAAGCAAAATAACCTTAAGACAAACCGATCTTTGTTGGAATCGTCAACTAATCATCATTTAAACCATATATGCGGTAGATTAAATGTTCAAAAATGACTTTATTAAAATTATTGCAATGCCTAAAACGGCGAGAATAACAGCAGCAATCTACAAGAAGTGCTAAAATCCAAGTTATTTACAACACTGCGTAGCAAGATCGGCAAGCAAATAACTTACAGAATTAACATAATTAACACTAACTTGAGAAGCATACAAATAAATAATTTTGCAACGCATTTCTTTGCTACTAACCAACTTTTCAGACACAGTTCCAGACTGACCAACTACCACACTGCGAAAAAGAGGTGCAAATTGATATGATCATCATTGCAATAACAATTAAAGATCGCTCGAAATGGCAGCACAACGACGACTTGTCAGTAATAAGAGTAAAAGTGATCTTCAACAGACAAATGACGACAACGTAGAAGACATGCAATTTTTAATTTACATATTATTTTTTCTTTAAACGATCAACGCGATCAGCTGTAGTGTTTAACATGATCGCGTTGAAATAAAGTAACACTAACTTGTTAGTTGTTATTATAGATCTTGTTGTTGTTGTTATAGTAATAAATGTTTGACTTACTAACTGACTGATCGACAAAGGTCTTCTTTCGCTGATCGACGTAGTTAATAGTCGATCGTCTGACTTTTAGTCAAAGTGTTTTATGAGCCTGATCGGCCGGTTTATTAAATGAGCCAATAATAATAATAAGGACATCAAGTGAAATGACGATGACAATTTCCAGTTGGTTGCCTCCAATTATGGCGATCAACAACATTTAGTAGAGAATTGCAATAACTTTGAACAGCGATTACTGCTCACTGGAGGTCTACTATGATAATTTGCAATGCATTTAATAATTTGCAATGCTATAGAGACAACAATGCGTTGTAAGCAAGTCAATGACTATGTTGGAGTAAGCTTAATAATTGGTTTTGTTAAAGCTGGATCAGAAAAAATGGGATCGTCGAATTGAAACAAGCTTTGTGGTTTAAAATCTCCACATAATGTCGTCGTTGGTTATGTCAAAGAGACGAGAAATTTTCTTTATTAAGGAATACATTCAAGATTTGAGTGTTTAATGAAACATATATCGCGATGTGATTAATATTTGTTAATGCCTAGATTATACAGATAATAAATGAACCATATTACAAATTATATTAGAGCGAAAATCGGAAACAGATCGCACAAGCCTCACGTAGACCAACACGGTCCATAGTGAAACCACTTCAGCTTAGAAAAATCTGATAACTGTCCTACTTGAGACGGATCAGGAAAGTATTGGATTTGGTATTCTGAAAGCTTTGTGGTTTCAAATCTCCAAATAATGTCGTCGTTGGTTATGTCAGAGAGCCGAGAAAATATCTTTATTAAGGAAAACATTCAAGATTTGAGCATTTAATGAAACATAGATCGTGATGTGATCTATATTTGTTAATGCAATTCGTTTCTAAAGTCTAAATAATACAGATTAAGAAGGAACCATATTAAAAATGATATTAGAGCGAATATCGGGAAAAGATCGTTGAATTTTTCCCCATCATAAATCGATCAGATTCATGGTCATAATTTTGTGAGCTAAGTTTGGTTAGGAGTGGCGGCGCAAGCCTCACATAAACCAACAAGATCCATAGTAATACCACTTCTCCTTAGAGAAAATTTGAAAACTGTCCTACGTGAGTCTTGGATTTGGGATTCTGCAAAAGTTTTGCGGTTTGAAATCTCCAAATAATATCGTCATTGGTCATGTCAAAGAGACAAGATATTGTCTTTATTAAGAAAAACATTAAAGATTTGAGCATTTAATAAAACAAAGATCGTTATGTGATCGATATTCGTTAATGCGATTCGTTTCTAAAATCTAGATAATACAGATAATGAAGGAACCATAATAAAAATTATAATAGAGCAAAAATCGGGAACATATAGTTAGTTTCCTTATCAGAACCCGATCAGATACATGGTCATGAATATGTTTTCAAGGTTAGGTTAAGTGTGGCGGCGAAAGCCCCTCACATAGACCAACAAGGTCCATCGTTAAACCTCTTATACTGTCCTACGTGAGACGGATCAAGGAAAAATTGGATTTGGGATTCTACAAAAAGCTTTGTGGTTTGAAATCTCCAAATAATGTGGTCGTTGGTTATGTCAAAGAGATGAGAAATATAATAACTCGATCATATACATGGTCATGATTATATGTACTACATTAGGTTAGTGTGGCGGTGCAAGCTTCAGAGACTAACAAGGGTCATAGTGGTACCACTTCTTCTTAGAGAAAATCTGAAGACTACGTGATTTTGGTCCCTCTCAAATGATCCGATCATTGAGAAAAATTGTGAAATGTGTACTATATATAATAGGATTAATTAACAAGAGTAAATTTCCGGAATTAATATTTAAATCGAGTCAGTTTATGGTTTCTAATCGGGTTAAATAGACTAATAATCGCTTAAAAAGTCGACATACGAATTGACATTTAATGTTGAATATAGATTCAAGCTTGAGATAACGCTTTCAAATATCACAAAAACGTCAAATCTCTATTACAACCATCACTAGTTGTCTACTTTATGAACACAACACTCAAATTTTACCAACTTTGCACATAAACACATGTTTTAGACATCAAATTAAAGTTGGCAACAGCTAATAAAGCCACTATTTTTCTCGCAACGATCGCTAAATTGGCTCACAGGTGATTTTGTTTAAGCTTTTGGGCGCACTTAAACAGTATGCGTTGGATTTATGGCCCGAAACACGTTATATATATGTGTAGATCGTTGATTGACGTATTATGCAAATAAGTTTTTTGGCGTGGCGCTCAGATCATGTTGAGTTTACAAGAGATTTCTGTTCAAAATATTAGCTTATAATTGACAGCTATGTGCTATAAAATAAGATATAATCAAAACGCGCAATTTATGCCAGTTAGAGGTTTGAAATTAAGACGCCACAGAGTGGCAAGTGTTTTTCTTTATTTTTCTTCTGATCATGCATATGCTGAACTCCCCTCACCTCACATTATAATCAGTGTCTGCTTGAAATGAAAATCATTTTTCTTTGCTCTACCAGCATAACTGATAAACGATCAGCACTAAATTCACTTTTGTTACGCCCCGTAACGATCGCAATATAAAATACAGAGACGATCGTATATAATAGTCATATTTACAGTGTCTGATCTTCTAGTTCTTCTTTCAAATTTTACATTTCTGCTGCGTTTATCACTCGATTCTAATGCCAACGATCGATTCAAATGCACGGAAATACGAACTGACTTGATGAACGTATGAAGACCAACGATCGACGAACGGACAGACGGACGGACGCATACAGACAATGAAATTGATTGTTATTCCAAAGAGTGATGTGTTGTTGCTATAATTGCTGCTGCTGATGTTGTTGTTGCTATTTTTATTGTCGATGTTGTTGTAATTTTGTGGTTCGTTAGAAAGATGTATTGCCACTGCTTGAACCAAACGTAAATTCGACACGATCACTGGCACCAGTACCACTAACAAGTGAAACAGAAAACACAAGGCACACACAAACACATTTCTCAAATACGCATTTTAAAGGTACCTTTCTGTGTGCATAGTACCTGCAGGCTCAGATTTATGGGACAGTCTTTGGTTTATCTGCCTCTGTATAGAGATCGGTGATCGCGTAGCCCTCGTGCCTTAAATGCGCCCCTGTTTGGCGCACACACGCACACTTGCCACTCATTGGTTGCCAAGTCACAAAGACGACAAGTCGGTGCAGGACAGCTGTTGGTTGTACGGACAGACATGTGGACCGAGGCATGCACATGGTAGGCTCGACAGACGTATGGCGGGTACCAATTGGTAGCCCAGACGTTTGGTTGATAAAAACGAAAAATGATATCAAAACAAAAGGTTTACTCGAGCGCACGGTCGCCCCCCTTTGCCCAGTTTCGGCGGTTACAAATAGCGTCTCTTGTGTCTTGTTTGGTGTTAAGCTGATGGATGGTTGAACCGATGGATGGACGGATGGATTGTTGCATATGTATGGATCTATATAGGGATCATGCATGTGTGTATGTAGATGAAAACTACAACGAGTTTCTTTTTTTTTTGTAATTTAATTTGCCTGCATCTCGGTTGTGCCTTAAGTCTCTGTGGCTCGATTGAACACCTGTACGAACTCGAAAAGCACTGCATTAGAATTGAGCAAACTCAGTTTTTGTTGTTGTTGAATTGATGCAGTATACAATAAAAGCAACAACCACAATTAAATTGCGACTTAATTTGGTGTTTTTTTTTTTCATTTGGTTTTGTTTTGGGACGGTAACGAAGACGATGAATACGAAAATGAATGCGTAGAGCACAGATATCAACGTTGAAGAAAATGATATTGTATATGAAAAAGTGTATAATTTGAGGATACAATATTTATGAGCACACTGAAAAAATTATATGTTCCAAACTACTGTTTAAACCTGAAAGTTTAGATATAAATTAAAGGTCATATATTTTATTTGAGTATATATTACCGATCATAATTCTGAATTGAGCAAGTATCCAGTTTTGATTTTATTTCAGAGATTAGTACTCAGCTAGTGATGACTTTAGATCTGATCACTGATTTCATAGAGTTTCCAATCGGAGATTAGTACTCACCTAATTAAGACTAGATCGGGCTATACATAGATTGGCCATAACTGTTCAGAAGAATCTCTGCTATATTTTGTACTTAACTAAGCGAAAATACAGTTTAATTCCCTATTAAAACTTCTGGCGTGCGAAGCTTTTTCAGTTCAATGTAAAGTCTCCAACCAATACTTCCAGCTAAATTAGTAGAGGATTTGATCATGTTCACCAATAAATTGGATGTCAATATAAGGACCAAAATATATCAATATAAACTAAACCATGGACGGATAGTCTTTCGGGACAGGAAACCGAGGTTAGGAGTTACAAGAGTTTAACGATCCATAGCATTTTTGGACTGGGTCATCACATGTGAATTCGATTGAAAACTTTTGAGCACCCATGTAGGAAAATGATTGACCCAACTGATTGACTGGACTAATATCTACAACTGGTTGAACACCAATTAAGTCTTGGAGTTATAAGAAGGGCACAAAACTGGTGCTAAGTATTCGCCCAAAAATCCAAAGCCAAATTTCAAATATCCATAAATGGTCGAAAAATGATAAGGTATGGAATGATAAGAAGGGTCGATGTCTCGTCAGATCTGGCAGAGTCTTGGGCGAGAACGGAGTACTCAGGCGTATGTTTATGGCCCGTTATATGTTAAAAACGAGTACCGAATCAGAGGAAACGATGAGCTGTTTGGAATGGTAAGAAGGGTCGATACCTCATCAGCTCTGGCAGAGTCTTGGGCGAGAACTGAGTACCCAGGCGTAAGTTTATGGCCCGTTATATGTTAAAAATGAGTACAGAATCAGATGAAACGATAAGCTGTTTGAGCTGTTTGGAATGATAAGAAGGGTCGATAACTCGTCAGCTCTTGCAGAGTCTTGGGCGATAACTGAGTACCCAGGCGTGAGTTTATGGGTCGTTATATGTTAAAAATGAGTACAGAATCAGATGAAACGATGAGCTGTTTGAGTTGTTTAGAATGATAAGAAGGGTCGATACCTCGTCAGCTCTGGCAGAGTCTTGGGCGATAACTGAGTACCCAGGCGTAAGTTTATGGGTCGTTATATGTTAAAAATGAGTACAGAATCAGATGAAACGATGAGCTGTTTGGAATGATAAGAAGGGTCGATACCTTGTCAGATATGGCAGAGCCTTGGATGAGAACTGAGTACCCATGCGTAAGTTTATGGCCCGTTATATGTTAAAAACGAGTACCGAATCAGAGGAAACGATGAGCTGTTTGGAATAATTAGAAGGGTCGATACCTCGTCAGATCTAGCAGAGTCTTTTGCGAGAACTGAGTACCCAGGCGTAAGTTTATGTCCCGTTATATGTTAAAAACGAGTACATAATCAGATGAAACGATGAGCTGTTTGAGTTTTACGCTAACATTGACATAGATGTGCGCATTAAGATCCAGAACCTACGTTGGCTTGGAAATGTCAAACGTATAGATAAAAACTCTCCAGAAAAAAGGTGTTCAATTCTGTATCCTGTGGTAGTCAATTTAGAAGAAGGCGTCCGAATCTTCGGAGGAATGATTAAGTGCAAGACAACACTAAGAGCGTAAAACTGGCACCCGCTCAAACAACGCAAAAGTAACTGGCTGGGCATAATTGCTGGGACCGTAACCCATCATGGGTCATAGGCGAGATCTAATTAACCAGTATTTGGTCTGAAAGTTCTGGCTGAGTCTTGGGCGAAGATTTATTAACTAATCATTGGTCTGGTCCGCCAGTGCTGGTTGAGTCTTCAGTCCGTAGTCAAGCCTGGCACTTCTATCATCGAGAAGCCGTTCGGTACAGGAAACCAAGATTACAAGAGTTTAACGATACAAAGGAATTCAGGACTGGTCAACAGATTCGGGCCGATTGAAAACGTTTGAGCAGTAATGATGAAATAAGATAAGGAGCATTGACCATTTGAAACGGCAACTTAGAGTAATATGACGATGTTGTTATATTCTAAACAATTGGTTTATAGTACGGGTTTCTGTTGGACTGAAATTTTAATGGACTTCTGATTGATTGATAGCAGTCCATATTGATGTGATATGGGGGACTTTCTTTTAAGGGAATCATTATTTCTAATTGGTCTTAAGCATAGTATGTTCTTATTACAACTGCTGCTTCAGACCATAGAAGTTTACGTACGTCTAGGCACATGTCAATACTCGTGGGTTTTTTTAGTCAGTAGTGTACCGTCGGTAGCTCAGAGGTCAGTGCTGTGGACTGTGAGCCGAAAGGTCACATGTTCTACTCTGCGCTGGGTGTGACAATATTTATTCATTGAAAACATTTTCTATACCCTGCTACTTCTCGGGAGACAAACCTCCGAGAGTAAACACTGCCCATGAAAAGCTCTCACCCCTGCCGTTCGAAATCGGCATTAAACTGTAGGTCCCACCACTTTGTGTACAAGAGAGAGAGCTCGGCCGTAGTTGTTCAGGACTGTCATACTATTATTATTATTAGTTCACGTCATTAAGTTTTAAGCATACTTCACACGCTTGGCATTAGGATTAAATATACACAATTATACAAACTAAAACTCTTAATGAAATAAGAAATAATATTTATAAATTAACGATTGCTTATGACTTTCTCTCAGTGCATCAATTGAATAACTGATGCCCATGTCAAATCTCAGCGTGCGCGTTGAGTTACGACCTAAAACTATCATTTAAATGACTTACCAAAGATTCTCTTATATTTCTTTGGTTCGAGCCCCCATTAAAGTTGTGACCTTTCATATGGAAAACTTGCGCGATCACTATTGCTCACACTGACACAAATGATCATGTTCTTCTACACATCATCTTTAACTTTTCTAAGGTATACCTGCACAATACAGCAACAATTCTAGATTAAGTAGCCCTTAACCTAAATTTGAAAGAGTACGTTATTATGAAAGCAGCTTAAGCTGAACTTATGCAATGCAAGAGTAGAAGGTGAAGAGTTGTATATGCATATAATACAACAAGAATACTTCTTAACAATACACTTGAGATCAACAAACAGTTGCATCTAAACAAGTCATAAAAACAAAGATAAATACGGTCATAAACAACAATATATTTTTTCTAATAACAACGGATGATGATCATATAATACTCTAAAAAGGTGATAAGAAGGTCAATGAATTGTAATGATCGTTTTCCAATCTTTAAAGCACCACCACCACTAAATAAACAATTAAAATAATGATCTTCACAGTCGTGTAGCAAAGACCATAACAAAAGACACAGAGAGAGATAGCCCTTAAGACATATCTGGAAATTGTAGAGTATACGAAAAGGAAAACGATTAATGCACTGTTTACAATCACTGAAGACACCCTCCATAGTTAGAGTAATACATATATTGAGGATCCTGTACCGAGGGAACGGGAACACTTGTGCCATGCACACTTACGGAGTGTGAGTGTGCATGTAGATGAAGAGGGTTGCTTGGCTGTTAGGACTCTTGCCATCATCATCATCATGATCATCTTCTTAGGGTACGACAAACTATGGCCATACTTGGTTACACACGATCTTTTAGATAAGACGCACTTGCCTGGAACATGCGTCTTACGTGCGCCTTTCTCGACGACATCGAAGACGACGACGACAACAGAATAAAGCTGAACAAAGACAAAGAAGACATCACTGCTTTGGGTACTGTTGATAGTCTACAATAACGTATCAAGAATTGACAAGTTTCACCTGTCGATCGCAGAGTGATCGATCCACAAGAATTGCTCGCGTTTGTCTGCAGGCCTTCTTTTTCTATTTTTTTTCTTTGTTGGTTATTCAGAGATCGATATACAACTCAACACGGTGTTGCGATATATGATTCTAGAGTTTTTGAACTGCCAGGGGGGTTTGTTTATATTTAACTAGTTATTTATTTAAGCGCAGGTATAGCTTATACAGCGCTGTCGAGTGTGGAAAAGGGTGTAGTTAAACTCTTTCAGGCTTTCAAATGTTTGATGGTAATTTGAGACGAATTTATTTGTAAAACAAGTATGTAAACAACATTTGGACTATCACTTAAAAAACCGACAAGTATTGTGAAATTTGTCTAAAGGTTCGAATAGAATAACATATTCACTGGACACGGACATAGAAGAAATCATGTCAACAGATTGGGTATTATATAAGAAATAAGAAACATTCGAATATATTCTATAAATTTGCCAGAAACAAACTTGAAAGCTTTCCTTAATTCCATAAAAAAGGTTTCAAAGTCGCAAGTTCGCAACAAATCCTAGATAAGAACCAGGAAGAAGGGTCTTTAATATGTCTGTTAAGTAGTATACATGTGGTATCTCTATGGACCTTGTTAGTCTATGTAAGGCTTTCACTGCTACCCTATCCAAACCTAGCCAAGTTCTCTTCTGGTTCAATATACCAAAGTTTAATGGTTCTGTATGTAACTACTAAAAATCGCACACATCAACACAGCCCACAACTATTTCTTTTTTCCTGAAACGTGCTCTTTATTGCCACCACGACACAAACGGAGCTGCCACAAAGCAAAGTGGCACGATCACTGCTGATCAGCGTCTTAAAGAGGGCTCCAAATGTGCACGACTGACTGCAAGGAGAACAACGACAACGAAGACGTGTCAGACGACGACGACGATGACTACGATGATGTCGACGTACGCTTGTGCCTCTACAGCCTCATCCTCTACCACAAAGTTTCAGCGTCATTATCATCATCAGCACCATAGTAGGCATCGTCGACGTCGTGCTCATGATGAGCCAGCAAAGTAGAAGCAGCAGCAACAAGAATACGTTCAAGACCCAGCAAAGTTGTTGTTGATCGTGAAGGATAAGTTCATTGACTCCAGAAGTTCAATGCTGTCTACGGTTTGGCGCGGTGCACAACTCGAGCTCACTTTCCTTGATTTCGTATTGTTGTTGTTAGTCGCTTTAATTTTTTTTTTTATGTCCTCTTTACTACCAGAGTTGTTAGCTTTTTTTTTCAAATAAATTAACTAGGATTAAGGCAAAACTAAGGCACAGCAAGAAGGTAAATATATAAACAGAAAAACATCTGTGGTGCAGAAATCAAAATAGGGACCAAACGACGACAGTCTTTGATTGACAAAGGGTCTAAATCAACAATAATAAAAAAAACAACTTAGAAAAAAACCTTAGCCAAACATGAGGCTTCCTCCAAATGCGTTTATTTACTTAACAAAAAAAAATTATAAAAACTACAAAAAATATGCAAAAAAAAAAACTAAGCAAACCTGGGTGCTCCTCAGGAGACTCCAGTGCAGAGACTTGATCGTCGCGCCACAAGACAAGTCATTGCAAGCGGCAAAGACACTTACAAAAAAAAACAGAATATATAAAAGTAAAACATAGAAACAGGATTAAATGAAAGACAGTTCCGTGCTGGTAGTGGTGGTTAGCACAGAAAAAAAACAAGGTTCGATAAACGAGTTGTGGAAGTCATCGAACGTGAGGAACAGATAAAAGAACTGTATACAACCAACTGATTGTGTAAGAGTAAAAAGTCCAAGTGCGTTTATTTCACATAAAGGATATATGGCAGCATGTGTAAACGTGATAAAGGCGCTGTTATAGTGAGGTTTAGTTATCGAAAAGATCAATGTCATATTAGTTTTGAGACTTATCTATTTAATATGACGAATTTTGGTATCAATTAAAAACTCTTTGGACAGTACTAACTTTTAATTTTTATATAGGCCCCCCTTTCCTTAAGCAACATTTATGTTAACAGTCAGTCATCGTATCAACCATCCACACAAACCATTATAACTTTTTATGCTCGTTTGTCCCAGCATCTTTTGACTGTTTACCATTTATATACGTATGGGTGAGGACTTTTTTATTTAGAGGTTTTTACTGCATGCTGTGTAAAGGCTTTTTTTCGTTATTTGCACAACTTTAAGCTGCTAAAAACCGGTAGCAGCTTCGCTTGAAACCCGCATCTTAAAGGGCTACTCGTTCTTTTAGAGTTATGATCGGTGGTTTTTCAATATGAATTTGTAGTGGTTACTTTTTCATTGTTGGTTTTTACAGTGACTTATCTTAGAAGTTTTTTTACAAGTTGTGTAACTTTAAAATGATTTTAAGTTATTCATTTGAAAGTGATAAAGTGGTTTTGAAAGAGTATTCTAAACAGGGTTTTCTTTTTAAGTATAATTTTTCTGTATTCTTTCTTTTTTAAAGTAAGCAAGAGCCAATATTGTCTGTAATCACACAAAAGACTGGCCTAAATGTGGCCAATTTGGAAATCGCAACCTCCCTTGGAACGATCAAATATTTGATATGTGGAAAGAAGCGGTCTAGGCAAATGGCTTTCTGAAACGGTGTAAGACAAACATCACTTCTGCCGACTTACGCACTATGTATACCGCCTATATTCGGCCTAAGATGGAATACAATTCGCCAATCTGTGCAGGGTTCTCAAAATCCTCTTTCGAGTTCCTCTTTCGACTGCATTCAGCAACGTGCGATATATTTAAAAGGGGACGGGAATATTATGTCCTCTATTGGTTCTCTTGATCACCGAAATCCGTGGCATATGTAATCCTGTTTTACAGGTACTACAATGGTAAGTGTTCGTGGGCCTGATTTCTCCAAATCGTGTGTTCTCTCGTTCTACTCGGACATCGAACCAAGCCCACCCCTAGGTTGTCCACCTGGATCTCAAGAGAACGATGCATTCAGTCGCACGATATGTTTGTGGAATTATATCCCTGCGTCTGGTTTTTCCAAAATCTTTGATAATGGCAAGTTCAAAACAAACATCTACCGACACTACTCCATCTTTTCCCCCTCCCAAAAAAGTATAATCCTTTCATTCGATTTTGTGAAACTGGAAAGGTTGAAGTAAAGCTACAAAGGACGCTAGTTATAAGTCCAAAGTCGATTTACCATAGTTTGGATGTAATTTAATCACCGTTGAATTGACAAAATGAAAACAATTCAGAGCCGGTTTCATTTTTTGCCCCTATTCAAAACAAAAAGTAGGGTGGCTCAGTGGTTGGACGGCGAGTCGAAAGTTCCCTAGGCACAGGTTTAAAACTGGGCTTGGACTGTTCTCGTTTGGCAATAAACTGTGGGGTCCCGCCATTTGAGTACAAAAATAACACGCACAACTCAAATGGTAAGAGAGCTCGGCCTACGTTCTTCAGAGTTGTTGCGGAGAACTATTATTATGAACGAAAAGCTATTTAAGAGAATTATTCAGTCCGTTCTTATATCCAGTGTATTCGGAATATTATTTGCAAAGTTATTCCAGGATATTTTCCCAAAACTCTTTGAAGTGAATTAAGTTCAGAGGGTCCCTTAAACAGATCTGTATGTAGGAAGTTTCAGGAAAGTTCCTTATTTCTGAACTATTATTTTTCGTTTTTTTTACATTTTATCGAAATAGTTTATAAATTTAAATTAGCACGAATTGTTTTTTCAGCTGTACCATAATTAGATATTTCAAAGAAAATGAAACGTATTTCAATGGAATTCAATTCGTCATAGTTTTTTGATACGAATTCAATTCGAATTTTTTTGTCAAATATTTATATTTTGACCAGACATGAATTTCGCAACATGACCGATGGTATTCTTTCCAGAGAATTCTTTGCTATAAAATCCTTTCGGAGTATATCCATATTTTAAATATTAATCATTACAATATCACTAATATATTTCATTATAGATTACTTACAAAATATTTTTGAATAATATTAAAATGATCTTCTTTTTTAGGTTAGTATCAAGAGTTGGCATTTCAGTCATTTTATTTACAGAATATGCTTTACAAAGTATTATTTCCAATGAAATTGTCCTTTTCAATTTTGACAACATTCGTTGCAAAAAATTTGAGTCATAACATTTTCTTTCTAGACTTTTCTTAACATATTTCGAGTATGTGTTGTTAAGAGGTCAGTGCTCTCGCTAAAAACTTCGTATCCGCAATATCTGCCACTATTTAATCATGTGACGAAATCCTTTATATTTAACAAATCTACAGCCCGTTTTAAATTTAAACAACGACAACACTTGTTTTTACTACTACTTTTAAGAGTATTTTCTCTTTGGTTATTACAACGAGTTTTCTCTTTCAAGTAAATAAAAAAAACTCTTCGTGATCTTTTTAAGTCTCACCCTCTCTCGAAAAATTCTTTCTCTTACTACAGAATAACTTGTTCTCTGTCTTTGCTTACGTTTATCACATTTTTGTTTTGATCTCTCATACTTCATACCAAATCTTCAACGTTTGCTCCACGTCTTTGCACGATTTCTCAACACAATCTTGTTTGTCGCCATACAATAAGAGCGCTGATCGTGTATCCCGCCAAAATTAACTTAGTTTTATGTTTACTTGAGATTTTTTGTTTTGTTTTGCTATAACCTTTCTTTACAACTGATATCTCCAGATCTACTCGAGGTAGATCTGTGCTTCTTCTTCTTCTCTCTCTCTCTCTCTCTTTGGGTTGCGTTCAAAATATTGACATGTTTTGGTGCTGATTGCACTACGTACGAGTCATTTGATCGTTGTAAACGAACGTGCCCTCCATCTGTAGCAGCGATCACTTCTTGATGACTACTTTGCATGCATATTAATGGGGGGTTTTGTGTGTCCCTTAATGTTATTGTGATATTTATTTTTATATTTCTGGTGCCCATTATGTACATGGGCTCGATGTGCGTAAAATAACAAAAATATGGCACTCGTCGATCGGTCGATCGGTACCTCTAGGTGCCCTGAAGACACAGAAAGATGTACGTACGTTTCTTACGACAAGTGACCGTATGGATCGGATCGGGCCGTGCCCGTTCGATATTAATGTGTCGCAAGTGATAATGATCATGTGGTTGATCAGGCGATTGAAGCATATGATTTAATTACACATTATGTTGGCTTAAGTGGATATAAATTTTCGAACATTCTACTATTTGTTTTTTATTTATTTTATTTTTATTTATAATTGTAGAGGTTTTTACAGATTTACTGTGCCTTATTATGTAGGCAGCATTAAATTACAAAATAAATGAAATTTATATTTAAACCAATTGGATTTTTATGCAATTAATGGCTTTTTATTTGAATTTTAGGCAATAATTTTGATTTGATATTTATGTTTTTGAAAAATTTATTAGAAACTATGAAGTCATTTCAATTTCGAGTTATGTTTTTTGAGAATTAAAGATACTATAGATTTATCTTTTTTTATTATTTCCTGTATTTTGTTTATAAATAACTAAATAAAAAATAATTTAAAATATTCTATGTACGAAAGAGTAGTGATAAATATATGTGCTTCCCCATTAAAAGTAATGGCCATTAGCATCGGAACGGAAGACCAACATGCACGGCATGAACAAAAAGTCCCCTTAAGGCTACATTCACGTCTTCCTTGAATAAGAAAAGTAATAATTTGTCGGAAGCTGCTTTGCAGTGTCCTTGCGACTAGCAGACTCGTTTGAATTTTAGCTTCCCCATCGTCGTAAGATCTCGCCTTTTGAATTCCAAGGCCAAACATAGCGTTCCAAGGCCAAACAGATTAAGCCGTACCACTGACATACTCTTTTGAATTGTAGCTTTCCCCATCGTTGTAAGACCTCGCTTTTAGCGTTCCAGGGCCAAACTTAATGCGTCCTTCATTTATATCGAGATGGGAAGATGACGCTTGATACACCGCAAACAAATAGTCCTATCCCATTCCATTCTTAATGGCTGCTGACGAGATTATCTGCCAAACCGCAGTGTTCAGCTGCTATTTTGTTTATCAATTATTCTGAACTAGTGCTGCTCTGGGAGCTGGAATCCAAACTGCGATGACTGCTCTCACATAAAATGAGGATCTAGGAATGGCTTTAAGCTTAAAGTATGGCCAAAGATTGTCAAAGCTATAGATTGATTGATTTAAGAAGTCTGCTCAATTCTTAAAACCTGAAAGAGCTGACCATCTCCCCGCTTATGTTCTCCGATAGCATCTCCGTCAGAATTGCGGCATCCACGACAACCCAGTTGAACGAAGATATTATTTGCATTTACGGTCAATGATGGTCAACTACAGTTCCGTGAGACTGTTTAAGTTGGTTGGTCTCATTTTCTTCACGAGTATTTCCCAGACTTGGCTTATCTTGCAGATTTCCTGCATCAAGTGCCTGGTTTTTCTTTCCAGAGATTTGGTTTGGGATCTAGAAATGGCTTTAAGCTTAGAGCGTAGCCAAAAACTGTCAGAGTTACTTTGGATGAGAGACTCTTTGGATGAGGTGCTAGGTTTCTCTTTCGTGATGCATGGTTTGGAATTGCTAGGGATGGCAAGTTTAAGTCTGTAGATGGAGGTCTTCAGCCCTAAGTGCAGTCCTGCTTTTGGCTTGTTGAAGGATTGGTGTAATTAGTGGACGTGAGTAATTCATTGACCTGGAGATTCCGTCTCCAGTTTCGTTTTGTCGCTGAGGGTTGAGCATGTGCCCTTGGTATGCTTTTGCTCCCCTTTGTTTATCGGGGGAGGAATTTGACGGGGAGGCGTGGGTCTGTTCGAACAGCATCCTTTTACTTTTGATCAGATTTTTTTATTTGTCTGGCCACGATTTCAGTTTCCTTTATACTGTCCAATTTCCATAAGAACTACACCAAATTTCGGAGAGAATACCTAGTATTTTGTAGGGCCGTACGCTTGCAGTTCTATGGCAAAGTATACTCGTTCAGCTTCAGTTTCAGATTTTATGTTTGATATTATTATATATGTCCATAACCTGTGAAAACGCGATTCTTCGTCATTGACTCCCAATTGCAGCCCATTAAGTTGAATCCCTAAGCTCTCGGATACAAGTACACAGAAAAAAAAAGTACATCATATTGATGAATTCCGTTCTTCAAACCATGATTTATTGTATTGAAGAACCATTCATAATATTAATGACTAACGCCATCAATGCTATAATAAATATGAAGAACGCTTAGTAACAGTCGAAAAAGTGTTCTTCAGTATGATGAACTGTATGTGAAGAATACGTTTCATCATATTAATGAAGCAAAATATAAAATTCAACATATATGTTCATCATATTGAAGAACGCTGTTCATAAAACCAAATTTCTATCAACATATTTTTTTTCGTTCGTTTTTTGTCGCACTTCTCAAGTAGTTCTTGTGTGCTATTTCTTATATAATGTTTGCTCGACATGCATAAATTAGTAAAATGTTTTATAATATATTTATTATAAGTACAACTTTTTATTATATATAATTAAATAAAAATTAAAAAAAAGGAAGTTTTTTTTCGAACTTTTTTTTTTATTTTTTTTTCTAATAAAAAATTTTTTCGAACAAATTTTTTATTCGAAATTTTTTTTTTTTAAATTTTTTTTTTTTTTCGAATTTTTTTTTCGGAATTATTTTTTTTCCGAAAAATATTTTTTTTAATTTTTATACTGGTATTTTTTAAATAAAATTTTAAAAACAATTTTTTTCGAAATATTTTATAAAAAAAAAAAAATTTTTTGATAAAATATTATAGCAAATTCATCAATTTTGTTCATATATATAATGAATGCATTCATTAATGTGTCATTTAATAAACGGTGGTATCAATATGATGAATCTGGTAGTTGGTGAAAAAATTCATAATATTTATGAATAAATTCGTCATATTGAAGAATTTTTTCTGTGTAGTCTTCTTAGTTTCAGCAGAACGCCTTTAGCTTTGTGGATTTCATTTGTATCTAGAAATAGAATCAAATAAAAAGACAATTATTCATCGCTATCGTTAACAATTAACACTTTACTAAAGCAGCACGAATAACATACCTAATTTATAATAACGCAGATTTACACCAACACCAGTTATAGACACTGTCGATACAATCAAATTAAACACATGTATCTAGATACAAACGAAATGTATCTGATGAGCATAACTAACATGTTAAACATACGTTAACCAGGCAGTAGTAAAAATATGTATTGGATATGATCAGCTACTAGAAAGAGTTAAAAAAAAAAAAATTCAAAAAATAACAACAATAAAAACAGCTATTTAGCATAAAAATCAAATGTGCCAAGAACAAAAACAACAACAATAGTCCATCTAGATAAACGCCCTTATGTGCGGATCGAGCCTAATGGACACACATCCCACTGAGTTAGAGGGGAAGGAGGGAATACGAACACGACGACCATTATGATGATCACAACATGCAATGAAGAGACAGACGCAGATTCGAACAGACCACGGACGACCAGACAGACGTATACCAGAGATAGTCTGCGCATGTCCCAAACGTAGAAAGAACCCAAACTCAAATGGTCTGACGAAACACACAACCCAAGTCGGTCGAGTCGCTTGAAAATGTGATCATGAACGATCATGCATGAAAATTGAAGCCACTTCGCAGTTTGATATAATATTGACGCAAAGAGGCAACCAAATGCGATAAGGTTTTCAAGCCAAAAGAAAAAAAACACACAATTTTTATATATTCGAACAATTAAAAAAATATATATCTTTTAAAATGCCAACAGAATTAAGCGATCGCGTCGTTGTTGCGCACAGAATTATTGCATTTATAAGCAACAGCATTATATTCTACCAGTTAAAAATAAAAAAATAAAAAATAAAACATAAAAAATTAAATGTAATAAACCAGTGGTAAAAAAGAAAAAAAAAAACGATCACAGGTGTTCACGATCAAGCTGACGTATATAATATATACATACAAAGAATAAAATGAAAACCTAAAAATCAGAAAAACCTACAGATACTCTACTCATGCAGCAACAACCACAACAACTATAAGAAATACAACCAAGAACAACTAAGTGGAAGAACTGCAAATTGCGTTGCGATCGTCATTTGATGCGCGATCGCGTCAACAGATCATGATGACTATGGGGATTATGTAGCTACTAGCTAGCGCATGATGATGAAGATAATGAGCTATTTAATGATTATGATGATGACCATTTATTACGAGCTAAAATAATATTAGAACTAAGTCGAGTCATTTTTATGTCAGGTGATCCCGTCCGATCGTTACCATCCTTGCTGACACTTAAAAAACAATTATTTTTCAATAACAGTTGTCATTCTTGGAACATTTAATGATGCAACTTTAAAGAAATATACTTAAAATTTATGAGAACGCTAAGTTTTGGTTGTTATGCAGGTGAATTATTCAGTAAATAATCTACTTTTTCAGATATGAGGGATTTAAAAAAAATTATTTTCAAAAATCGATTTTAAAATTTACAAAAATTTAATAGATATGAAGGATATAAGAACATTTGTAGTCATCATCAGGTTTCTCCAGGACTAGAGGACAAATTTTAATGAGTTTTGCAGTCAATTATCTACTTTTAAATTACTATAAAATGAGCCTAGTTTGACAGTAAATAATCTACTTTAAAATAACTATTAAATGAGTCTACTTTGATACAAGAAATCGATTTTAAAATTCACAAAAATTTCGCCTACTTTGACCTCTCTACGACGCTCTATCAGTTGCCCAAATGTCAATGAAATCGAAAGAATAACATCATGCATCAACATCGTCACTATCATGCCAAAGGGGTGAATGTGCAGTTTTTGACATTTACGTTTTTTTTACATTTTTGAATGTAGTTTATACTCAAGTATGCCAAAATCGCTTGTCATTTTTGTTGGCAAAATATTTGTAATTAATGCATATCGATAGGTGCTTTGAAAACAAACAATAATTGCCTTTAGACCACTATTTTATCTAGTACCATTAAAGAATTATAGCAAAAAAACAAAAATATTCGCCCTTTTGGCATGACAAGATTTTTAATTTTTCCAATTTCTTCGTATTTTTGCTATAATTTTTTATTGGTACAAAATAAAATAGTGGTGTGAAGGTATTTATTGTTTGTTTTTAAAGCACATATGGATTGGCATCATTATTTAAAAATATTTTAACGAACATATTTTCCTGTAAATGGCAAATTAATATTTGACAAAATATTTTTCATTAATGATGCAGATCGATAGGTGCTTTAAAAACAAACAATTAATACCTTTACATTACTATTTTATCTTGTACCATTAAAGAGATATAGCAAAAAACGAAAAGATTCGGCCTTTTGGCATGACAAGATTTTCAATTTTCCAATTTCTTCGTTTTTATACCCTACACCTATGAGGTACAGGGTATATTAACTTTGTGCATATATTGTAACGCCCCTTAGGAGGCGTGTCCGGTATGGAAAAGTATATATATTCTTGATCAGCATCACTACCCGAGTCCGTTTAGCCATGTTCGTCTGTCTGTCTGTCCGTCTTGCTGTCTTGCTGTCCGAATACAGAATAACTTGAGAAATACTGATCAGAATGCGATGAAATTTCGTCTCAATGTATTTTAAAAATAGTAACTGAGTTTGAAAATGAGCCAAATCGGTCAACGGACAAGCCCACCTCCCATACAAGTCACTTTTATATAACTCTTTAGGAACTAATAACTCGAAAAGTATTCAAGGTATAGTTATAACATTTTTTATACTTTATATAAATTTTTTAATTTATGGGGATATAAGACGTAAATTTCTGATATATGAATAATATTCTGAGGGTTAATATCCCCACCAAAGGTGTAGGGTATTCCATAGTCGGGCCCGACCGACTATAAAAATCCGCCCCATGTGACCGAACTTACCCATGTTACCTAACTTTCCCAACTCGTTTTGCTATAATTTTATAAATTGAACACCACCGGAAATATAAAATCTTATTACATAGGATAGAAAAATTGAAAATATTCGATTTACGAGAATAATTTGTAACTTTATATTACAAAATTTTATTGTAAGACATATACTCTATGAGAATTCAAGTAAACACCTTTAATTATCAATAAATTAATGAATATTCTCGAATATGTAAATAACACAATTCAATTGTTAAAATAAAACTCAAAATAATAGTTATGGCGCAATAAGAAATAAATATTAAGACAAAAATACTAAAAAGTTTCTATATTTTATATCAGTTTTTATTTATTATAATGTATAATCCCAAAAATATAAATTTTAATTGCTTTTATATCAATTTATTTTAAAATGTTTCCCTTACCATTTTATGAAATATCTGGAAAATCAATTAAATTATAGAGAAACTCATAAATATTTGTGATAAACAAAGAGATAGAAGTTGATTTATGCCCAATTAAGTAAAAGTAATGAGTAATAAAAGGAAGGAAAATTTGAAGAAATTATAAAAACACGACAAACGGAAATATAATAAATTAAAATAGTACAAAAGCAATTTTCGGACACAATTATTTTTAGAAAATCGTAAATTTTATATCTTTAAAAATCAAATAAAATTTATTTATTATAATAATTTAAAAATGTCTTCAACATAACTTAAAAAGTTGTTATTCATTATGTCCCTGGTAGAGATTTACCATTTTAGGCAAGAAATTATTTGTTTGTCATGCCACTGTTGAGGTTGGGACAAGACAAAAATACAATTAGCCGATTCAGTTAACCCGATTATAATTTTTACTGGGTGTCTAGTTGAACTTCTTCATTGACAAGTCAAAAATACAATGATCAAACCCGATAATGACCTTATTACACTTGGTATATAGTTAAAATTGTTCAATCCTAAATATTTTCAGTTTTTTGATAACGTTTTTTTTTATTAATACCCTAAATGTACTTTTATTTATATCTTAATCAAAAATAATTAAACAAAAACATACAAAAATGTAATGCGCAAAAGGAACCAACGTTTATTCTTAGTTAATCTTTACTCTAGAACATGCAATATAGCGTTAAACTGGAAAAACTGCCTTTGCAACTTAGGGTAAATCCTTTTTAAGTGGCTTACAATAGCTGCTTAATTAGTTTTGATTTCTGCATTATTCAGCAGCACGGCCATTAATGCAGGCGGCCGGTCAGCCACCACCACAGCATGAGGGTAAAAAAATAAAATAAAATTGAAACTCTCATATTCAATCAAAGCCAACGAACAATATATATGAAATGCCAGCTACCGTCTAGGCCACGATCATCGGCAGCCATTAAACGAACAGCCAAGCAACTCCCTCATATACTATATAGTAGAAACCATGCAGCGATCGACCGACCAGTCAAGGCATAGTCGTCAGTCGATGGAAAATAACAGGGGCTCAAAAGTTAAGACGCATTTAAAACTTGCGCAGACACATGTGCGAAGATCAATGCAAATCAATGAGTCCGAGGCGATTAACCCGAGTTTTCCTCCAATAGTGTCAGATGTGTTTTGAATGTTGAAAAGAACATTCGAAGAAATAGTACACAGAAAAAAAATAATCGACGTAAATACAGCAATCAAAATTAATTGTACACCATTCATTGGTCTAGCAAAGACATTTTTGCCATTTTCATGTATTTGAGCAAAGACATTCGCTAAAAATTTTATTTGCGTCCAAAAATATACCAATAAATGATTTTGCTTAAGTAGCAAATTATTTATTTGGTATGGTCGACGTTTTTAAAGTACTTTTGCATTTTCACAGTATTTTATAATTCTCTTTTAGTTTATTAAGAATAATATAAATTCTTGTGAAAGTATATAACAAATATACTTTTCTGATGATGAAGCATAATTAAATATGCAACTATTTCCATCATCATCATTTTCAACGACACCAATAGAGTATGATCAAACTCTATAAGCGTTTCTTTTGACATGAACCAAATGTGAACTGATATGCGCGCCAACCGCCACCTCAAAATTCTAATTCTAAGCGAATTCCACCAATTTCACGAATTCCACTGAATTCACCAGCGTTGTAAGCGAGTACACGAACACACACCACGCACTGTTATAGCGACCAAGCACTGCTACAACGACCACTCACTTCTATAGCGACCACGCACTGCAATAACATCAACGCGGTATGCGAATACACATAGCTATTGCCAGCAAATGCGATTGTTAATATGATGAATATGTACGCTAATACAATTAATAATTTAGTCGGCGCAGTTTTAGCAATAATTTGATTTTGTTGATGTACCCTTTTGGATATATTTATGAATTTTTTTTTTCTGTGTATATGTTGTTTGTTTGAAATTTATATTAATTTGAGAAAATTGTACCTTTCATGGAAAAGATCAGAATTAGTCGGAAATTGGAAATGCCGAATCGGAAATACAGAAAGCGATTTTGCTCCTCTTTAATGGCTTTAATCATATTAGACAATTCAAAGTTTCCACAGCAGATATCTCGAAGACTGAACTGAAAGATGTGCTACGTTTCATCAAGAGCACAAACTAGTTCGAAAAATCATACGTACTTAGATTCTGGCACATAAAGGAAATCGCACTGGACCTTTATGTCTTCTAGGTCTTCATAGTAAGGAAATCTTTAGGTCTTCGAGTGGAAGTGATGACATCGCTTTTACAAATCCTTCATAACCATTACCTAACATTTTATACGACACTACCTTTCGGCGGATAACGGCAAACCTTAGAGAGTAAACTTAGCCTTGAGACAGCATCTCACCCCGACATTCACAACCGGATTCTTATGATTTCATTAGAAACATAGAAACTTCTCTTAGTTATTCCAAGTTCTTTGACAAAATTAATTAATAAGGAATATAGACCCGTTTTGTATTAGTTATTTCATAAATTAAATAACATAGGTGAATGAAAATAAATTGTTTGGGAAGTAGTCGAGTATGCATCAGAAAATCAAATTACGTATGCACTAAGTTCCAGGTAGAGACTATATGGATTACTAATATAAGGTGAAATCTGTAAAGAACGAACAATAGCAATCATCTGAATATGAACTTCCCTCCTTTGGAATTTTCGTAAAGAAGTCCAATATGCAAATTATCTAGTCGTTGGAAGAAACTGGAACCAATTCAAATTTCTAATGAACTAGGGGATTAATCTATGAACTACAAGGATGAAGAATAAAATGTGAAGACTTTAAAAAATCTAAATCATTTCAGACATTTCAGAATTTAAGACAAGTATTTTCAGAAATTATGACATGTATTTTATAAACATATAAAGAAACAAAATGGTGATGGATTTTTGACACTACAAAGAGACAGAATAGCCATCTAGTGAAATCCAATGGGAGGTGGTGTGAAAAATCCCAGCCGATAAGCTAAACATGGCGGATACCAGTCTATAGAGACGTAAGGAAACTCGGAAAGAGTTGGAGTCAGTGAATGCCAAAAATCGTACAAAATATCGTGTAGGCGTAGTTGATGCCATATGTCACTCTAGATTTGTTGTTTACATTTTAACCAACACTCAGGGGATACCCCCTATTCATGCAATACAAAGTGTTGATCGAGGAAGGGATTATATGTTATTGGGAGGGAGAAAAGATGGAGTTGTTTTTGGTGGATATTTTCGGTTTTGAACTTGCCAATATCAAAACTGAGAACGGAAAAAACAGAGATTGTTCCACAAACGTATCGTGCGACTGAAGAACGAATTATATCTGTAATGCGTGGTTCTGTTGAAAGCCGAGTGAACTACGAAGGAGTGTTGATCGAGGGAAGGGATTATATGTTATTGGGAGTTTTGGTGGATATTTTCGGTTTTGAACTTGCCAATATCAAAACTGAGAACGGAAAAACAGAGATTGTTCCACAAACGTATCGTGCGACTGAAGAACGAAGTATATCTGTAATGCGTGGTTCTGTTGAAAGCCGAGTGAACTACGAAGGAGTGTTGGTCGAGGGAAGGGATTATATGTTATTGGGAGTTTTGGTGGATATTTTCGGTTTTGAACTTGCCAATATCTAAACTGAGAACGGGAAAAACAGAGATTATTCCACAATCGTGTCGTGCGACTGAAGAACGAATTATATCTGCAATGCGTGGTTCTGTTGAAAGCCGCGTGAACTACGAAGGGGTTGGACTTGGTTTGATGCCCGAATAGAATGAGATAAAACACGATCTGTTGGAATCAGGTCATGTACTTATTTCCCTCGAACACTTACCGTTGCAATAATTATAAAGCAGGCTCGCACACCCGATGGTTCTTCGGTGCTCAAGAGAACCAATAGAAGAAGAAGAAATATTTTTATCGACTATTAAATATGTCGCACTGGAATATATCGTTCTGGAAAACGTCAGAATCAAGACTCATAAATCCAAAGAACAACTGTATGTTTACGTATTTTAGAGAAAGTACTTTAAAAAGTCCATTTCGGAAAGGGTATACGTGTGAATGAAAACCACATACAAAATCCGTTTGTGTGTAGTGTTAGCTGGTTATCATATTTTGTGGTATTTTAAAGGGAGACTTCTTGAAAACTTGGAAGAAACTTGAAAACTGATCTAGTCATTGGGGTTACTATACCCCAACAAAGCACTAATGGGTTAAGAAACCAAAACCAACAACACTATAAAAACCTCAGAACACAAGACTCGTTAACGATGCCCGGCAACTGCATGTAGCAGCATAGAATACAAACTGTCAGACGGACAAATCAACAGACCGACGCGTCGGATGGTTGGTTGTTGGATTTTGATGGTTGTTGGTTGGAGGTGCTTTGTGGGTACTCGAAGCTTTGTTGGGCTGCTACTGGGCTGCAGTGTGCTCGTGTAAAACAAACCAGTTTTGCAATAAAAACGTGAAAAAGCTTCAAGTTGTTGGAAAAAAAAAGAAAAACTTCTTGAACGTCATCTCGACGACGACGATGCTGTTGCTGCTGCTTCTTCTTCGAGTACCCGCGCAAGTACCTCAAGTCAACACAGCTGCGCTTATTACGCGGTATTTGACGTGCAACAGCAGCAACAAAATAGCTCCTCCAACTATTGTTGTTGGGGGCTTGAATTGTTGTTATGATTACAGCAGGCAGCTACTGTGCATTTTTAACGATTGTTGGATTTTTTTTGTGATATTATTTGTTGTTAGTTTTTGTTAGTTATTTTTGTTGTTGTTTTTTTTTTTTTTAGATGGCAACATGCTGCTTTTCTTCTTCTTCTCTCTTTTGTCTGCTACTTCTTCTTCTATCGCGCAATCATTGTCAATGTCGCTTTTATTGCAAACGACGACGTCGCGCGCGATCAGTGCGCGCGCTCTTTGGCTTGATCAAGCGTGTCGCTGGTCGTCTCTGTTCGATTGGGTGGTGGATCGGCGGGTGGTGGTTGTCGTCGTGCGGCGCAGGCGGCACATAATCGCTCAGCGTGATTCATTAGTCGTGCAGCGCATTTACTCAGCAAATTGCGCGCGATCGCAACGATCGTCGCGCGATGGTCTTTTGTTCGCCATGACGAACCACAAAGTAATGGTGCGATCATTCAGTACACTCTGTGAAAAATTAAATTTTTCACTAAAAATTCAATTTATATTAAAAATTAAATTTTTCATTAAAAAAATCTGTTTTTCACCAAAAATTCAATCTTTAACTAAAAATTCAATTTTTCACTAAAAATTCAACTTTTCACTAAAAATTCAATTATTCACTAAAAAATCAATTTTTCACTAAAAATTCAATTTTCACTAAAAATTAAATTTTTCATTAAAAATTAAATTTTTCATTAAAAATGAAATTTTTCACTAAAAATTTAATTTTTCACTAAAAATTCAATTTTTACTATAAATTGAACTTCTCATTAAAAATTCAATTTATCACTAAAAATTCAATTTTTCATTAAAATTCAATTTTTCACTCAAAATTCAATTTTCACCAAAAATTCAATTTTTCATTAAAATTCAATTTTTCACTAAAAATTCAAATTGAATTGAATTTTTCAATTTTTCACTAAAAATTCAAATTTTCACTAAAAATTCAAATTTTCACTAAAAATTCAAATTTCACTAAAAATTCAATTTCTCACTAAAAATTCAATTTTTCACTAGAAATTCAATTTCTCATTCATTATAGGACATTATAGGACTTTGAACGGGTCGATTTCGTTAAAAGAATTTTATAGAAAGTTATATTTCCTGGCAAACTCGGGTTTCGCTCAGTGTAGCAGGGGGCAGTTGTGGTGGAGTGCTGTGCCGGACACACTTTACGAAGCAAATGATGCATAGAAAATCTGCTCATTTTGTTGTAACTAACATTGTTTGGCTATTATGGCAAGTTCACTGGTCAATGTTGGCTCAGAAGCTGCTGCTGATGCGCTGCGGTGGCTACTGCTGTCTCACCGTCATCGACGTCGACAACAACATTGTCGCAAACACGTGGCCGCCAGCATTCGCGCATGGATCACTTCGTCGACCACACGACGAACGTGGCGTGGCGATTAATCTGTTGGCTTTGCATACTACATGTCAATCGGCAGTTATGGATCGCGTCGTATTTGCGCGCTCGATCGCGCACTGCCCAAAGGCGTGTCTAAACATTTGTTCTAGCATGAAGAGTCTTTTTTTTATTAAGTTTTTTTTTTTGTTATTACTATTGTCCAATAATTGCAGCACGTTTTCGTTTACGAAATCAAGGACTCGATTTAGAAATGATGTCATTACAAAAAGGTTTTAGTTCATGTTGCTGATCGAACAATCGGTCGGCCGATCGCATGCGGTAATGAACAGCTTTAATTGTTTTAAATGCAATCGTCCATTGTGATGTCAGCGATGTTGCAATAAAATGAATAATTTTTATGGCAAATATAAAAATCCGAGAATTTTCCATAAAAATAATATTTTTCACTAAAAATTTAATATCTCAATATAAATGATATTTTTCACTAATAATGAAATTTTTCATTAAAAATTCAATAATTTCCAAAAAATTTAATTTTTCAATTTTTCACTAAAAATTCAATTTTTCACTAAAAATTCAATTTTTCACTAAAAATTAAATTTTTCACTAAAAATTCAATTTTTCACTAAAAATTCAATTTTTCACTAAAAATTCAATATTTCACTAAAAATTCAATTTTTTACTAAAAATTCAAATTTTCACTAAAAATTCAAATTTTCACTAAAAATTCAATTTTTCACTAAAAATTAAATTTTTCACTAAAAATTCAATTTTTCACTAAAAATTAAAATTTTCACTAAAAATTCAATTTTTCACTATAAATTCATTTTTTCACTAAAAATTCAATTTTTCACTAATAATTCAATTTTTCACTAAAAATTCAAAATTTCACTACAAATTCAATTTTTCACTAAAAATTCAATTTTTTTACTAAAAATTCAATTTTTCAATAAAAATTCAATTTTTCAATAAACAATAAAATTTTTCACTAAAAATTCAATTTTTCACTAAAAATTCAATTTTTTACTAAAAATTCAATTTTTCACTAAAAATTCAATTTTTCACTAAAAATTCAATTTTTCACTAAAAATTCAATTTTTCACTAAAAATTCAATTTATTACTATAAATTTAATTTTTTACTAAAAATTATATTTTTCACTAAAAATTCAGTTTTTCATCTAAAAAAGTCAATTTGTAAGTAAAAATTGACTTTCTCATTAGAAATAAAATTGTTGACTAAAACTTAAACTTTTCACTAAAAGAAAATTTTTCACAATAAATTCAGTTTTTCACTAACAATTAAATTTTTACTGAAAATTCAATTGTCATTAAAAATTCAATTTTACACTAAAAATTCAATTAATCACTTTAAATTAAATTTTTCACTAAAAATTAAATTTCACTAAAAATTCAATTTTTCACTAAAAATTCAATATTTCACTAAAAATTCAATTTTTCAACTAAAAAAGTAAATTTGTAACTAAAAATTGAATTTTTCATTAGAAATAAATTTGTTCACTAAAACTTAAACTTTTCACTAAAATAAAATATTTCACAAAAAATTCAGTTTTTCACTAACAAATAAAATTTTTACTGAAAATTCATTATATAAATATTTTTTTCTTACTAAGATGTTATTAACAAAATCTTAAACTACAGTTAAATAAGTTTTTTTTTTTAATTCCATATGTTCCAAAATTATGAAGTCTTAAATATCTATAATGAGTTTAGATTATTTTCATTTTCCTAATTTTCTGTCTGACCGTTAATTTCAGATAATTATTTTCCACCATCTGTCTTCGCCTGCTAAAGATGATTTGTTGTTTTGTTTTTGTTGTGATTTGTAGTAAAAAAAACGATCTTCTTTAGCGATCATCTGCTTTAAATGTTCTTCAGCTTGAGCTGCTGCCGAGTTCATTTTTACTACGCGTCGTAGTAACGCAGGCCACTCGTAAATTCAAAACCGTCCGTCTATCTGCATGTCCGTCGCAACGTCCAACTTGTTTATTTATTTGTTTATTATTTGCTTAAATCTTTATCGCACTCATACCACAGCATATATTACGTATACGTGTGCGTTTTATGTAAAATTAAAACCATTAAGGCAATGACCTGTTTTCATTTCATATCATTTGAATGCTGCTGATGTTGCTGCCACTACAACTTCTTACGTTTCAATTCGTTTTGTTTCGTTTCATTACGTACGTCCTTACGTTGCAGTCGATTTGTTGTTGTTTTGTCTCTTTCCAACGCAGCTGCGGGTGTGTTCAGCACTACGAGCGATGACAAAGAGACAAGTGCGACGCGGACTGTGTTCAGTACACTGCTTTTGCAATCAGCTGCAGCTGTGCTGTTGTTGCTAATATCGTAAAATTATGCTTCGTGCTGTTGCTGGTCAAACCAGTTTTGCGATTTTTCCGCAGTTCTTTTATTTGCGATTTTTTATCTCTTAAATTTTATATTTGTTTATATTTTTATATTTTTATATTTTTATATTTTTATATTTTTATATTTTTATATTTTTATATTTTTATATTTTTATATTTTTATATTTATATATTTTTATATTTTTATATTTTTATATTTTTATATTTTTATATTTTTATATTTTTATATTTTTATATTTTTATATTTTTATATTTTTATATTTTTATATTTTTATATTTTTATATTTTTATATTTTTATATTTTTATATTTTTATATTTTTATATTTTTATATTTTTATATTTTTATATTTTTATATTTTTATATTTTTATATTTTTATATTTTTATATTTTTATATTTTTATATTTTTATATTTTTATATTTTTATATTTTTATATTTTTATATTTTTATATTTTTATATTTTTATATTTTTATATTTTTATATTTTTATATTTTTATATTTTTATATTTTTATATTTTTATATTTTTATATTTTTATATTTTTATATTTTTATATTTTTATATTTTTATATTTTTATATTTTTATATTTTTATATTTTTATATTTTTATATTTTTATATTTTTATATTTTTATATTTTTATATTTTTATATTTTTATATTTTTATATTTTTATATTTTTATATTTTTATATTTTTATATTTTTATATTTTTATATTTTTATATTTTTATATTTTTATATTTTTATATTTTTATATTTTTATATTTTTATATTTTTATATTTTTATATTTTTATATTTTTATATTTTTATATTTTTATATTTTTATATTTTTATATTTTTATATTTTTATATTTTTATATTTTTATATTTTTATATTTTTATATTTTTATATTTTTATATTTTTATATTTTTATATTTTTATATTTTTATATTTTTATATTTTTATATTTTTATATTTTTATATTTTTATATTTTTATATTTTTATATTTTTATATTTTTATATTTTTATATTTTTATATTTTTATATTTTTATATTTTTATATTTTTATATTTTTATATTTTTATATTTTTATATTTTTATATTTTTATATTTTTATATTTTTATATTTTTATATTTTTATATTTTTATATTTTTATATTTTTATATTTTTATATTTTTATATTTTTATATTTTTATATTTTTATATTTTTATATTTTTATATTTTTATATTTTTATATTTTTATATTTTTATATTTTTATATTTTTATATTTTTATATTTTTATATTTTTATATTTTTATATTTTTATATTTTTATATTTTTATATTTTTATATTTTTATATTTTTATATTTTTATATTTTTATATTTTTATATTTTTATATTTTTATATTTTTATATTTTTATATTTTTATATTTTTATATTTTTATATTTTTATATTTTTATATTTTTATATTTTTATATTTTTATATTTTTATATTTTTATATTTTTATATTTTTATATTTTTATATTTTTATATTTTTATATTTTTATATTTTTATATTTTTATATTTTTATATTTTTATATTTTTATATTTTTATATTTTTATATTTTTATATTTTTATATTTTTATATTTTTATATTTTTATATTTTTATATTTTTATATTTTTATATTTTTATATTTTTATATTTTTATATTTTTATATTTTTATATTTTTATATTTTTATATTTTTATATTTTTATATTTTTATATTTTTATTTACTTAAATTTTCGCGCTTCTTTCTGCTGCGTAGTAGTTTCTTTTGCAGCAACTTCAACACATGCAACATTCAATGCAAGAACATGTATCAAAACAGAGAACCAACAAAAACATTCGTCAACTTGTTTATGAACATGTTTAGCAACATTTGCATGGAGCAGGTGGGCGGTGGGTGTCGGTGGGCTTAACAGACAGGCTGAGAGCTCGTTCTACCAGTTGTCGTTTTGTGTGTCTGTCCTTTTATATGTCTGTCCATATCATATGTCCGTCGGTGAGCCGTTGTACGAACGATCGCGCCATCTACGTTGAACACTTGCGTTTTCGCATGTTGCTGGTGCAGCAACTGACAGCTACAGAAAAAAGAAATAAAAAAAAAATAAATTAAAAAAAGACAGACAAATAAAGTACGTATTAAATGTATAAAATTCAAAAAACGAAATAAAATATAGACAACAAAACCAAGTTTCTTTGTTGCACACGCACATTAATGCTGCTTCTTCAGCTACAATTGCTGCCTGTGACCGCACCCACCACCTCGTCGCGCCCTGCTTTTAACCTATTCATCCATGCAATACACAGCACCGCATAGACCACAAATAAAACCAAAAGTTCTCCGCCGCACGAGCACCGATCGCACTATGCGATCAGCAACAACGGCTTCCCCAGCGCATGTTGCTCCGTTTTGGCGCGCTGTTGCTGTTGCTGCTGCTACTTTTTCTGATGTTGCTGCCGATGCTTTGGGGGCAAACGAAAAGCAGCTGCTCATAGTGCTGCCAGATCGGGCCATATGACGACGACAACAACGCAGTACAGTGCAGCACAAAAAGTTGCTATGGCGCGCGCGAGCGGCAATCGTCGTTTCTGGTTTTCCTCTATTTTGTGGTTTGGGCTGCTAGGGTTGCGATTTTATACTTGGTTTTATAGTAAACAGCATATGTTGCTGACTTGAGTGGGTTGTACGTCGCCTGTTGCTGGCGGTTATTTGTTGAAAATGTTGCTGATCTGTAGCCGATTTATATGATACTATATGCTGCTGTTCTTGTGCTTTAAATAGGTTTGTTTTGTTTTAGTTGCTGCTTTTTCAGCTGCCAAATACAGCAAAACCATGCCAAGATCACCGATCAATAGTAAAAAATAGGTAATGCTGCTGTGCTGCCTAAAACAACCGGTTGCTTCCGCCACATTTCCACGTGTTCCCCTTATTATCGTGAAGATGCAACCGGCAGGAACACGCGGACTTTTCATTTGAGCGGGAAAACTGTACCGCATGATCGTGCACGATCATAGTAAAGCTTAAGAATAAATAGAAAAAAAAAACAGAAAAATCAAGTTGCAAACCTAGTCACAGCAACAACCAGCACCAGAACCAGATTCAGTACCAATACCACAACCACAAGCGCAACCGCACAGCCAAGACTAAAACCCAACGCGACATGGGGCGAATGAACGCTAATCTGATCGCGTGCTGTGGCACGGGTGATCGAGTTTTTCTTCTATTTATTTGTTGTTCTTGTTGTTTTGCTGTACAAGTTTTTCCTTATAAAATACTGTTGCAGTTTAAAGAAATTATCTAATTTACTACATTATTGCTATTAATTGGCATAATTCATATGTGGCGATCGTCGTGCGTCGATCGTGATCTTGCTGATCGCAGTAATTACGGCGTGTTTACATACGTTTCTTTTCTGCTTTTTGTATTGCAGTTAAATCATTTTTTTATTTCAATTTTTATATTTTGAATTGCTCTATAGATTATGATCCTCTGCTATCCTTATTTATTGCGTAGGCTGATCGTGCACTTGTTGCTCGAATGTGTTCGAATGTCAATTTTAATTGATTCTTAATTTTTAATGCGTCACCGATAAATAAGCGATCTTTAGGGTCATATTTAATTAAGCTTTTAATTGGCTTAAGTGGGTTTTGTGATGATGATCTTTTCAAGGATACGTGTAATAAGATTACAAGACACATGATGCATTTTGACATATAAACAAACCATAAAACTAATAAAACTACGTAATAAATGTACAAAAATCTTGAATTTCTTTATTTTTCAAAATTATCATATCATATTCATAATATGTCTAATTTTATGTTATAAACGAGTTTTAATGATATGTTGATCGGATAAATTAGATAAATGCTAATATAAGTTATGACATACTTAATTTTGAAAGAAGTAAATGAAGAATTGAGACTAAAAATAGTTTTATTTCTTCTGTAAAATTTATTTTGTAAGAGGTATTCGAAAATGTAGATGGGCGGTTTTGCATTATTACCAACGATATCATGAATTATTGCTCTGGTTTACTTTTTTTGATACTGAAAAATGATCCTCTTCATATCAAGAATAATTTTCTCGATTACTTTTTTGAAAACCAAGAAATTAACTTCTGCATATCATGACTAATTGCTCAGTTTATTTTTCTAATACCCAATACAATAACTTTGGAATATCTAGAGAAATTAACCTCCTTATATAAAAAACAATTATTTTCATTTACTATTTTGATAACCAGATGTTTTGTTTCTTTAAATTAAAAAGTTTTCCATTCAACTTAATATCAAGTAGTAAAATTCTTGCTTTTTTCAGTGTGAGTTTTGCTGATATGATATATAGCAAAGTAAAATTTAATTTTCAGTGGCAACGCTAATAAATGATAAAATCACATTTTGGGGTTTTTAGTGTGTCTTCTTATCAAGAATAAGTGATCTTGTTTTGTATTTTGTTACCCAAGTAATAAACTTCTGCATATGATAAATATTTGCTCAGTTTAACTTTCTGATACTCTTTCTGATTGCTCTTGTTAATTAATAATAATAATAGTTTGGCGCCCACTATTTAGAGCTGTGCGTGTTATATTTGTACTCAAAGTGGTGGGACCTACAGTTTATAGCCGAATCTCAATGGCGGGTGAGAGCTTTTCATAGGCAATGGTTTTACTCTCGTAGGTTTGCCATTTACTGACGAGAGGTAGCGCGGTATTGAAAAATGTTTCTATGAAAAGATGTTGTTAGCTCCAGTCCAGGCTTAAACCGGGGACCTTTCGGCTCGCAGTCCAACGCACTAACCACTGAGCTACCGCGGCTACGTTCTTGTTAATTATTTATATATATTACTAAAGAATTTAACATCTAGAATAATTTCTCTTATTTATTTTTTTCATAACTAAGTGGGGTTTTACTTTAAATTAAGAAGTTTTCCTTTTAACAATATCATTTTTTTTATTTTTATTAATTACTTGCTTCCTTCTATATGAGTTTAAGTAGTATGAGTATTTAATATATTGATAAAAATGAAAATTTTCCATTTACCAGACTGTATAATCAAATTTCAAATAATAGGACAAAAAATGATAAAAATTCCGAATATTTGCTTGATTATACAAATTAAAAAAAGACTATTTCAAAGTATATTTCGATTGTCGCACAGTGTTTTATATTTTGTATTGTTTTTCGAGTAAATATTTTGTGTCGATATTTTGTTCCTTGTTTATTTTTTTTAAATAAACGTGTTAACGATTTATTATTTTTGAGTTAATTTTAATAAAATTTTTGATTAAATAAATTAATAAATGCTGCTATTAATTAATGCAATTTAAATGCGCCAATTGGAGTGCTGTTGAGCTCAATTAAGCCACTTGTGGGCGATGGCAAGCGGTCTGATCATGTTTTGTTGGTGGTGTTGTTGTGCAAAACTGGCAACAGCAGCTTAATTTAGCAACCTGTTGCAGGTCACGTAACAAGAAAACAAATTGAAATGTGTCAATTTAACACATTAGTGACACGAAATAAAAATTTCTAAAAAGATCATCTTGATTTTTAAAATTAAATATAAAATTAATATAAAATTAATATAAAAATAAATACAAATTAAGTTTAAAATATTTATATGAGATTATTTTTATGAAATTTATAAATCGCTGTTACGACATTTAATTGTTTTGATCAAATATTTAATTATATTAATGAACAAATTAATTGAAAAAAAAAATAAAAGTAAATTAACACACCCAAATGAAAAAAAAAGTATTTTTTTTAATTTGTTTTTTTATTTTCTTTCCTTTTTTTCTTACTGTTGTTCGATATTTGATCCACGTTCACTAGTCACCAATAGAGCTATAAATAATGTAAGGCAAATGTAAAAAACAAAAAAGAGAAAAGAATATCAAATTCATGATAAACGCACGATGTACGGAAAAATGATCAGACTGACCGACTAAGCAAGATGAACAAATGCAAAATAAAATCGGTACAACAGTATCTGTAATACTGTGCAGTGAATTAAAAACTGTGCTGTGCCTTTAAAACTGTGTAGTGAATGTAGAACTGTTGGTTGTTGTATATGCTATATACGTACATAATTTATCATATACACCAACCCATAAAGTGTTTAATTTATAGTATTAAATAATTCGTATATCCAATTAATTGTATTAATAGAATTCATTATTTTATATCAACTCTGTGTACTTAAAATGCACCCATTGATACCACAAATTTATATAAAATGAAAAATTACATATTAACCGATCGTTCTGATCTAATAAAATTAAATTAAATCCAATTTTGCCGATTTTAAATTGCCTTTTTTTAACCGATTTTTGGATTGTACTTATAATTTTTAAAGTTAAAAAAATATAATATAAGAAAGTGTTTTACTTCGGTTAACAATCGGTTAAATGTTGCCCGATTACGAAATTGCAATTTGTTTACAACGTAAATATTTTGCGCGCGCAAAATGTTTTTCGATAAAATAAAAAAAAAAAAAACAAAAACAGCTGAATTTAGCCACTACTTATATTACAACAAATGTTACAACAACTATTGCAACATCAACAACAACAACTCCTACAACAGCATCATAAAGATTAGACCTGTGCGATAAAAGTCAACAAAAACAGCAGCAACAGGTTGCTGTTGCTAAGTTGCAAGAAGTTTTCAAGTTGTTGCTGTTATGTTTGTTGTTATAGTAGTTGTAATTGTTGTTATTATTCTTGTTGTTGCTGATGGAGTAGGTGTTTTAAATGTTGCTGTGATACCTGTTGCTCTTGAAGGCGATCATGTTATTGGCGTCGGTTTTTGTTGCTGACATAGTTGTTGCTGTCTTTGTTTATGTTGCTGCTGTTGATGGCGGAGGTGTTGCCATTGCTTACCAGTTAAAACAGCAACAAAAAAACTTCTAATTGCGTCGTTCGCAAATTTTTGCTCCTGCCATAACGTAATCGCTAACGTAATCACGTAAACGATAACCTCAAAATGGCCACCAACACACGCAGTCATATCTTGGTCGTTTATTTTGGTCAACGATTTTTCATTTACAAAAGAAATAATACAATGCGATATGCGAAAGTTGTTGCCCTTGCAGCGGCAACAGTATCAGTAGCATTTTAACAGGGCTGGATTGAAATATATATTTCTATAAAATTCAAATTTTCAATAAAAATTCAATTTTTCACTAAAAAATTCAATTTTTCACTAAAAATTCAATTTTTCACTAAATATTCAATTTTTCACTAAAAATTCAATTTTTCACTAAAAATTCAATTTTTCACTAAAAATTCAATTTTTCACTAAAAATTCAATTTTTCACTAAAAATTCAATTTTTCACTGAAAATTCAATTTTTTTACTAAAAATTCAATTTTTCACTTAAATTCTATTTTTACTATAAATTCAACTTCTCATTAAAAATTCAATTTTTCACAAAAAACTCAATTTTTCACTAAAATTCTATTTTTACTATAAATTCAACTTCACATTATAAATTCAATTTATCACTAAAAATTAAATTTTTCATTAAAATTCAATTTTTCACTAAAAATTCAATTTTCACTAAAAATTCAATTTTTCACTAAAAATTCAATTTTTCACAAAAATTTAATTTTTCACTAAAAACTCAATTTTTCACTGAAATTATATTTTTACTATAAGTTCAACTTCTCATTTAAAATTTAAGTTTTCACCAAAAATTCAAATTGAATTGAATTTTTCCATTTTTCGCTAAAAAATTAATTTTTCACAAAAAATTTAATTTTTCACTAAAAAATTCAATTTTTCACTAAAAATTCAAATTTTCACTAAAAATTCAAATTTTCACTAAAAATTCAAATTTTCACTAAAAATTCAAATTTTCACTAAAAATTCAAATTTTTACTAAAAATTCAAATTTTCAATAAAATTCAAATTTTCAATAAAATTCAAATTTTCACTAAAAATTCAAATTTTCACTAAAAATTCATTTTTTCATTAAAATTAATATTTTCACTAAAAATTCAATTTTTCACTAAAAATTCAATGTTTCACTAAAAATTCAATTTTTCACTAAAAATTCAAATTTTCACTAAAAATTCAAATTTTCACTAAAAATTCAAATTTTCACTACAAATTCAATTTTTCAATAAAATTCAAATTTTCAATAAAATTCAAATTTTCACTAAAAATTCAAATTTTCACTAAAAATTCAATTTTTCACTAAAATTAATATTTTCACTAAAAATTCAATTTTTCACTAAAAATTCAATGTTTCACTAAAAATTCAATTTTTCACTAAAAATTCAAATTTTCACTAAAAATTCAAATTTTCACTAAAAATTCAAATTTTCAATAAAATTCAAATTTTCAATAAAATTCAAATTTTCACTAAAAATTCAAATTTTCACTAAAAATTCAAATTTTCACTAAAAATTCAATTTTTCACTAAAATTAATATTTTCACTAAAAATTCAATTTTTCACTAAAAATTCAATGTTTCACTAAAAATTCAATTTTTCACCAAAAATTCAATTTTTCACTAAAAATTCAATTTTTCACTAAAAATTCAATTTTTCACTAAAAATTCAATTTTTCATAAAAAATTCAATTTTTCACTAATAATTCAATTTTTCACTAAAAATTCAATTTTTCACTAAAAATTCAATTTTTCACTAAAAATTCAATTTTTCACTAAAAATTCAATTTTTCACTAAAAATTCAATTTTTCACTAAAAATTCAATTTTTCACTAAAAATTCAATTTTTCACTAAAAATTCAAATTTTTACTTGAAATTCAAATTTTCACTAAAAATTCAATTTTTCACTAAAAATTCAATTTTTCACTAAAAATTCAATTTTTCACTAAAAATTCAATTTTTCATAAAAAATTCAATTTTTCACTAAAAATTCAATTTTTCACTAAAAATTCAATTTTTTACTAAAAATTCAATTTTTCACTAAAAATTAAATTTTTTACTAAAAATTCAATTTTTTATTAAAATTCAATTTTTCACTAAAAATTCAATTTTTCACTAAAAATTCAATTTTTCACTAAAAATTCAATTTTTCACTAAAAATTCAATTTTTCACTAAAAATTCAATTTCTCACTTAAATTCAATTTCTCACTAAATATTCAATTTTTTACTAAAAAAATAATTTTTACATTACAAATTCCATTTTCCCATAAAAATTCTATTTTTCATTTAAAATTCAATTTTCAGTATTAATTCAATTTTTCACTAAAAATGCCATTAAAACTAAAAAATCAAATTCAATTTTTCAATTTTTTACTTAAAAGTAAATTTTTCACTAAATTAAATATTTCATTAAAATTTCAATTATTCACTTAAATTAAATATTCGCTTAAGATTCAATTTTTTGATAAAAATTAAAATGTTCACCTAAAATTCAATTTTTCTATAAAAATTAAACATTTCACTAAAAATTCAAAGTTTTATTAAATATTAAATTTTTTTTACAAGTATATTTTTTGATTTACGTACTTCCAAAGCACTAAAACCATCACGTATGCAGTCCTGGCTTGGGTTCGACGCCACTTCAACCAATTCTTCATAATTCAAATTTTTTATTTGCATGCTGAACCTTAACTAGTGTTGTTGATGTTTTTGTGGAACGACAGCAGCAATTTTTGCCAAGTTGTGAAAATTAAAAATTTTGTATGCAGCACTTGCAGCACCATAAACACCGTTATTGGTGAATGTGGTTGTTTTTCAAGCAGTAGATATTGTTTGTTGAAATATTCCAAATTCTTATAAATATTAAATATGAAAATAATTTAGTACATAAAATTTCAATTTTTAGTAAAAAGAAACATTAAATATTTTATAAAACTTTAAACTATTTTTTAATTTTAAAAATAAAAAAAATGAATTTCCAAATTACTGTGCGCCTAATGAACAATTCACCGTCGTCGTTGTCGTGGTCTTCAGCGCGCCTTCATCATTGATCATCTAATGGCGTTGGACATGCAATCGAGCAACTGCAACACATTATGGGGCCTCCGTTGAGTTATGGCAACAAAGTCGACATGTGCGCAAAAATCATCACTCAGATCATTAGACGAACGATGCAGCAAGAGCAACAGCATTTAGCTGCCATCAGTGTTGGCGAAGACCTCCAAAGCTTTTTTTGTTGTAGTCCGAAAAGAACTGAACACGTGCGTCAAAGCTAAGTGTTTAGGGACCATGGCTCAGACCGACTAAGACGACTGCGACGACATTTAGCCGCGACCGTTAATTGCTTCGTGTCGCGTAATTATGCACGCTGCAATCAAGCGCAACATGGCGTGCAGTCTGTCATTCGGTTTTTTTTTTGTCAGGCAGCCGGATTGCAGTGATTGAGCGCACGTCATATTTTCCATCTAACTTTTATCTCTGCTTTGCTGCAATGATTTGTCAAACAATTGAATTTTGTGGTTTTTGACAAATTATTGACGTGCAAAATTGAATTTTCGTATATTTTTTTAATATTTGAAAGTAACTACTTTGCAATTATTTTTAAGCTAATTAATTTTTTGATGGATTTAAGCTCAAAATGTTATAAGTAGTAATCGGTTATGTTTATGAGTAACCGGTTATTTTATGAGTAACCAGTTATTTTTATATGTAATCGATTTTTTTTTTGTTTAAGATTTTCAATTTAGTAACCAGTTTTTTATAACCGATCGCATTGCTTAGAACTCTGATTTTGAAGAATTTGTTTTGTGTCTTAATGTGATACAAATAAATAAATAAGGACTTCTTTGCAATTATTTGGTTATTTTTATGAGTAACCGGTTATTTTATCAGTAACCAGTTATTTTTATATGTAATCGATTTTTTTTTGTTTAAGATTTTCAATTTAGTAACCAGTTTTTTATAACCGGTCGCATTGCTTAGTACTCTGATTTTGAAGAATTTGTTTTGTGTCTTAATGTGATACAAATAAATAAATAAGGACTTCTTTGCAATTATTTGGTTATTTCTATGAGTAACCGGTTCTTTTTTTTAAGATTCTCAATATAGTAACTAGATTTTTTATAACCGATCGCTTTGCTTAGTAATTTGATTTTAAAGAATTTCTTTTTGTTTTAGTGTGATATAAATAAATAAATAACCAGTTGGGAAGGTTAGATCACATGGGAAATTTTAAAGTAGGTGTAATTATGATAGTTAGGATTATCAAAATTATAGTCGGTCTAAGCCGACTATAAATACCCTACACATATGTGTGGTTACCATTCAAAGTGATATATAGGTCACCAGGGTATACGAATCCTGAAAAAAACTACAAACATTCAATCGCTGAAGAATTTCCATTCATTTGATACCCATATTTACAAATGGGTAGGTGTACCGAATTTCGATTTTTTTTTTTGTGAACCACAAGTCTTTATGCCGGAAAACATTATTATAATGTATTTGAGCATGATATCAATATATATTTGACCAACAAAGTTTACCTAAGCACGTATACATAAAAATTGATCTTTATATGTACATTTTATATGTGGTATTTGAACATAAGTGGTCGGATCATAGGTCACAATGGACCGATCTCGCCAATTTTTTCGCACATACAGCGTAGGTATATTAGTAATCTAAGTTATAAGTTTCATTTATCTAGCTCTTCAATTTTAAAAGCCTTAGGGATTTCAACAGACAGACAGACAGACGGACAGACAGACGGACAGACAGACAGACGGACAGACGGACATCGCTAAATCGACTCAGGAGGTCATGCTGATCAAGAATATATATACTTTTCCATACCGGAGTTGCTTTCTTCTGGGTGTTACAAACGGCGTACCAAACTGAATATACCCTTTCACTCTTAGTGTAGGGTATAAAAATAAATAATATATACGCTGTTGTTTTAGTAAATGGTTATTTTTTATTTGGAAATATTGACTTTTATTAGTAACCGATTACTTTTATTAATGACCCAATACATTTACTAACATCCGGTTACTTTTATTACTGACCGATAACTTTTATTAATAACAATTATTTTTTATTAGTATACGGTAATATATATTAGTAGCCGGTTACTTAATTAAAATCCGGTTACTTTTTTAAATTTATATGTAATCGGTTAATTTATTAGTAGCTCGTTACTTTTATTAGTAAGGCGAGTTATTATTCTTTAGTAGCTGGTTACTTTTATAAGTATCTATTTGTATAAGTAACCGGTTACTTTAATAATAGAAAGTTAATTTTATTAGTAGTTTTGTATGTAATCGGTTACTTTATTAGTAGCTGGCTGTTTTAATTAGTATCCGATTAGATTTTTTAGTAGCTGATTACTTTTATAATTAACCGGTTGCATTATTTAAAGATGGTTCTTTTTATTAGTAGCCGGTTACTTTTATTAGTAGCTGGTTTCTTTCTTAGCAGCTGGTTGTTTTTTTTTAGAAGGCTGTTACTTACATTAGTACCTTAGCTGGTTACTTAGTAGCTGATTACTTTTATTAGAAGCTGCATTCCTTTATTTCTAGCTGATTTCTTTTATTAGTAGATGGTTACTTTTATTAATATCCGGCTACTTTTTTTAGTACCTGTATGATTTCATTTGCATCCGGTTACTTGTATTAGTATTATTAGTATTATTTCTTAGTATTAGGTTATTTTTAGTTAGTAATTTTTATTAGTACAAGTATCCGGTTTTTGACGAATTTGTTTTATTTTTATTTTGATAGTGACAATTTGAAAATTTTTTTGTGTTTATATTTGATGGTGCAATATAAAAATATCAGTACTAATAACCGAATACTTTTCTTAATAGCCGGTCACATTGGTAACCGGATTTTAAACTTTACAATGTATTATTTTATTTAAAATTAAAAATGTAATTGTCTCTACGTTTCATTAAAAAAAAAAATGAATTGTTTATAATAAATAAAATTTAATAAAATTAATTAAAATAACTTTTTAGTTAATAAAAAATATATTTTTTTTTCCCAATTTTAAAAATATATTCATTTTTAAATTTTGTGTACATATTTTCTTAACACAAACCATTTAAAACCACGCTAAATTAAGTTGCCGTCGCTGTCAACTAAGCTGCTGAACTCCAGTCAACTGTCACACCGAATGCTGTTGCAAATGTCAAAAATATACGCGCTGTCATGATTGACAAGCATAATGCAAGTCCCGAAGAAGTGCAACAACAAAAATAGCACCCTACAATTAATATTTATCAGCAAGAACTATTTAAAATGCAACGTGGCCTAAGCCCCCACAATTTGTTTGGGGTAGAGTGGGGAGATTCCGGGAGGTTGTTGCATTGAAGAGCGCGCGCGCTGCTGTCAACTGACAGCAGTTTGACATTTTAGGTGAGCGTGCGTAGAACACGCGCACCATATGTGCTCGAGAAATTTTTGAATTGAGGCACAAAATATGGGGGAACGTCATACAGAAATGCAACTGAAAAAAATACAAGAAAAAAAAATTAAAAGAAAATTTACAACAAATACTACAAGAATAAATACAACAAATACTAACCAATAGCAACGCATTTTAATGAAAATGTCATTTTGTGGCAATGCTTTGTAAAATCCACGCTATGCCTCAATGCCACGCGGGAAATCCCTACGCACACGCGTCTCAAAAAATTCGAATCTCAAAATAGCTGAATATTTTTGTGAAAAGTAGGGGCACTTTTTTATCTTGTAGTTGTTGGAAAACACTTTGTGGATTTACATCTGTAAAAGTTTAGAAAACATTTTATGTACAAAACCTAAACAAAACATAAAATTAAAAATAAATAAATAAAATAAAATCAAATGAATTACAAAAAAAAAAAAAATTAAATAAACATTGACGCATTTTTGTACGTGGAAAAACCAGGCGCGAAAATCGTCTCCTGCTGAGTTTTTATTTCGTGCAGCCGTTTGGTGGGGAAAGGTGCCAAGCACGTAGATGATTGAGGCGATTATTTATCACAAAAAGGGGGACAAATTGTGCAATATATTTACAAGAAATTACAATGAATTTGAAGGCTATCTAAATTAAAATCAAATAAATAATATATTTCATAAGTTTATTTTGTTTTTTTTTTTTTTTTTTTATATATTAAAAATATCAATGCTTTTTGTTTGTAAAGACATAATTGTCAAAATGTCTTAAGAAATTATTAATAGTATTAAAAAAATGTTTGAAAGTGTTGCTCACTTCGTATGTTGTTTCAATCAATGTTCGAATGAACTAGGAATTGGAATCAGATCTAAACCGTTTCATTTTTGTAAACAAATTTAAGAATCGGAATTTGAACTAATATCGTAAATATACCAAATTCCGTCAACCTATAGATAGTTCAAATTTAAACTCAAAAAATAATAAAATCTAAAATTTTGTATTATTTTTTTGTCAAATGGAAATCATTCATTGTTCAATTAAAGTGTGCTACAAATTAAAAGAAAAAATCATATACAAAATTTCCGACCTATGTTTCGGAAAACAATGAATTTGCACATGGGGTAAAGTGGGACAAATTTTGTTTTTTCTCCAAAGAAGTTCATTTGAATATTTTTGTTTAATTCTTTTGAAGGTTCTATACCATGAAATAGTTTATGATCTAACTTGTTGCATTAAAAGAATACCATTTAAATACCTTTTAATTTGAGATTTTAGCGATTATTTAAAACAGCTCAATTTCGGACCTCTTGAAAATTCTGGGGTAAAGTGGGAAACGTTAAAAATTTTACAAACATGTTAATAATGTTTCATTTTTGTTTTATTTCATGATCTAATTTTTTGAATTAACAGAATACCATTTATATGCCTTTTAATTGAATTTTAAACGATTTTTCAAAACAGTCCGATTTCTCAATTGTTGCAAAAAGTTGGCGTAAAGTGGGAAACTTCAATATATTTATCAAAATGCTATTTTAGTCTTTCTTTTTCAAGTTTTGTTTTTTTCACTACAAAGTCAAATATATTAAGGAAAAAAAAAATATAATAAGGTCATAAAAAAAGATTGGTAGTGCAAGAAAAATAAAGTTTAAATTTTTAAACACCTAGAAAAATACCAAAAAAATTGTGCATTTATCCATAGTCAGAATAGTCTGAGTTATAATGAACACAGGTGTAGTTGCTGGTTGCCAAGTTCGCACATTTCTAGTATACAGGACGTTTATAGATATTGTAGTTCATTGAATTGTTGAAATTTAAATTGTACAAAATTCTTCTAATTCTGATGAAGTTAAAGAATATTTACCTATCGATGTATTCTTTTTGCTCTTGTTAAATATTCGCTTCTCGGCTTTCTTCTGCAATTCAGATTTTATTTCAGTTGAATTACAAATGTTGCTTTTCATTAGCTGGTGGCGATGATTGAAGTTTTTTCTTTGCTAAACCAATTAAATAATTTTTATAACACAATATTTTTACTAAAATTACAACAAAAATTGCTTAAATTACGTTTCCCACTTTACCCCAGAATGTGTTTCCTACTTTACTCCAATATCGCAATTTGATTAATTTATGAAATGTTAAATTATTTGGAATACTCATACTATATGCGACTATTTTAAACATACCGCCTTAATTAAAAACGATAGAATTCACGATTTTTTTTTAGCAAAGACCACTACTCTATAAAACTTTCAGAAATATATTTTTTCACTTGTTCTCAAAATGCAATAAAGTAGTATTATTTTGATTATAACCATTGATAAAAAAAAGTTGATGCCATATTAAGAAGCCTGGGAATTGTTTTTAATTTTACAAGTGCAAAAACATGTAAAAAATTGCAATTTCACACATTACCCCATGTCCCACTTTACCCCAGGCTCCCCTATATATTTCTGAATTTTTTTTTCGTAAACAAATTTTTTAAAACAACAACAAAAAAATAAAAGAAGCAGTGTTTTTATTTTTTCTAAGTGCAAAAACATGTCCAAAAATTGAAATTTCCCACATTACCCCATGTCCCACTTTACCCCAGACACCCCTATATATATCCGACATTTTTTTTCGTAAACAAATGTTTTAAAACAACAAAAAAATAAAAACAAATACTTTTTTCCAAAATAAAATAAAAAAAATATTTTTTCCAAAATAAAATAAAAATATATTTTTTTTCAAAATAAAAAAAAAATATTTTTTTTTCAAAATAAAAAAATATATATTTTTTTCAAAATAAAAAAAAATATTTTTTTTTTCCAAAATATAAAAATATTTTTTTTCTCAAACATTTTTTTTTTCTCCGAAAACAAATTTTGAATACTAAAAATAATTTGGAAAAAATTTCGGAAAACAATGAAAAATATATGTTTGATTATTTTTCTTACATAACATAAGAAAAAACATTTTAGAAAAGGTTCCCCCATCTAATTTTAGAATTTGTTTGTAAATTTGTAAATATATGATATGGGTTTAAAAATATAATTTTGTATTTTTTGAACGTAAGCTTATGTTTTTAATTTGATTACTTAAAATAAAAATAAAAATTAACGTATTTTTAAAATGTGTTATTTTTAATCCTTTACCATAAAACGTTCAGAGGCATTAGTGATATTGAACGAGTATCATTTTTTGAGTATTGTAACCCTCCACAATTAATTTTATTAAGTCTTTATTGACGCAGTGATAACACAATAATATACCAATTATAACACTTTCAAAAATGAACTAGATTCATATTAATATTAGTAACTACACATTTATGAAGAAACTTATTATTTTATTTTTTATTAAATCCTGTTAGCCGCGGTAGCTCAGTGGTTAGTGCGTTGGACTGCGAGCCGAAAAGTCCCCGGTTCAAGCCTGGATTGGGGCTAACAACATCTTTTCATAGAAACATTTTTCTATACCGCGCTACCTCTCGGCAGTAAATGGCAAACCTCCGAGAGTAAAAACATTGCCTATGAAAAGCTCTCACCCACCGTTCGGATTCGGCAATAAACTGTAGGTCCCACCACTTTGAGTACAAATATAACACGCACAGCTCAAAATGGTGAGAGAGCTCGGCCGAAGTTCTATACAGGACTGTAGCGCCAAACTATTATTATATTATTATTATTATTAAATCCTGTTTGCTTCAGAATTTTTGACTTTATTAGCATAACCTGCCATAAATTCGACGCTGCCATAAATTCGAAACCAGCAATATATTATATTGAAATGATTAGTAGTTGCATCTTTTTAGCACGTTGCAACCCAAAGACCCTTTAAAACCTTCACATATTATTCTGTTGAACTACAAAAACGTGCAACTAATTGACACTCCTTTCGCACCGGCTGCCAAGGCACCATAAATTGTCTGCCACACCATTCTACCATTCAACCAAACATCCAAACTACCAACCAAACAACGAGACTTTAGCTAAAAGTAAAGTAGTAAATAAAATAAAATATATTTTAGTTATCTGAACAATATTATGTAGCACTGCTGTCAGCAATAGAGTTGTAACAGCAACACGTTTTGCCCCAACTGATTGACAACAATGGCCAACAAATGGCCACAGATAAAGCACGATCAGTCAGACAGTTGCACTGAACGTTGCTGAAGAATCGGCGATGGTGCATCGATATATTGGTGAATGCCATCAGAATAACAATTAGCCACTCGACGACGATGGTTGCTGGAAGACAGTAACGTCTGCTGCTGGGACAGCTAAAAGATTTACGAACTGCACGCAGAGAATTCTTATTTTTTTATTTAAATTTTAATTTTAAATAAAAATTCAATTTTTCACTAAAAATTCAATTTTTCACTAAAAATTCAAATTTTCACTATAAATTCAATTTTTCACTAAAAATTCAAATTTTCAATAAAAATTCAATTTTTCACTAAAAATTCAATTTTTCACTAAAAATTTAAATTTTCACTAAAAATTCAATTTTTCACTAAAAATTCAATTTTTCACTAAAAATTCAATTTTTCACTAAAAATTCAATTTTTCACTACAAATTCAATTTTTCACTAAAAATTCAATTTTTCACTAAAAATTCAATTTTTCACTAAAAATTCAATTTTTCACTAAAAATTCAATTTTTCACTAAAAATTAAATTTTTCACTAAAAATTCAATTTTTCACTATAAATTCAATTTTTCACTAAAAATTCAATTTTTCACTAAAAATTCAATTTTTCACTAAAAATTCAATTTTTACTAAAAATTCAATTTTCTCTCAAAATTCAATTTAATCTAAAAATTTGATTTTTCACTGAACAATTTTTTTTGATTTTTCACTCAAAATTCAATTTTTCACTAAAAATTCAATTTTTAACTTAAAATTCAATTTTTCCCTAAAAATTTAATTTTTCACTAAAAATTCAATTTTTCACTAAAAATTCAAATTTTCACTAAAAATTCAAATTTTCACTGAAAATTCAAATTTTCACTGAATATTCAAATTTTCACTAAAAATTCAAATTTTTACTAAAAATTCAATTTTTCACTAAAATTTCAATTTTTCACTAAAAATTCAATTTTTCACTAGAAATTCAATTTTTCACTAAAACTTGATATATTCAATAACGTTTAATTTTTCACTAAACATTCAATTTTTCACTAAAAATTCAATTTTTTACTAAAAATTCAATTTTTCACTAAAAATTCAATTTTTCACTAAAAATTCAATTTTTCACTAAAAATTCAATTTTTCACTAAAAATTCAATTTTTCACTAAAAATTCAAATTTTCACTAAAAATTCATTTTTTCACTAAAAATTCAATTTTTCACTAAAAATTCAATTTTATCTAAAAATTTTAATTTTCTTTTAAGGAATATAATTTTCAGTGTAATATAATTTTTTGCAGTTGTTCAAACATTGCGCCTACACAAACACAGTAGGTGCTTGCTGCACTTAAGGATTTCTTGCTTTCCGTGCAGCTGTCAACATCGTTGCTGCGCCGCATGTGGCGTTGCCACTTTAACCAAGTTCAGTCGTCGTTTTTTTTTTTTCGATGTTAATTTTTTTTCTTATTTATTGCAATTTTTATTATTTATCTTAGACAAACTCTGGTCATTTTTATTTGTTCATTTTTTTATTGTGATTTTATGTTTTGTTTGGCAACGCATTTGCAATTTTAATATTTTAAATGTTAACACGTGGTGTTGCTGTTGTTGTTTTGCTTTTGTCTTTGCAGTTGTTGTCACTGCACTTGTCAGTCTTCTGTCAAATTGCCTATGTTGTCTAGAATTTATGACAAGTTTTTGTGCGTTTTGCCTACAATGAGAGAGGCCTTTGCAAACAGACCAGAAAAAAACGTGCCTTGCACTTTAATGGCAACACTTGCAAAAGTGGAGATAAAATTTAATTAAATTTTATTTTTAGTTTGTTTTATTTTTTGTTGTGAGTTTTTCATTTTGCTACTTTAGAAAATGTGTCGCCCTATTAAACGCAGCTCATACAGTTGTCAATTATGACATTTGTGGTAGAAGGCAGGCGTGCAGGCACTTTGTGTGTTCTACGAACTGGAAACGAGGCATTTAAGCCTTTTTGCACCCGAAGTGTTTGGTGACTGGTAGGTGTAGCAATTTAGAATGCTGTGCTTTTGATGTATAAAACTATGCTGTGTGACCATTTCGAATGAGTAAATTTTACAAAGTGTTTCTAAAGTTGCTGAATTTTTGATGTAAAGCTTTTTAAAAGGGTTGTTAATTTGAAGAAATACTTTAGAAAAGACTTTGATTTAATGATAAGGATTTATAAAATAAAGTTTTTGGTTTTTAATTGATTAAAAATGCGTATTAAACGCTCTCTAAAAAGGTTGCTCAAATTGAATTATTAAAATAAATCATTAAATTTTTAGCTTAAAATTAAATTTTCAGAGAAAATAAATTATTATTGAAAAATTTAATTTTAGTGAAAAATTGCATTTTTAGTGAATAATTTAATTTTTTTAGTGAAAAATGAATTTTTTGTGAAAATTGAATATTTAGTGAAAAAATGAATTTTTTGTGAAAATTGAATTTTTAGTGTAAAATTGAATTTTTAGTGAAAAATTGAATTTATAGTAAAAAATTTGAATTTTTAGTGAAAAGTTGAATTTTTAATGAAAACTTGAATTTTTAGTGAAAAATTGAATTTTTTAGTGAAAAATTTAATTTATAGTGAAAATTTGAATTTTTAGTGAAGAATTGAATTTTTAGTATAAATTTGAATTTTTTTGTGAAAATTTGAATTTTTAGTGATAATTTGAATTTATAGTGAAAATTTGAATTTTTAGTGAAAAATTGAGTTTTTAGTGAAAAATTGAATCTTTAGTGAAAAATTGAATTTTTAGTGAAAAATTGAATTTTTAGTGAAAAATTGAATTTTTAGTGAAAATTTGAATTTTTAGTGAAAATTTGAATTTTAGTGAAAAATTGCATTTTCAGTGAAAATTTGAATTTTTAGTGAAAATTTGGATTTTTAGTGAAAATTTGAATTTTTAGTGAAAATTTGAATTTTTAGTGAAAATTTGAATTTTTAGTGAAAATTTGAATTTTTAGTGAAAATTTGAATTTTTAGTGAAAATTTGAATTTTTAGTGAAAATTTGAATTTTTAGTGAAAAATTGAATTTTTAGGAAAAATTGAATTTTTAGTGAAACATTGAATTTTTAGTGAAAAATTGAATTTTTAGTGAAAAATTGAATTTTTAGTGAAAAATTGAATTTTTAGTGAAAAATTGAATTTTTAGTGAAAAATTGAATTTTTAGTGAAAAATTGAATTTTTAGTGAAAAATTGAATTTTTAGTGAAAAATTGAATTTTTAGTGAAAAATTGAATTTTTAGTGAAAAATTGAATTTTTAGTGAAAAATTGAATTTTTAGTAAGAAATTTAATTTTTAGTGAAAAATTGAATTTTTAGTGAAAAATTGAATTTTTAGTGAAAAATTCAATTTTTAGTGAAAAATTGAATTTTTAGTGAAAAATTGAATTTTTAGTGAAAAATTGAGTTTATAGTGAAAAATTGGATTTTTAGTGAAAAATTGTATTTTTAGTGAAAAATTGAATTTTTAGTGAAAAAGTTAATTTTTAGTAAAAAATTGAATTTTTAGTGAAAAATTGAATTTTTACTGAAAAATTGAATTTTTATTGAAAGTGTGAAAATTTCATATATTAATGGAATTGTCGAAATCAAATTTTAAGATTTATATTTAAAACAAAATAGGAATTTTTAGTGAACAAACCAAATTTAGGTAGTTAATTCTATTTTCTAAATATCATTGGCATTAGCATTGAAATTCTCATTTCATGCTTTCACCCTTATAATTCAATCTAATCTCTTAATTCTCTACCTTTGCCGCGTTCGATTACCACTTGTCCGACACTATTCATGCCCGACTTATTGACTTAATTTCCACACTTCAGCTGCGCCATAACTGAATAATTCAACAGCTGTCGTGCAGGACCAAAATCAAGTCTCCGATAGAGCTAACTGCCCGCCCATCAAGTGAACCAAGTGAATTATTCACTTGCTATGGGACCGTAATGGATGCCGCACAAATCAGCTTAAAACTAATGAGCCAACATTTTATTTCGAATGATTGGACAGAAAATTTCAAATTCTCGAAAAACAAAAACTATGCATGGCACCGGAAAAGACAGATATTGTAGGAGAGTCGAGTCAATCGTAAAAGTCAAGCTACTCGTTTTAATTAGAAAAACTTTATTTTCACTGTGACAGGATAATAAGCAAACGGAAATGTTTATCATAAAAAAAATCTATGATATTTTTCGAACAGACACATTTTGCCATTTGTGGCAAGTCATGGCTTAATCAATCATACCAAAAGACATTTGTAGCAGGATAAAATAGTTGTACAGAATTGGAGTGGCATGAATTAGTGGGTGGAACAAGTGGCAATGATGATGAATTGCAAAGTGATTTAGCATTTTATGTGGTATATTTTAATAGAGAAATAGTTTTTTTTTTTTTAAATTATATAAATATTAATTTTAAAATAATGATACTTTTAACGAGTTTTCCGGTAAAAAGAAACCTTTTAAATTGTATTAATTTGCAAAATATTATTTTTTTCCAGCTATAATATTTATTTTCTCCCACACTTTTTACTCACACTTTGCACTTGTCATCTGCCATAGCACCACAGTCAACTCAAACCTTTTAAATATAAATATTATTTTTTTAATTTATTCAGCTGTCAATTTGGCGTGTCCAGCTTTTGCTACTAATAGCATGTGTTGAAAAAAAATGTCATTATTTGCAAAATTTTTTCAGTTATCCCCAACGTTTTATTTTTCTTATTGTCGACGAGTTTTTTATGATTTTTGCAGCGTCATTTTTCATTCGCTCCCGTTTTATTTTCTATTGCTACATAATCCTCAGTCCGCTTTTTTTGGTTTATCCACATCATATTTACTTTGCTTTGTATCCTTTACGTTAACGTCACATATCAACGTAAATGATTTATATATGAGAGCTGCATAAATAGTGTTGCCGAGAAAAAAAAATGATGTTTTTCACAAAAATATTATATTGCACATGATAGGTGAAAATTGGCTTGCAGTGTGAGTGATATGGCTTTGACTAAAAAGTTTACTGCTAAGTGAAAACATGAAAAGTCCATTATTTTGGAGATAAGGTTTTTATTTTTATTTTGCAGAAAAGTTAAAAATTATAAATATTATTTTAGGTGCATTGTGAAGTTGCAGAATTTGTTACTTTATTTTAGAAAAATATGTATAGTTTAACTGTTATTGGATACAAAAGTTAAATTTTGTTATAGAATGGTGTGAGCACAAAAAAGAACAAAATTTTAAAAATACATCAAAAAATGTCGTATTAATTGTCCTGTCGTAATTGACTTTCCATTCTTATTTGGTGGTAAATAATATAATATTGGAAAACACATTCTAGAGAAGAATCAGCTTCGGCTCAAGGATTCGTATTTCGATAAAATATTTCATTTATAACACCGTGCGACAGTATTTTGCAGTCGACTGTTTTTCGTTCGACCAAAAATTTATATATTTTTATAAAATAAAAATATGTATGTGATTTGCACTTGCATTTCAAATGGAAATATAGACCTTCACCAACTACCTAGATTCATCATATTGATAATTTCATGCATTTAAGTAAAATCGTATTTTTCAATGTTTTTCACTTCCAATATTTTTTATAAAATCAAATTTCAAACCAAAATTGGTCTCCATTTAAACATTTACGTATTTATAATTCTTTTAACATTTATGATATTTAAATTAATATGGTTTGATGAACAAAATTCATCAATATGATGTTCACTTTTTCATTAATATGATGAAATTGAGTCTTTGAATAATTAGCAATTAAATATAATAAATCCTTAAAAAATAAAAAATACATAAATCTATAAATGGATACAAATTGATGTTTGAAATTTGATATTAAAAAAATATTGAAAATGAAAAAAATGAAAAACGATTTTAATTTAATGAATGAATTCATACATATGATGAATCCAGGTAGTTGGTGAAATTTATGGTGATATTTTTTTGAGTGTACGATATTAAATCATCGATTTCGCAATAATTTTTTAAATAATCTCGTAATTTAATTGTTTTTATTTCCAATATCGATACCGTTAAATGCTATGGTTACGACTCCACCAAAACTCATCTAGATATAGATGAGTTTTTGTAGTGAAGTGGTGAATTCTCCTGCATCTCGTCTTGAGCATGAAACGAATGAATGGGGCATACTTGGTAGTCTGATACAGTTTTATTCAAAAATTCGTTGACCATTATTATTATTTTTAAAATGTTTGAGAATATGTGTTTGCTACCTCCTGATTTTAATACTTTTCAAAATTTTCACTTAAATTCAAATTTTCACTAAAATTCTAAATTTTTAAAAAAATTCAAAACTTTCACCAAAATTCAAAATTTTCACTAAAATTTCAAAGTTTTCACTTAATTTCAAAATGTCAACTTAAATTCGAAATGTTCACTTAAGCTCAAAGTTTCCACTGAAATGTAAAATTTTCAATAAATTTCAAAATTTTCACAAAAATTTCAAAATTTTCACAAAAAATCAAAATGTTAACTAAAATTCAAAATGTCCACGTGAATTCAAAGTTTCCACTGAAATGTAAAATTTTCAATAAATTTCAAAAATTTCACAAACATTTCAAAATTTTCACAAAAAATCAAAATGTTAACTAAAATTCAAAATTTTCACTTGAATTAAAAATTTCAACTAAAATTCAAAATGTCCACGTGAATTCAAAGTGTCCACTGAAATTAAATATTTTCAATAAATTTCAAAATTTTCACAAAAATTTCAAAATGTTCACAAAAAATTCAAAATGTTCACTAAATTTCAAAATGTTCATAAAAAATTTAACATTTTCATTAAAATTCAAAATGTTCACATATATTCAAAGTTTTCGTTATATTTAAAATTTTCCCAAAAAAAATATACAAAATTTCAGAAAATTTGTTAATAAAAATAAATTAATTACGAAAAATTTAAATTTGAAAAAAAATCATATTTTCACGATTAAATAAAGTGTAGACTGGAGTACAGTGTAAAACGTTTTGATTTGCCTTCAAAAAAATACATTTAAATATTTTTTAAAAATTCTTTTGAAGGGTCTATTATTGAAAGTGGGTCGTGATCTAACTTGCATTTGCATTAACAGAATACCATTTTTTGTCTTTTAATTGATTTTTGGCCAATTTTTGTAAAGAGCTCATTTTCGAACCTCTTGAAAAATCCTAGGGTAAAGTGGGAAACGTTAAAATTTAAAAAAAAGGCAAATAATTAGTTAATTCTGTATTATTTCATGTTAATTTACAACATAAAAAATATAAATACATTTAGAAATAACGAAATGAACAAAAACCAGTTGGGAAGGTTAGATCACATGGGAAATTTTAAAGTAGGTGTAATTATGATAGTTAGGATTATCAAAATTATAGTCGGTCTAAGCCGACTATAAATACCCTACACATATGTGTGGTTACCATTCAAAGTGATATATAGGTCACCAGGGTATACGAATCCTGAAAATAACTACAAACATTCAATCGCTGAAGAATTTCCATTCATTTGATACCCATATTTACAAATGGGTAGGTGTACCGAATTTCGATTTTTTTTTTTGTGAACCACAAGTCTTTTTGCCGGAAAACATTATTATAATGTATTTGAGCATGATATCAATATATATTTGACCAAAAAAGTTTACCTAAGCACGTATACATAAAAATTGATCTTTATATGTACATTTTATATGAGGTATTTGAACATAAGTGGTCGGATCATAGGTCACAATAGACCGATCTCGCCAATTTTAGTAGTAGGGATTTCAACAGACAGACGGACAGACGGACATCGCTAAATCGACTCAGGAGGTCATGCTGATCAAGAATATATATACTTTTCCATACCGGAGATGCTTCCTTCTGGGTGTTACAAACGGCGTACCAAACTGAATATACCCTTTCACTCTTAGTGTAGGGTATAAAAATGATGGTAATGCAAAAAATGAATGTGTAGGTAAATTTATAAATATTCTTAAAAATCTTCCAGAAACAATATATTTAAATTAAAAAAAATGTGCTCATCCTCATTCTCACTTAAAATTGCTTAAAATACTTTTCGTACTTCCACAAAAACAAAAATGGTTCCCATATTACCCCAACCAATATAACAATTTCTACTTGGCTTAGCACCATTTAAGCTACGATCAATTATTTGCAAAACCAGTTTTTATTTTTAAAGATATGAAATAGTCGATAATTTCAAATATTCTTATTCAATTAAAAATGTCCAAATTGCAGACTTTTTGAAAGCAAAACACCACCACTCTAGAAAACTTTTTTAATACATTTTTTTCAGTTGTTCTCGATGAGTAATAAAATTGATTAAAATCGTGGATGAAAAAGTGTTATGGCTCACAAAACAGTAATTTTTTTTTGTCTAAAAATGCAATAACATTTAAAAAAATTGCAATTTCCCACATTACCCCATTTCCCACTTTACCCGAGGATCCCCTACTTTTAATGAAAAAACGAAATTTTCAGATTTGAGTTTCACAAATAGTTAAATTTTGGAAAAAAATAAATTGTTCAATATTGCTCAAAATGAAAGTTTTTATTATGCTGTGTTTCAGACATTATATAATTTTTTAAATTGCTATTTATTTTTTGTAACAAATCAGTTATTCATTGTTCCCCTTTTGACTATAAATTTCCGAATTGCATTTAATTAATTTTTCTTTATGAGGGACAAAACTGAAAATGTGTCTTTAAAATTGCGAAAGACTACTCTAATGAAGGGTGTCGAATAAACGGAACATATTCCTTAAATGAGGTCAGACAGATATTGTAAATTTCAAAATATTAGCACAGTTAATGTGAAAAACTAATTATAAAACAATTAAACTGTCTGAGACAAACTATTAAACGTGTGTGCGGCAATAACAAAAATTTTGATATTTTAAAAGAATTTTCCAAATACACATTTTTATTTATTTGTCTCTTTTTTTGACATTTTATTACACTTAACTGTAGCTTTATTTAATGTAATTTTAGGAATTTGATGAATTTTTAATGGGTGGCAGGCAACATCATCTTCAAATGGTGCTTAATATACACACTGATTGTATGGGGGGGACCCACAGTGAGTTGATCATGTTTATTTAGAATTATATGGATGGCACTAGCAGAGACATCAGCGTGAATTTATTGCTTTGATCTTATGCTGCACTTGCTATTATCTGAACTGTGGCGTGTCATTATGCCCCGTCTTTATGTTGGGCACATTTTTGGATTTCGTTTTTTTTAATTTTATATTTTTTGAAATTTTATAACAGAAACGTGCTACTTAATGAGACTACGTGTGTCTTGAGTTTTTTTTATTTTATAACTATTCAACTGTATTTTTCTTTTATTGCTATTATTTCTTCTAATTACGTTTATTACCTACGATTTTGTCTCATTTTATAAATTTAAAAAATAGTGAAAAGTTCCAAAAACAAAGATGCAATGCGGCGCCATTTTTTGGGGCAACGCGACATCAACTTCCTGTGCTTTGCATGTTTTACGGTTTTTAGTTTTTTTGGTATTTTTTTTTCAAAAATTTGTATATATCGGGTACTTGATTGTTGTTGTCATTTATTTAACACAAATGCAATCAAACTTAAGTTCCCACAATATTAAGGTTCATTTTTTGTCTATTTTTGTTGTTTTTGTAACATTTGTTGTATGCTCTTCGTTCGTTCCGTCGGTTAAAGTCTTCGATCTTTGTCCAAAAAGGTCTAAAAAAATAAGAAATGAGTCAGATATGTTTGTGGCGGCGTCAATTGTTTTGGGTGGCATTTGTCTCAATGTTGTTGTGTTTTAACGCATTTGTGCCTTAAATCAAGTATAAAATATGTTGTTAATGTAAATATTTGTACAAGATTTACGTAAAGTAGGTCTGCGCCAGTGACGTTATCGAATGTGTATTGAGAGGGTAACAACGGCTTTTTTTGTACAAATTATTTGTCTATTGTTATTATTATTTTCTTCCTTTCTACTTTAAATATAATATTTAAAATCAATTATATAAATTAGAATTTTAGGGTTTTGCCATTTGAACATTTGCAATTTACAATTTACCATTTACAATTTACAATTTACAATTTACAATTTACAATTTACAATTTACAATTTACAATTTACAATTTACAATTTACAATTTACAATTTACAATTTACAATTGACAATTTATAATTTATAATTTACAATTTACAATTTATAATTTATAATTTACAATTTACAATTTACAATTTACAATTTACAATTTACAATTTACAATTTACAATTTACAATTTACAATTTACAATTTACAATTTACAATTTACATTTTACAATTTACAATTTACAATTTACAATTTGCAATTTACAATTTACAATTAGCAATTTACAATTTACAATTTACAATTTACAATTTACAATTTACAATTTACAACTTACAATTTACAATTTACAATTTACATTTTACAATTTACAATTTACATTTTACAATTTACAATTTACAATTTACAATTTACAATTTATAATTTATAATTTACAATTTATAATTTATAATTTACAATTTACAATTTACAATTTACAATTTACAATTTACAATTTACAATTTACAATTTACAATTTACAATTTACAATTTACAATTTACAATTGACAATTTATAATTTATAATTTACAATTTACAATTTATAATTTATAATTTACAATTTACAATTTACAATTTACAATTTACAATTTACAATTTACAATTTACAATTTACAATTTACAATTTACAATTTACAATTTACAATTTACAATTTACAATTTACAATTTACAATTTACAATTTACAATTTACAATTTACAATTTACATTTTACAATTTACAATTTACAATTTACAATTTACAATTTGCAATTTACAATTTACAATTAGCAATTTACAATTTACAATTTACAATTTACAATTTACAATTTACAATTTACAATTTACAACTTACAATTTACAATTTACATTTTACAATTTACAATTTACATTTTACAATTTACAATTTACAATTTACAATTTACAATTTACAATTTATAATTTATAATTTACAATTTATAATTTATAATTTACAATTTACAATTTACAATTTACAATTTACAATTTACAATTTACAATTTACAATTTACAATTTACAATTTACAATTTACAATTTACAATTTACAATTTACAATTTACAATTTACATTTTACATTTTACAATTTACAATTTACAATTTACAATTTACAATTTACAATTTACAATTTACAATTTACAATTTACAATTTACATTTTACAATTTACATTTTACAATTTACAATTTACAATTTACAATTTACAATTTACAATTTACAATTTACAATTTACAATTTACAATTTACAATTTACAATTTACAATTTACAATTTACAATTTACAATTTACAATTAACAATTAACAATTTTCAATTTATAATTTATAATTTTCAATTTACAATTTACAATTTACAATTTACAATTTTCAATTTACAATTTACAATTTACAATTTACAATTTACAATTTACAATTTACAATTTACAATTTACAATTTACAATTTACAATTTACAATTTACAATTTACAATTTACAATTTACAATTTACAATTTACAATTTACAATTTACAATTTACAATTTACAATTTACAATTTACAATTTACAATTTACAATTTACAATTTACAATTTACAATTTACAATTTACAATTTACAATTTACAATTTACAATTTACAATTTACAATTTACAATTTACAATTTACAATTTACAATTTACAATTTACAATTTACAATTTACAATTTACAATTTACAATTTACAATTTACAATTTACAATTTACAATTTACAATTTACAATTTACAATTTACAATTTACAATTTACAATTTACAATTTACAATTTACAATTTACAATTTACAATTTACAAATTACAAATTACAATTTACAATTTACAATTTTAGAAGTTTACATTTTTACAATTTACAATTTTAATTTTTCAATTTTACAATTTTACAATTTTACAATTTTTGCAATTTTTGCAATTTTGCAATTTTACAATTTTGACGCCACTGTTGTGCTGTTTGCACCAGTTCGTCATATACATAAGAAGTGCCCATCGTTGACCAATTGCATAATCAGTGTCAGTCAATAACATGCTCGGATCAACGCCACCACCACACACCATCAAACTACCAACATCTGGTCAAAACCACAACGAGACCACGTTGATCTTCCTTAACGCTTATCAACGCCAGCGATCTAACCGACATTCTGATCGATGACTTCTGCGCGATATACAAAAAAAAAATCGTGTTACACACAACGATTAGTCATCAAATCAACAATATCCACAGATACCATAAAAGTATCTACAAGATATGCGTCAAATAAAAATTTATTTTTAATTTCATAGGCGTTGTTTATTTAGCTTGTTTTTCAGCTGAACAAAAAAAAAATTAAAAAAAAACACTATTAACAAATGTCAATTAGCTGCATTCTCAAGCAGAGAAAAAAAGTGTCGAAAAAAAAATAATAAATAAATTTCATAAACAAAACGTGCAATAGATGCATCCGTGCGATACAGATGCAAACACAAAAAGACGTATCTGCTGGTGCGTCTGTCTTGTATCTTGTGTATCTTTTGTTGTTATTGTTTGGTTAATTTTAATGTTTGTCATTTAAGGCAACACACGGCAGTGAATTTGAACTGAATTGATTTTTTTCTGAGTTTAATTTTGAATGTTTTTTTTTTACTTTTGTAATTTTCAATGTTTTGTTAAACAACTACGTCAAATTGTTGAGGTGTTTGATTTGTTTGCGTTGCTAATTGATTTTTATTAAGAAAATCTCAACGTTTTAATAGCATGCCATGTAACAGTTATGCGTTTTTGTGCTTTTTTGTTACTTGTAGATACAAAGATACACAATGTATCTGGGATATAAGATGCAGATATAACTTGACTCATAGGCGGCGTGTGAATTTTAATGATCTTCCTACGGAATACCAATTGAATTGCAGCTATTCATCATTTGATGGACACACACATACAAGATTTAACTGTTTTTCATCAAAAAGTATCTCAAGCATGCGGCGCAAATGTAACGCATGTCGTGTTTTGTGTATCTGCAATTTGGATGCTGTAAAAATGGTTTTAAGTTTCATTTGATTATACAATTGTTGAGTTGCCGAAACGTGCGCGTCATTTTCAATTAATTTACATTCATTTTTTGTACTTTTATATTTTCTTTAACATTTTAAAAGCCTGTGAAATGTGTTTTACAAATTTGTTTAATATTTTCTATGCCTTCAACTGCTTTTGTTGCACGTTTTATACGCTTGAAATCAATTTTGAGCAGCAAATTAATTTGAATATTTTTTTGAAATTTTGTTTAATTGTATTAAGGTGTAAATTTAACCCTTTTCAAGTGTCTCAAAAAAAAAAACTTAAATTGTTAGTGTCAACTGCAGTACTTGGCTGTTGACATTTAACACATACCTCGCTGAATTTGAAGCATTTCCAGTTGAAGTATTTAGCATTGGTCTACGTGCTAATTTAATGGGGCTCTACCAAAGTTAGTGAAGCATTTTTCACAAAAAAATAACCAAATAAATAAAAATTCAAAATAAAAAAATTAACAGACGTCGTCCATTTTAACCTTTTCATAGAGTTCAACTTTGTCGTTATAATAAAAAAAAAATTTGGCACTTGCAGAAAATATTAATCGCTTTTTAAGGCCACCTTCGTGCCACCTATTGCATGTTCTGCCAAAAAAAAAAAATAAAAAATCCAACGTCTAACTAATTACCCAACAAGTAGCACCCACCGTGTTACTAATAATCGTAAAAAAAGGAATCTGTACTTTGTCACTCAACGCAAAGCAACTCCCCGCACATTAAATACTTTTTGATATCCTGACAATAAACTGTCTGGACTCTCCTGCCAACGTTTTGCGCGCAATTTTTCATGTGTGAACATTTTTGACATTTATTAGCCAAAAGGAAGTAAACAAAATTATTAATTATAGGAAAAGTAAAGTGGAAAAAATATATAAAATAATGTAAAAAAATAAGAATTAAAAAATTTAAAAAATATAAAATAAATCTCCTGCTCATTATTACACGTCTCCTTTTAGTCTGGCGTGAAAATTCACGCGAATTTCGACAATTTCTGTACACATTGCGCTACAATCTTCACTTCATCATCATAATTTCGTGTCACGAAAAACGCCAAAAACTCATTAATCGCGCGCACATTTATTGTAACAAAAAGTAGAAAAACAAAAATGTGACGCGACTTCCGTTTAATTGTCCTTTATGTGATATGACGTCTCGTCTGGCAGACTAAAAGTCACACACACAGTGGAAAAAAACTTCTAAAATCTAGAAGGAATCAAGAAGTATAAGGAAAACTTCTTGATTTAAAAAAAAAGTGCTTCTTGCATCATGTGATACCCAAGAATTTAACCTCAGCATATAAAGAATAATTATTGATCTTGACATGAAGAGTATAATTTCTTGGATAGTACAGATAATGCAATAATTGCACTTGTTTACTTTATTTCATAGAGAAGAAAGTAACTTCTTAATATCAAGAATTATATAGAGAAACTATACTTGAAATGCATAATTTTATTTCTTGGGTGCTAAAAAAAGTATATAAGTGTAACTATTACCTGGTCGTAGCCGCGGTAGCTCAGTGGTTAGTGCGTTGGACTGCGAGCCGAAAGGTCCCCGGTTCAAGCCTGGACTGGGGCTAACAACATCTTTTCATAGAAACATTTTTCTATACCGCGCTACCTCTCGTCAGTAAATGGCAAACCTACGAGAGTAAAACCATTGCCTATGAAAAGCTCTCACCCGCCGTTCGGATTCGGCAATAAACTGTAGGTCCCACCAATTTGAGTACAAATATAACACGCACAGCTCAAAATGGTGAGAGAGCTCGGCCGAAGTTCTAAACAGGACTGTAGCGCCAAACTATTATATTATTATTATTACCTGGTCTGTAAAAAGAAAGTATATCAAGAATTATTATTTTTCTTGATATGCAGTGGATAATTACTTGGGTGTCACAGAGAATGCAATAATTGATCTTGGCTACTATTTTTATATACAAGAACTTGACTTCACAAAATCAAGAATTATAAAGAGAGAATCATGCAATAAAAATATCCCGATATATTATTTATTGATACCAATAAATTATTATTTTTAATAACTTCTTAATATTCAGACGATAAATTCTAGAATTTTAGCAAATGTTGTTGATTTGAAAGAAGTTCGACTATTTTGCATTCGCAAGGAATTCCTCTTCTGTTTTCGAAGTTTATACCCCTGTGAAGTGCTTCATGGTGTAAATCAGTCAATTCTTTAGTCAGTTTGTCATTATTATATTTATTAAGAAATTTACTCTCTTAATATTAAGTAATATACTTTCTTAATATTAAGATATCTACTTTTTAATATTAAGAAATATACTTTCTTAATATTATGAAATTCCCTTTTTTATAAATTAAGAATTTTAACTTATTAAGAAAAGTCCTTTTTTTTTATTAAGAAATTTATATTCTAATTTTTAATATTAATGTGATAAATTATTATTTTTAATAATTTCTTAATATTCAGACGATAAATTCTAGAATTTTAGCAAATGTTGTTGATTTGAAAGAAGTTCGACTATTTTGCATTCGCAAAGAATTCCTCTTCTGTTTTCGAAGTTTATACCCCTGTGAAGTACTTCATGGTGTAAATCAGTCAATTCTTTAGTCAGTTTGTCATTATTATATTTATTAAGAAATTTGCTCTCTTAATATTAAGTAATATACTTTCCTAATATTAAGATATCTACTTTTTAATATAAAGAAATATACTTTCTTAATATTATGAAATTCCCTTTTTTTAAATTAAGAATTTTAACTTATTAAGAAAGTCCTTTTTTTTATTAAGAAATTTATTTTCTAATTTTTAATATTAATGTGATAAATTATATAATTTTTTTATAACTTGATTCATTTTAGTGATTTTTTGTTCTTTTCCTTTTGAAATGAGTTGCTCATCAATTTTAGAAATTTATTTCCCTCTGTGTAGTACTTCAGTTAGTCCCTCAGTTAATTCTTCAGTCCGTTCTTCAGTCATCCATTCATTCACCTTTTAGTTTAAAAAAAAAAAATAAAAATAACAACACAATGTATACTTTAAGTGCCGCTCGTCACTTTTAGTCACTTTAGTCTCTCATTCGACTACTTCCTACTCTGCCACTTTGCCATTGCGGCAATATCCTTAAATGTCCCTGGCTGCAGTATTAACTCGCGCAATTGCTGATAAGCATCTCATTTACAGACGTGCATGTCCTGCGCCGGATAATACGCTCTACTTTGTTTTGTGGGTTTTTCAACCGAAATGTAATTTCGGTCTTCGTCGTCGTCGTTGTTCTGCTCGTTCTCATACTCCTTCTGCAGTTTTTAATATTGTTTTGCATTACGATACCTGTAGCTGTCAGTTTTTAATTTCCTCTGGGGACTCGAAAAACTGGACATCATTTCGATGTTTTTCGGTTCGCTTTGATTGCGCGCTAAAAGCAACTATATTGTAGTTTTTTCTTTTTGGGTTTTTGTGTGTTTCGTGTTGCCTTGGATCATGTGTAGAAAATCGTCCTTAATTGCAGTTGACCAACAGACAGCACTAAATAGTGTTGAACAGCTTAAAGTTTAAAAAACTACTAAATATTTGAGTTTTAGAAAAGTATTTAATACATTTTTATAATTTTAAGTTAGTGTTTTGTAAGTGTTTTTTATGCGTTTATAAAATCTATTTTAAAACAGCAGCAATACATTTTGCTGCAGGGCGAGGAACAATTTTCAATTTGCGGTAGGACGAGGACCAATTTCAGTTCTAAATAAAAACGGGTTTTTCAAAAAAAAAAAATTAGTAAAGGTTTTGTAAGTGTTTAGTAAATATATTTTGTTTTCAAATACTAACGTGTTGTTTAAATATTACAAGGGGTTTGTAAGGGTTTTGTAATGGTTATTAGGGTTTCGTAAGTGTTTTTTAAGGATTTTGTAAGTGTTTTGTAAAGGTTTTGTAAGAGTTTTGTAAGCGTTTATAAAATCTATTTCAAAACAGCCGCTTTGCATTTTGCTGTAGTGCGGGGAACAAGTTTCAATTTTCGGTAGAACGAGGAATAATTTCAGTTCTAAATTTAAACGAGTTTTCAAAAAAAAAAAATAGCAAAGGTTTTGTAAGTGTTTAGTAAATATGTTTTTGTTTTCAAATACTAAAGTGTTGTTTAAATATTGCAATTAATAAAGTGTTATATAGGTGTTTAGTAAATTATTTTTAAGGATTAAAGTAAAGGTTTTATTATGATTTTATTACGTATTTTTTATTTGTAGTTTATTAATTAAAAATGACAGTTGAATTAGATTTTCTTCAAGGTTTTGTTAAATTATTAAATTTTTATACATATATCCCCATTCTAATTTTGAAGTGGTTTTTGTTAAGATCTTTATATTTAAAATACTTTCGTACAAATAAACTTCCCAACACTGTTTTGGAATGTCACATGTCATTGCAATGGCGGGCAAATAGCTGATAACACAAAACTTTAATCTCTTCTAATGTCCTGTGCAATGTAGGTACTTAAACTTTGAAAACATAAAAGGAAAACTGCGAACAAAACTCATTATAGCAAACGAGACAAAAGGAACTATACTGCAATATACGAATGTAATTTACTAATATAAGCTAGGAATTTAATCTAAGTTTTTGGATTATTGCAAAAGATAATATATATAATTATATAATAAATAAATGTGGTAATAAAAAGAAAAAATTATTTAATTTTAAAATGTGTAAAAAATAAAAAAAAATGCTTAAACCAACTGACTCTGGAAGGTACTTTTTCCGCAAATTACTGCAAATGATGCTCACTAGGTTTCTGTGGCTACTAAAGGTATCTGAAAAATAAAAACCATTCTCGAAATATTGACAGACATTTTTATATGTTCCACTTAGCAGAAGTCGCCAGAGGGCACATAGAGAAAACAGTTTCTTAATATTAAGAAAAATTTAGATGTGGCTACTAAAGGTATCTAAAATATACAAAATAAAACCATTTTGGAAATACTGACAGACATTTTTATATGTTGCACTCAGAGGAAGCCGCCAGAGGGCACACTAAGTAAAGAGTTTTCTAATTTTAAGAAAAATTTAGATGAAATAGCGTCAAGTAAAATTTTACTTATTTTAAGAAATCTTTTTGTTAAAATAAGGAAGAGTTACTTGTTATAAAGAAACTATTTCCTTAAAGTAATGAACATTTTTTATTATAGAAAAACTTTTGTAATATAAAGATAACTTTATTTGGAATAGCAGCGTCATATTTAATATAAAACATATCACTTAGTGTTAATAAACTAATTTCTTAAAGACAATTTTACAATTTCAAGTTAAATTTTTCTTATTATTAGGCAACTCTTTTCTGAGTGCTCTAAAATTCATCGCAGTGTTGTTCGTATTGCTCAGGGAATTTCATCGTTACATTTAGACAATTTCAATAGCGCCATAAAACTGTTAAAATGTTAACTTTATGAGTGTCACAAATGTTGATATTAAAAGTCGAATTTTTTTGCTGACACCTCAGAAAAAAATACCTTTTTGCGTGATACGCCGTTCGTTTTTGGGTTTTATTTTTGCAAAATCTAAAAAGCAGTCTTTGTTGATATTTTTTGTATATATTTTTTTGTAATTTTGTTGCTTTCTTAATGACAATAATTAATGTCTGCGCCTTTTTGGGCCACTCCCCTAGTAAAACCGGCAGTGTTGCCAACGTTGTGTGCAAACAAAAGAGTTGCAAATTCGCAATGCTGACACTGACAATTTTGCACTAAATGATATGGGTTTTTACGATTTTTTCTATATTTTTTTTTTAACAAATAAAAATTCTTTACAAAATGTTGCCATTTGTGTTTTGAAATTGTAAGGCAGCTAGGTGTTGCTTTAGAAGGTATTGTGATGTATTTTTTTGGCTGCTGTCACATTTGACATTTTATTGAATTTTCATTTTAATTTCACTTGCTTGCATTTCAGCCATTATTTATAATTATTTTTCAGTGCTGGCAACAATGTACTGCAAATATCAGCATTTTGTAGGTATTTTTGGACACAACTTGTTGATGTTTTCAATGTTTTTTATTATTTTTAGTGCAATTTTCGAGAAACTCTTTTAAAAATACTTTTTCTTTTTATATTTGCACGAGCGAATGATTTCGCGTTTTTATGATGATTAAAACTTATCGCTGAAACGGTTTATGACTGTCATTTATGCTGTGTTCAGACGTTATATTTTTGGGCGAAGTTATGCAAAAGGATTTGATTTGGTTTTTTTTTCCTATTTTTTTTTCAGGGTTATTTCAGTGATTTCTGTGATGAAATGAAATGCTTATTTTAATGGTTTTAATTACAGTTGAAAATGTTTTAATGACATTACGAGATTTGCACTCGTAGTTTTACGATATGATAAAAACATTCTTATGAAAATGTTTTTTTGTGGGTTTGGTGGCGCGGAAGATGTTTTATTTTTATGAAATTATAAAGTGAAAATGAAAAGACAGTGATGAAATTAAATATATTAAGGGGGTGGACAAATTATGAGCTATGCAGCAGTTTAAACTTTATTGCAGTTCTTAGTATTAAAAGGAATATGAAGAATTGAAATTGTTAGAATAAATTATTTATTATTTCAGAGGCAATATTTGAAACTAAAAATATCAAAGACAAGAATGTATACAAATTTGTCAGTGAAAATGTTTGTGAAAATTTTAATTTTTAGTAAAAAATTGAATTTATAGTAACAAATTGGATTTTTAGTGAAAATTTGACTTTTTAGTGAAAAATTGACTTTTTAGTGAAAAATAGAATTTTTAGTGAAGAATTGAATTTTTAGTGAAAAATTTAATTGATTGAAAAATTTAATTTTTAGTGAAAAAATTGAATATTTAGTGAAAAAATTGAATTTTTATTGAAAAAATTGAATTTTTATTGATAATTAGAATTTTTAGTGAAAAATTTAAATTTTTGTGAAAAATTGAATTTTTGTTTACGATTTAGAATTACAATTTACAATTTACAATTTACAATTTACAATTTACAATTTACAATTTACAATTTACAATTTACAATTTACAATTTACAATTTACAATTTACAATTTACAATTTACAATTTACAATTTACAATTTACAATTTACAATTTACAATTTACAATTTACAATTTACAATTTACAATTTACAATTTACAATTTACAATTTACAATTTACAATTTACAATTTACAATTTACAATTTACAATTTACAATTTACAATTTACAATTTACAATTTACAATTTACAATTTACAATTTACAATTTACAATTTACAATTCACAATTTACAATTTACAATTTACAATTTACAATTTACAATTTACAATTTACAATTTATAATTTACAATTTACAATTTACAATTTACAATTTACAATTTACAATTTACAATTTACAATTTACAATTTACAATTTACAATTTACAATTTACAGTTTACAGTTTACAATTTACAATTTTACAATTTTACAATTTACAATTTACAATTTACAATTTACAATTTACAATTTACAATTTACAATTTACAATTTATAATTTACAATTTACAATTTACAATTTACAATTTACAATTTACAATTTACAATTTACAATTTACAATTTACAATTTACAATTTACAATTTACAATTTACAATTTACAATTTACAATTTACAATTTACAATTTACAATTTACAATTTACAATTTACAATTTACAATTTACAATTTACAATTTACAATTTACAATTTACAATTTACAATTTACAATTTACAATTTACAATTTACAATTTACAATTTACAATTTACAATTTACAATTTACAATTTACAATTTACAATTTACAATTTACAATTTACAATTTACAATTTACAATATACAATATACAATTTACAATTGACAATTTACAATTTACAATTTACATTTTACAATTTACAATTTACAATCACAATTTACAATTTACAATTTACAATTTACAATTTACAATTTACATTTTGCAATTTACATTTTGCAATTTACAATTTACAATTTTTATTTTAAAAATTTTTCAATTTGATAATATTACAAATTTGCAAATATTACAACTTTAAAAATATATATTAAATAAAATTTAGAAATCCTTACTTTAATCATTAGCTGTCAATTAATGCACATTTTATTTACATTCAATTTTGTGCCCTGCAAAGTGCATGCTTAATGCGTAAATTTCTAATTTAAATGCTGCAGCAAATATTCAAATAAAGTTCCCTCGATACAACTCAAATAATAATAATAACAGCATTAAGTAAATGCAGCATGATACAAAATTTACTTGCTAAGGCAATTAATAAAGTGCAAACACACACACGGATCTAAACATTGACAATTACAAACGATAATTAAGTTTATAGATGGTTCGCAAATTTACTTATACGACAGAAATGACAGATTATCCTTTGCAAGGAGCCAACTGGGAGGGAGGTGAGATGAGGCTAATAATGCTGCTTAGATTAATGCGAAAACTTATGGCAATGGAAAATGTAGAAGTTAGGTAAGGGGGTCCGGTCTATAATATGAGTCGAGACGCAATTTTGTTGCATTATCAACATGATTGCGCATATTATTTACATAAGTGTTGCATGTGATATAAATGTTGTTGTATTTGTGTTGTTTTAATTGTTGTTGTAATTGTACTTGTTCTTATAGTGATGCCATTGCAATAAATTGATACCAAAGCCAATGCCATTAATCATCACTTGTCACTGGAAGGTGTCTCCGATATTGGGCAGCTAATAAATCGCATCGATCAGCATAACTTAGTTGCTATTTGAAGCATTTGCCAACAGGCAGCAGCAGAGTCTGATAACTAAGGCCTATCGTATTTACTTTAGGTCCCCGAGGTGGTTGGGTGTTCTTAATTAGGTTTTACTTTGTAATACTCAGATTAGTCTGAATATGTTTAAAGTTAATTTTTATTTTGAGTTGTTAAAAATGATTTTTTAGTGAAAAATTGATTTATAAATCAAAATTTTAATTTTAGTGAAAAATTGATTTTTAAAGAAAATCTGAATTTTTAGTGAAATCTAAATATTTCGAAAAAATTGAATTTTTTGGTTAAAGTTTAATTTTTCAGTGAACAACTTTTAGAGAAAAATTTTATTTTCAGTGAAAATTATAATTTTATTCATAAATTAAATTTTTATTGACAATGTAAATTTTTAGTGAAAAATTTAATTTTTAGTGAAAAAATTTAATTTTTTAAGTAAAAAATGTATTTTTAGTGAAAATTGAATTTTAGTAAAAAATTTAGTTGTTAGTGAAAAATTGAAATTTAACTAAAAAAAATATTTTTTAGTGTAAAATTGAATTTGTAGTGCAAAAATTGAATTTTTAGTGAAAAATTGAATTTTTAGTGAAAAATTAAATTTTTAATGAAATTTGAATTTTTTGTAAAAATAAGAGGAGCATTTATATAAAAATTTAATTTTTAATGAAATTTGAATTTTTAGTAAAAATTTATTTTATAATGAAAAATTTAATTTTTAGTAAAACATTAAATTTTTAGTGAAAAATTGAATTTTTAGTGAAAAATTGAATTTATAGTGAAAAATGTAATTTTTAGTGAAAAATTTAATTTTTAGCGAAAATTCAATTTATAATGAAAAATTGAATTTTTAGTGAAAAAATGAATTTTTAGTGAAAAATTGAATTTTTAGTGTAAAATTGAATTTTTAGCAAAAATTTAATTTATAATGAAAAATTGAATTTTTAGTGAAACATTAAATTTTTAGTGAAAAATTGAATTTTTAGTGAAAAATTGAATTTTTAGTGAAAATTGAATTTTTAGTGAAAAATTGAATTTTTAATGAAAAATTGAATTTTTTAGTGAAAATTTGAATTTTTTAGTGAAAAATTGCATTTATAGTGAATTCTGTATTTTTTTTTAGTAAAAATGGAAAATTGAATTTTAAATGAAAAACAAAATTTGTGACATATGGAAGACAACACAAATTTTAAAATTTTTGCCAATTTTATTTTCGGTTTTCATTGCATATTTTATGCAAATGCTTGTTATTCATTTTTACAGCCCGCAGCATAATTTATTATTTTAGCTAAAAAAAGGAATTTATATTTATTTTAATGTTTTTCTGAAATCAGTTTTCGTTTTTTTTTCCTTCTTTGGATTGTACTTTCTTTTGTGGTGCTCGTCACATGAGCAGGACATCATAAGAACACCGCATCATGTATGCGCTTGAGCTGCTTAATGTCCTCGAGTGCTTGTTTTCTGTTTGGCTACGCATTTGCATTTGTTTTTATTATATTGCAGAGATTTTGCAAAAAGGATTTTTCAGCTTTGCATTTGGCTCTTGTGGTTTAAGTTTGTTCCTTATTATTTTTTTTTGTTTGCTCTGCATATAATTGTCAATAAAAATTTACCGTGCGGAAAATTTGTTGTGCAAACAAAAATATAAAATTTTTCATTTCATTTGATGGCTGCAAGGATATGCTGCAGGATCTTGTAAAGACGAAAACCTAAAAAGAGTAAAAAGAAACAATTGAAATGCATAAATGCTAATAAGAGGAGCATTTATAACTTCTATATTATTTCAAAAAATATATTTTAAAATGTCCTTAATTATATCAATTGCTTGAATGCCTAAAAGTATGCTATAGATTTACTTAAAGCTGAATTATACAGAGTCAATGCAACAATTTGTTTAAATTTTAATAAAGAGGCCCCTTATATCACACTTTCGATGCCAATTACTTAGCCCACGGCTTAAATGTAACACCAGCATCTAATGTAAAATAAATTGGATTATCCTTTGATTCATCTGCTGCATTCTGCTTCTTTCTCGTCATCGTCATCTTCTATTTCTGCTTCTACTTCTACTTCTGCCTGCTGCGTCCAAGAATAATTTATGACTGAACCATATTTCAAATGTCCTTTCAATGCAGCTGCATGTGCAATGTATGCCTAATGCCTATGTGGTGTTTGAGGCGATAATTGTATCCGACAAATATTCTGATTTGATTTGCCATCGAAATCATTCTCCGGCAAATAGGTATTTATATAATTTGTCGATGCACTCAAGTGTCAAAGTAATTTAAAACACTTGTCCGTTTTCTATAATATAGTATCTGGCTGTCCGTCGGTCTCTGAGTGTGAGTAAGTAATGCCTTAAAGCAATTACTGTAGCAGGCTGTGCAATTTATGTAATAGTCTTTGCGCCCATAGAACTAATGCATTTCTGTGGAAACACATTGGGGCAAACATGTAAATGACAAATTTTTGATATTAATTTAAAAGATTTGTATTTGTATAAATTGTAATTTATATTAATAGTTGAATTAAATTTAATAGAAAAATCAAAGAGAAAAATTATAAAATTCAAATTCAAAATAACTATTTCAATACAAATGAAAATTTTCTTAAAAATTTCAATTTTTCACTAAAAATTAAATTTTCACTATATAATAAATTTTTCACTAAAATTCAATTTTACACTAAAATTTCAATTTTTCACTAAAATTTCAATTTATCACTATAAATTCAATTTTTCACTAAAAATTCAATTTTTCACTAAAAATTCAATTTTTTACTAAAAGTTCAATTTTTCAGTAAAAATTCAATTTTTCACTACAAATTCAATTTTTCACTAAAATTAAATTTTTCACTAAAAATTCAATTTATTACTAAAAATTAAATTTATCACTAAAAATTCAATTTTTTACTAAAAATTCAATTTTTTACTACAAATTCAATTTTTCACTAAAATTCAATTTTTCACTAAAAATTCAATTTATTACTAAAAATTAAATTTATCACTAAAAATTCAATTTTTTACTAAAAATTCAATTTTTTACTACAAATTCAATTTTTCACTAAAATTCAATTTTTCACTAAAAATTCAATTTATTACTAAAAATTAAATTTATCACTAAAAATTCAATTTTTTACTAAAAATTCAATTTTTCACTAAAAATTCAATTTTTCACTCAAAATTCAATTTTTCACTAAAAATTCAATTTTTCACTATAAATTAAATTTTTCACTAAAAATTCAATTTTTCACTAAAAATTCAATTTTTCACTAAAAATTCAATTTTTTACTAAAAGTTCAATTTTTCAGTAAAAATTCAATTTTTCAATAAAAATTAAATTTTTCACTAAAAATTCAATTTTTCACTAAAAATTAAATTTTTCACAAAAAATACAATTTTTCACTAAAAATTCAATTTTTCACTAAAAATTCAATTTTTCACTAAAAATTAAATTTTTCACTACAAATTCAATTTTTCACTAAAATTAAATTTTTCACTAAAAATTAAATTTTTCACTAAAAATTAAATTTTTCACTAAAAATTCAATTTTTCACTAAAAATTCAATTATTCACTAAAAATTATTCACTAAAAATTCAATTTTTCACTAAAATTTCAATTTTTCACTAACAATTCAATTATTCACTAAAAATTATTCACTAAAATTTCAATTTATCACTAAAATATCAATTTTTCACTAAAAATTCACTTTTTCACTAAAAATTCAATTTTCCACTAAAAATTCCACTTTTCACTAAAAATTCAATTTTCCACTAAAAATTTAATTTTTCACTAAAAATTCAATTATTCACTAAAAATTCAATTATTCACTAAAAATTCAAATTTTCACTAAAAATTCAATTTTTCACTAAAATTCAATTTTTTACTAAAAATTCAATTTTTCACTAAAATTCAATTTTTTACTAAAAATTCGATTTTTCACTAAAATTCAATTTTTCACTAAAAATTCAATTTTTCACTAAAAATTCAATTTTTCACTAAAAATTCAATTTTTTACTAAAAATTCAATTTTTCACTAAAAATTAAATTTTTCACTAAAAATTAAATTTTTCACTAAAAATTCAATTTTTCACTAAAAATTTAATTTTTCACTAAAAATTCAATTTTTCACTAAAAATTCAATATTTCAATTTTTCACTAAAAATATTTAATCAAAAATTAAATTTTTCAATACAAATTAAATATTTCACTAAAAATTCTACTTTTCACTAAAAATTCAATTTTTCACTAAAAATTCAATTTTTCACTAAAAATTCAATTTTTCACTATAAATTCAATTTTTCACTAAAAATTCAATTTTTCACTAAAAATTCAATTTTTCACTAAAAATTCAATTTTTTACTAAAAATTCAATTTTTCAGTAAAAATTAAATTTTTCACTAAAAATTCAATTTTTCAGTAAAAATTAAATTTTTCAGTAAAATTCAATTTTTAGTAAAAATTCAATTTTTCACTAAAAATTCAATTTTACTTAAAATTCAACTTTTCCCTAAAAATTCAAATTTTCACTAAAAATTAAATTTTTCACTAAATTTCAATTTTTCACTAAAATGTTCACTAAAATTCAATTTTTCACTTAAAATTAAATTTTTCACTAAAAATTAAATTTTTCACTAAAAATTCAATTTTTCATTAAAAATTCAATTATTCACTAAAAATTATTCACTAAAAATTCAATTTTTCACTAAAATTTCAATTTTTCACTAACAATTCAATTATTCACTAAAAATTATTCACTAAAATTTCAATTTATCACTAAAATATCAATTTTTCACTAAAAATTCACTTTTTCACTAAAAATTCAATTTTCCACTAAAAATTCCACTTTTCACTAAAAATTCAATTTTCCACTAAAAATTTAATTTTTCACTAAAAATTCAATTATTCACTAAAAATTCAATTATTCACTAAAAATTCAAATTTTCACTAAAAATTCAATTTTTCACTAAAATTCAATTTTTTACTAAAAATTCAATTTTTCACTAAAATTCAATTTTTTACTAAAAATTCGATTTTTCACTAAAATTTAATTTTTCACAAAAAATTCAATTTTTCACTAAAAATTCAATTTTTCACTAAAAATTCAATTTTTCACTAAAAATTCAATTTTTTACTAAAAATTCAATTTTTCACTAAAAATTCAATTTTTCACTAAAAATTCAATTTTTCACTAAAAATTTAATTTTTCACTAAAAATTAAATTTTTCACTAAAAATTCAATATTTCAATTTTTCACTAAAAATATTTAATCAAAAATTAAATTTTTCAATACAAATTAAATATTTCACTAAAAATTCTATTTTTCACTAAAAATTCAATTTTTCACTAAAAATTCAACATTTCACTAAAAATTCAATTTTTCCCTAAAAATTAAATTTTTCAATAAAAATTCAATTTTTCATTAAAAAAAATTTCAAAATATGTTTTTTTTTTCACTAATATTTAAACTTTTGCATAAAATATTTCTAAGAATATCTCTAGAAAAAATGTTCTCTATTATTATTCCCTAAATATGTAGTGATTACCATTGATGTAAATACCCTTGTGTACATTATTTGTTACCGGTTTAAAATTCGCCACACTGCAGAATTAAAAACACATTTTCTCCCAACACACCAAACGTCAAAATTAACGTATAGCAATTTTCTCCAACAAAAAGGAAAAACCACAAAAACCCAACAGCGAAAAACAAACGATTTTGTCCTATAAAAAAATTATGCAAATTGTGGGGTTTTTTGATTTTTACGCCTGGAAGGATTTAAGTACATTTAAAATGTTATAACATATTCATGGAAAATATATACTTACGCAATGTCTGTGGCAAATGACAATCAAAGTAAAAATAAAAAATATACAAAAAATTCGAATATTCATTGCAGACTTTAACGGTGTCGTCCTGCTTTACCGTGTCTATTATCCTTTGACAATTGTTTGCATACATGCAGCAGCACAACCTCAAACGTCAAACCAACTGTGAATTATAAACAAATTGAAAAAAAGAGCAAAAAAAAAATATGAAAATCAGTTAAGGTTTTTTTTTCTATATTGGTAAGGTTAGCATTCGCAATTTAATGACAATCTACCGAAAGACGAATCAAATTTGAATTCCATAAAAATCACTGAACTGCGTCAAAAGCGAAAAAATCACTTTTAAAATGTCCAGAGAGGGAGGAAAGAGGGTGATGCATGTGGTGATGGCATGAGGAAAATACGGAAAATAAGGAAAATGTGAAAAATGTTGCTGGTTGATTAGCATACGCAACTGATTTACATACGCAAATTGCTGCTGTCGCGATGTAAGAATATTTTATACAAATTGACAAAGGGGTGAAAGTCGTGGAAAATAAAATAAAATGCCTCAGATTAAGTTGTAGCGCGCGAATAAAGGGTAACATGTTGTAATTTATATGTGAAAAATATACAAGCAAAATAAAACAATAATGCTTATATAAATTGCCTACAAAAAGGATGTCAGGACACTGAAGTCAATTTGTGCGTTTGTTGACAACGTGTAAGTTGAGTAAATTTACATGTTCCGAAATGTAAGATGCTGTGAAGATATCGAAAAAAATAAGGGTACCCTGGGAAAATCGAAAAAACTAAGATTTGTTTTAGAAAAACTAAAAAAATAGCTGGTAAGTTCAAATCCACCACGCAGTAAGAGTTAGTATTATGTATCCGATAAATCTGTATTTTTAGTCTAATTTCAAGTATTTTTTTTTAGTAAAAAATTAAATTTGTAATGAAAAATTGAATTTTTAGTAAAAATTTTAATTTTTAGTGAAAAATTGTATTTTTGGTGAAAATTTTGAATTTTGAGAAAAAATTTAATTTTGAGGGAAAAATTTAATTTGAGTGAAAATTTCAATTTTTAGTGAAAAATTGAATTTTGAGTAAAAATTTAATTTTGAGTGAAAATTTAAATTTTTAGTGAAAATTTCAATTTTTAGTGAAAATGGAATTTTGAGTAAAAATTTAATTTTGAGTGAAAAATTTAATATTGAGTGAAAAATTTTATTTTGAGTCAAATTTTTATTTTTGACTGAACAATTGAATATTGAGAAAAAAATTTAATTTTGAGTGAAAAATTAAATTTTGAGGGAATAATTGAATTTTGAGAAAAATTTAATTTTGAGTGAAAATTTCAATTTTTAGTGAAAATTTCAATTTTTAGTGAAAATGGAATTTTGAGTAAAAATTTAATTTTGAGTGAAAAATTTAATATTGAGTGAAAAATTTGAGTGAAAATTTAAATTTTTAGTGAAAATTTCAATTTTAAGTGAAAATGGAATTTTGAGTAAAAATTTAATTTTGAGTGAAAAATTTAATATTGAGTGAAAAATTTTATTTTGAGTCAAATTTTTATTTTTGACTGAACAATTGAATATTGAGTAAAAAATTTAATTTTGAGTGAAAAATTAAATTTTGAGGGAATAATTGAATTTTGAGAAAAATTTAATTTTGAGTGAAAATTTCAATTTTTAGTGAAAATTTAAATTTTTAGTGAAAATGGAATTTTGAGTAAAAATTTAATTTTGAGTGAAAAATTTAATATTGAGTGAAAAATTTAATTTTGAGTCAAATTTTTAATTTTGACTGAACAATTGAATATTGAGTAAAAAATTTAATTTGAGTGAAAAATTAAATTTTGAGGGAATAATTGAATTTTGAGTAAAAAATTTAATTTTGAGTGAAAAATTTAATATTGAGTAAAAAATTTAATTTTGAGTGATAAATTTAATATTGCGTAAAAAATTTAATTTTGAGTGAAAAATTTTATTGTGAGTGAACAATTGAATTTTGAGTAAAAAATTTAATTTTGAGTGAAAAATTGATTTTGAGTGAAAATTTGAATTTTGAGTGAACAATTTAATTTTGAGCGAACAATTTAATTTTAGTAAAAAAATAATTTTTAATGAAAAATTAAATTTTTTTGAAAAATTGAATTTTTGTGAAAAAATGAGTTTTTAGTAAAAATTGAATTTCTACAGAAAAATTAAAAAATTAGTGACGGATTGAATTTCGTAGTGAAATTATTAGTTTTAAGAGGAAAATTTGATTCTACAATACATTTTTTTGTTTAATTAAGAAAAGTTTTGCTTTCTTCCATAAGTAATTCGGCAGCAGCAGCACGTGCCACAATCACACTTCTTGATCTTTTTTCCAGGCATTGAAGTGACTGTAATATTATACACTTGACCCATTTAAAGATCATCCAAAAAATGACTACCCACCCAATAAACATGAAAAGACTAAGAAAAAAAAAATAAAAATCTTAACACGAAAAGATGCATTTCTTTTAGTAAATTTCTAACATAATTAAAAATTAAAAACGACACAAGAAGAAAACTTTCACTAATTGCACAAAAGTGAGTCGCGCGCGCGCACGCGTCACAAGTGCAACACTCGAGCAGTATTTTGACTTTTGAAACTACTGTGCGTACGGTAAACTCAAGTAGCTCTTAAATCATCATAAAGCAGAAAATGATATAAAAAATCATATTTCTTTTATCGCGATCAAAACGACGCAGGGCAGCAGCAGCATCAGCATTGTCTGTAAAATGCAGGCAATCAGTCGAAGAAGTAGCGACGACCGACCGTCGTCAATGTTTCGAGGGCAACAAGTGGTAAGAACCACGCACGGTTTTTGGCTTGGTTTACGAGTTATAAAATACGATGCTGAATTGCAATTTACGTAGTTGCATTGTTGCTGCTGCTGATTATGTTGCTGTCGCTGATGATCATGTTGCAGCTAAAGAGGCAGCTGCTGCTGATGATTATTGTATATATGACAAGACAGTTCTTATTAAAGTTGTTGTTGTCGTTGTGTCAGCCTGCTGCTGAACACGTGCAACAAAACAAACAGTTCCATGTCTGCCTCTTGGCCACCGCACAATAAAAAAAAGTCCGTCATTCTGTTAGGTTTATGACGATCAGCCGCATGAAGCAGATCGCCTTGATGTGCTGCACACTGGAACAAATTAAAAAATCTGTTTAAAATCAGAATAAAAAGTTAAACATTATTTTACTGTATACGTTTTGTTTAAAAACATAAACTGTAAAATGCACAAATTTTGAAACTTTAAATAAAATAATTAATAGTTAAATCAAAAAAGATGAACTTAAGAAAATCACTTCTTCTTGTTAAGATTAAAATACATTGATAACCATTTTTTCTGCTTCGAGTCTACTTAACTTGATATTTAAAATCAGCTTAAATAAAAACCCTCTAATAAAAATCTTTAAATCAGGAAAATAACTTCTTGCTAAAATGATTATAAAAGACGAATGCCAAATTTGTTTTTAATTAGAATATTTTTTTTGTTGTTTTCGTTCGACAATCATTTCTAAATTTCTGTATATAGTGATTTTAAATTTGATAATCGTATCTAGAATCATCTGTCAACTCAATATTTCTGAATTTTTAAAATCAAGGTACTCAGAAACGATTAATCAATAAATCTTTAAATAAAGAAAAAAACTTCTTGATATCAAAAATATAAAGACAATTTTGGTATCAAATATAATTAACCATGTTCCGGCTTTCGATCGAATTCCGATCGAATTTCATATAAAATTTTTAAACAAACTGTTTTGAATTCGATGCACACGAGATGGATAACTATACTAAAATATAATATTAAAAATTCACTAGTGTTATAGACAGCTAGACCTTCTTGACATTAAGAAGAAATGACCAAATGGCAAGAAATGTTAAGAAATATTTATGTCATCAAAAATCATTGTTTTGTGAATACGTTAGGAAAAAAATCTGTATATAGCACTGTGAATTGTAATGCTCTGTGTAACAGAGCCAATCATATTTTTATTATTAAGAAGAAATAATATATAAAAACAAGAAGTTTAAATGTAATAATATATAATATTTTATTCCAAATATATTTTAATTAGAATTTGAATTCAACTGTTTCATCTGAATTTATCTAATTATACAAATTTATTCCGAAGATTTTAATAGCAATTTGTTTCACTGTCAAACACAATACCCACAATAATAAGCAAAAGATATGCCACACTTTGACATTTAAATGGCAACAATGGCGTGCGTTTTGCCACATAAAGAAGGAGCTGATCTGCCAGTTGATGTTCTTGCAGCAGTCAAGATCAGTGCTTAAAGACAGCAGTCAACATACATATTATAACTTATAATAAAAATATCAATTTACAGATATTAAAGACGAGGAACATAAAGTTAATTTAGTGAACACACGTTCAAATGGTAGCTTTTAATCAATTTGAACTAAAAATGTAATTTCTAATAATAATAAATGTTTCACTCAAAACTTTAAATTAAACTTTATATTACTAAATACATTTTTGTTTATAAATTCAATTGTTTTTAATAAAAAAATAATTTAATTTTGCTATAAAATTTTTTTTTTTTATTTAAATTATCACCAAAAATTTTATATTTAACTAATAAGTCAATTTTACACTAAAAATTCGATTATACACTTAAAATTAAATTTTTCATTAAAATTGAATTCTTAAGTAAAAATTAAATTTGTCACTAAAATTAAATTTTTCACTAAAATTTAAAATTTTTTTCCAAAAACTCAAAATTTCACTTTTAGTTAAAAATTAAATTTTTCATTAAAATTCAATTTGTCACTAAAAATTCAATTTTTCACTAAAAAATTCAATTTTTCACTAAGAATTCAATTTTTCACTAAGAATTCAATTTTTCACTAAAAATTCAATTTTTCACTAAGAATTCAATTTTTCACTAAAAATTCAATTTTTCACTAAAAATTCAATTTTCACTAAAAATTCAATTTTCACTAAAAATTTAATTTTCACTAAAAATTCAATTTTTCAATAAAAATTCAATTTTTCAATAATAATTCAATTTTTCAATAAAAATTCAATTTTCACTAAAAATTCAATTTTCATTAAAAATTCAATTTTCACTAAGAATTAAATTTCTCACTAAAAATTCAATTAGTCTCTAAAAATTTAATTTTTCACTAAAAATTTAATTTTTCACTAAAAATTAAATTTTTCACTAAAAATTCAATTTTTCACTAAATATTAAATTTTTCACTAAAAACTTCAATTTTTCACTAAAAATTAAATTTTTCACTAAAAATTAAATTTTTCACTAAAAAATTCAAATTTTTGCTATATATTCAATTTTTCATAAAAATTCAATTTTTCACAAAAAAATCAATATTTCATAAAAATATTGAATAAAAAAATAAAAAAAATTTCACTAAAAATTCAATTTTTCACTAAAAATTCAATTTTTCACTAAAAATTCAATTTTTCACTAAAAATTCAATTTTTCACTAAAAATTCAATTTTTCACTAAAAATTCAATTTTTCACTAAAAATTCAATTTTTCACTAAAAACTCAATTTTTCACTAAAAATTTAATTTTTCACTAAAAATTCAAATTTTCACTAAAAATTCAATTTTTCACTAAAAATTAATTTTTCACTAAAAATTCAATTTCACACTAAGAATTCAATTTTTCACTAAAAATTCAATTTTTCACTAAGAATTCAATTTCACACTAAAAATTAAATTTTTCACTAAAAACTCAATTTTGAACTAAAAACTCAATTTTTCACTAAAAATTCAATTTTTCACTAAAAACTCAATATTTCACTAAAAATTAAATTTTTCACTAAAAATTCAATTTTTCACTAAAAATTCAATTTTTCACTAAGAATTCAATTTTTCACTAAAAATTCAATTTTTTTTACTAAAAATTCAATTTTTAACTAAAAATTCAATTTCACACTTAAAATTAAATTTTTCACTAAAAACTAAATTTTTCACTAAAAATTCAATTTTTCAAAAAAACTCAATTTTTCACTAAAAATTCAATCACTAATAATTCAATTTTTCACTAAAAATTCAATCACTAAGAATTCAATTTTTCACTAAAAATTCCATTTTTCACTAAAAATTCAATTTTTCACTAAAAATTCAATTTTTCACAAAATATTCAATTTTTCACAAAAATTCAATTTTTCACTAAGAATTCAATTTTTCACTAAAAATTCAATTTTTCACAAAACATTCAATTTTTCACAAAAATTCAATTTTTCACTAAAATTTCAAATTTTTACTAAAACCTCAAAATTTCACTAAAAATTTAAATTTTCAATATAAATTCAATTTGTCACTTAAACCTCAATTTTTCCACTAAAAAAATCAATTTTCACTATAAATTTCACTAAAAATTTAAATTTTCAATATAAATTCAATTTTTCACTTAAACCTCAATTTTACAACTAAAAATTAAATTTTTCACTATAAATTATTCATTAAATATTAAATGTTTTAGTATAAATTCAATATATCATTAAATGCAATTTTTCACTAAAAATTAATTTTATCACTAAAAAATAAATTTGTCACTAATTTTTTTTTATTAAAAATTAAATTTTTCATTAAAATGTAAATTGTTCACAAAAAATTTAATTTATCACTAAAATGTAATTTTTTCACTTAAAAAATCAATTTTTACTAAACATTGAATATTCCTCAAAAATTGTAATTTTATTGCCCATAATTTTTAATTTCCCATACCTTCCATCAGTATTTTGAAGTTCATAGAATTCCTCTATGTCTTTACAAAGTTTGAATTTATCGCAATTAGATCTTGACACAAGCTTTCATTTATAAATTACTTTAATTTAATTTTTTCTCAAGCATTAAAAAATTCGTCACTTTATGATGTAAACCCCAAAAAATTCGAAATATTTTTCAAAACGATTGTTTGATAAATAATGCTTTCTAATTAACTACATCGTCTAACTGGCCACAAGATTAATTTGTGGTCCAGACTACTTGGTGTTATTGTTCCGTGCAACGAAGACCACTTCATTTAAGTAAATGCAATAAATCTTTGCATCAAAACGAGACCCCCATCAAGTGAATCAAGAAACCACATCAAACTTATCTAAACCCAAAAAAAATAAAAAAAGAAATAACATCACGTTGCAACGTTTAATTGGCTTTTTTCGAAAAACATATGGATCCTAAAGAGCTACACATTTTTATTTTAAAACTCACAAATACTTTACAATTAAATTTGAGCGATAATATCGAAAATGCAACATAGTTGGTTACCCAACAACATTCTTCATTCAGTTCAGTTCAGTGCAGTCCATCCAAAGCCCATAAATATTATGTCTCGTGAAATACATCTTCATGACACCTTTTGTTGTGATGATCTGTGTCTGTTATACAAAAAAAAAAAAATACCGAAAAATGTGTCCATTTCATTTATTGCTATGCTGTTCATTAATAATGTTTTGCTTTTCGGAAAGCGATATAAAAAATTCTTAGAAATTTTTGCATTTTCTATTTTTTTTTATAGGAGCTCTAGACTTTCTGTGGAAAATCACAATGACAACAACAAACAACATTTTTTTTTCTAGTAAGTGGCACAGAAAATAGTTATGCCTTTTTAAGTTTATTTTTTTCTGTTTTTAATGTTTATTAAAAATTACTTTTGATTAGTTTAGCATCGCACACATGTGCCGCTCATCAGCGCTTAATTGTCTAACGTTTTGAGTTATATTTTTTTATATATTTTTCTTTTTTTCTTATATTTTTTATACACTTTTATGTCAGTCACTTTATATTTTCGCTTTTGTTAAATTAATGTTTTTTACCGCTTTTTCCTTTTTGCTCCACATTTACTATATGTTTTATGTCTTTTTGAACGACTCGTTAGCAACGTAATTGTCTCAAAAATGCATTTATTATTAAAATTATTTTATTTCTCGGTTTTTGGGTTTTTTTTTCCTTTTTTGACAGTTTTTGATGGATTTTTATTTTTTGTTATTTTTATAACTTCTCTAGGCCTCCTCGTATTGTCGCTGCTTTGCTTTATAACTCTTTGAGCAATAATGCATTTTATGCATTTTCGTTTTGTACTAAAAAGGGGCTACACATTTTTATATGTTGCTCATTAAATATCATTAATTTTTGAGAATATCAGTTTTTTTTATAATGCTTCAATCCAATTGTTAGATTTGGTAATTTGCAGTTTAATGATAGTTTGATTTAACATAGAGTGCATTTTTCCCAATAATATTTTTAATAGCATTCTTAAGAATGTATGTTAATTAATGATTTTTGTGTCACTATTTGGGAAAAATATTGTTTATACTTTATAAAAGATGCCTCTTATATTTGCCACACGTGTCTGTGGTTAAACGTTTAATTTCTGTTTTTTTTTTAATAAGTTCCCAATTTTACCATTTACTTAAGGACTGCGTCGAATAAAATTGTCCATTACATATCTTCCCATAATGTGCTATTGCAAGATTAAAATTAAAAAATTTGATCATAGTAGCTCTGAATTAAATGGCAGAAAATAATTTGTGTCAGTTTGTGTATATATGCAAAATTTATTTAACGCGAAAATGGCAAACGAAGTGGAAGTGCGAGAAAATATAATTAAAATTTTTCAAAAACAACCTAGTTGGTCTTTTAAAAAAATTGCCAAGGAGGTAGGGGCTAACCCTAAGAACATTTCTCGCATTATCAACCGCTTTGAGGAAGACCTGAGTATTGATCGGAAGAAAGGTTCTGGTAAAAAAAAGCCCACATGATCGTGAAAAGTCGAAGAAGGTTGTGAATATTTTAAAGAAAGGTCCAAGCATATCCGGAAGGAAATTGGCGAGAAAGGCGGATTGCTCAGAATCTTTCGTGCGCAGAACTAGGAAAGAAGCTGGGCTGAAGACGTACAATATCCAAAAAGTTCCGGAGAGTAATGCCGTCAAGAATGAAACCGCAAAACAACGAGCTAAAAAGCTGAACCAAGATTTTTTTTTTAAATCGATTGCTGCATAATGGACCTCGAAACTTATGTTTTAGCGGACTTTTCTCAGCTACCTGGGCAGGAATTTTATACAGCCGATTCTCGAGGAAATGTCGCTGAAAAATTCAAATAAAAAAAAATGACAAAATTCCCAAAGAAATTCCTTGTTTGGCAGGCAATTTGCAGTTGTGGAAAAAGGAGCAGCTCATTCGTGACATCGGGTACAATTAATAGCGAAATATATGTGAAGGAATGCTTGCAAAAGAGATTGCGTCCATTTTAACCCAACATGAAGTGTCCACATTTTTTTGGCTGACCTCGCTTCATGTCACTACAGTAAAACGGCCTTAGAGTGGATCCAATAAAATGCAGTGATTTTGGTGCCTAGAGAAGCCAGTCCACCAAACTGTACAGAACTCAGGCCGATTGAGAGATACTGGGCTTAAGTAAAAAGGGAGATGAAGACAACAAAAAAGTGGCCAAAGACCTTCAAGACTTTAAAAGAAAGTGGTCTTCAGCAGCTGTGAGGGTGTCGGACACTACCATTACAACATTAATGGAAGAGGTTCCGGAAAAATTATAACTTTTTATTAAAAAATATTAATTTCTGGTTTTTTATATTTTTTTTAAATCTAAAAATAATTTGCAAAATAAAATATTTTATTCTATAAAAATTCGATTACTAGATTTCTAGATTTTTTCATTTTTGTAGCGGACAATTTTATTCGACGCAGTCCTTATTTAAGCGTTTGGTGATTTTTTTAAATTTTACAAATTAAATACTAAATTTAGCACTGAAAAAAAATTGCAGTAATAATTACTGCTTGAAATTAAGTATTAATTGCACAGAAAAAAGTACTAAATACTTTGTATATATTTATAAATATTTAGTGCTTCAACACATATCGTGTTATAGTTTCACCTGAGGCCACTCGGCCATTTTATTCTATGTGGATAGGTGACAATATTACAATCTCTTACAAAACACTGGGTGTGAAATGTCCGCAGGCGCTCTTTAATTCAACATAACAAAAAGGTGTTTACTTTCATGTTACTTAAATTACTTTTTAAATGTACCTTGTTTTCAATATGCTAATGTAATTAAAATGAAATAGACCCATGTAAAAAAATGCAAATGTGCGCAAAATTTTAAAAGTGTCAACTGCCATAACTCCTAGAAAATAGACAAACTAAAAATTCTCCTATGCGGCTGTTCTATATATTAGTTCTCATAATTATATAGCAAAACCGTTGCATAATTAATAGCGACAGTTGGCTACATCACTTAAAGCAATTGTTAAAGTGTTGTTAAATTTGCAAAAACCTAATTGCAATCATATAATTAGGACACATAAAAATGTACTTACTGCACGAAAACTAGACCGGAGCTCATTAAAATAGATAAAATAGAGAGTTGTCGCTTTAACTAGGCGACAGTAATTATCGGCACCGCCATAACTCACGACATACGCCACATCTTGGCAACGATCACAGGGTACAAGAATCATAGGGTTCAAGAATCATAGGGTTTAAAGATCATAGGGCGATCACATAGCGCTTAAATGGTGCCAAACAGATAATTATAGCTGACAGCTTACCGCATAGAGCACCACAAAAAGGACCTCAACTATTTTCTAGGAATTATAATGAGTGCAAAATATGGGAAATTTACATTTTAACGGCTAAAACATGTCTATTTTGACATAAACTTTTATAAAATACTTCTATAATTTAAATAACTCGTAGGCACGCAGTCAGTTTGGCGAAATTATTTTTGAAATATTGCGTCGCTTAGTCACTGTTCTTTCATGCGAATTGCAAACCGTTTTGCTAATCCTTGAACCGTGGCTAAATATCCTTATAGAGCATTTAGTAAGTCACACACGAAGTGAATTTTTTTTTTGAGGCTCTTTTTAATTTAAATTTCATATTGAACGGGTTACCATTTGTCTAGGAGTGACGCATTTGTGGCAGAGTATTTATTACCAGCAGCACCACTTGGTGGTCGAGGAACTTTATAGTGACTGAATTATGGCCTTCTATATGCGGGGTCTTCGTCCGTGTAAGCAACACCTGAGCCACAAGTATCAATATATATGGCGGACATTGCTTAATGATATCCTTATTGCCGAATTATCGGGGTTAACAATTACGGCAAATTATGTTTTAAGTAACAAAAAGGGATGTAAAAAAACAAGGAAATTACACTAAAGCAACAGCATTAATGCACAGGACTAGAGGATATGTGAGGATAAGTACACTGAGCAAAAATAATAATCTCTCAAAAAAAAAAAAACATTTCACAAAAAAATTCAATTTTTCACAAAAATTTCGATTTATCACTAAAAATTCAATTTTTCACTAAAAATTAAATTTTTCACTAAAAATTCACTATTTCACTAAAAATTCAATTTTTCACTAAAAATTCACTTTTTCACTAAAAATTCAATTTTTCATTCAAAATTCAATTTTTTACTAAAAATTCAATTTTTCACTAAAAATTCAATTTTTCACTAAAAATTCAATTTTTCACTAAAAATTCAAATTTTCACTAAAAAAAATTCCATTTTTCACTAAAAATTCAATTTTTCACTAAAAATTCAATTTTTCACTAAAAATTCAATTTTTCACTAAAAATTCAATTTTTCACTAAAAATTAATTTTTTCACTAAAAATTAAAATTTTCACCTATAATTAATTTTTCACTAAACATTCAATTTTTAACTAAACATTCAATTTTTCACTAAAAATTCAATTTTTCACTAAAAATTCAATTTTTCACTAAAAATTAAATTTTTCACTAAAAATTCAATTTTTCACTAAAAATTCAATTTTTCACTAAAAATTCTATTTTTCACTAAAAATTCAATTTTTCACTAAAAATTCGATTTTTCACTAAAAATAAAATTTTTCACTAAAAATTCAATTTTTTACTAAAAAATTCAATTTTTCACTAAAATGCAAATTTTCACTAAAAATTCAATTTTTCACTAAAATTCAATTTTTCACTAAAAATTCAAATTTTCACTAAAAATTCAATTTTTCACTAAAAATTTAAATTTTTCACAAAAAATTCAAAATTTTCACTAAAAATTCAAATTTTTCACTAAAGATTCCATTTTTCACTAAAAATTCAATTTTTTTTTTAAATAAAATTGTTCACTAAAAAAATCAATTTTTCACTTAAAATCAATTTTACACTTAAATTCAATTTTTCACTTAAATTCAGTTTTTCACTAAAAATTAAATTTTTAAATTAAATTTTTCACTAAAAATTAATTTTTTTACTAAAAATTCATTCAATATTTCACTAAATATTTTTTCACTAAACATTAAAATTTTCTTATTTTTCTTTATTTTTATTTAAAAATTCCAATTCCTACCTAAGAATTTAAATGTTCCATATTAAAAAATTATATAATTTTCTAGCAGTGCACTTGCCTGTCTAAATGCTATTATAAAACCCGTCTTGCCACTCACTTCTGAATTTTTCCATCGTTATAAGCATATTACATAGTAGTACTCACTTCGCAAAGAACTACCCCACCTACAGTTTGAATCGCTCTGCCACCCTCACTCACACAACCCATAAATATGCCCAACCCAACCTTTTTTTGGCTGTCCATTCCTTGTTGCTCTTGTTATTAGTGTGCTTACCATAATAATTCAAGAATTTCTTGCGCCCAACCATCATAATCATCGAACAACTTCGATGAGCAAACTGTACCATGAATGAGTAGCAACAGAAACGGAAACAGATACCACAGCAACACCAACGAATCAATGTGCCATGCCGTCAAATCAACCCCTATATGTTAAACTTAAAGAATACCACACGGCATAGGCTTTGGCGGTACGGTACAGTACAGCACCGCATAGTGTCCTGTGCTGTCATTGCTGTTGCTACTACCGCTGTTGTCCACGATGACAGCAACTTTGCTGTTGCTGGTGGTCCTTCGCGGTGATGAGTGTGTTTGTCAGTCAGTTGAAGAGTCGATACTCGTCGTCGGCTATTTACTGACTGACTGACCATCTGTCGCATAAAAGAATTTTTGGTAAGGCACGAACGAGTATGAGGAAGTAGGGGGGGAAATACAAAAAAAGTGGAAACATGGAAAAATGTGAAAAATAGAAAAAATAATACGCAAAGTGGTTGGTTTTCTAGTGTAGATGGTGGCGGATAAAACATCGAAACAGGGGACAAGTGCGTGTTGGAAAAAGAAACACGTGCAACAATAAACCTACTATCTGCATATCGTGGTACTTAGTTGTCTAATGTTGTTGTTGTTATTGTTATAATTCCTATGAGGTAAGTAGTTTAAAATAATGTGCGGCAAAGATAAGAATATAATTTAGGTAACTCGCAAAATGCCGCTAAATGCCGTCTTATACAGTTGAGTGAAAGCATTTTTGAGAAGTTATTATTCAAAAATTTCAATGGAACGATATAAGGATCCAAAATGCGAAAACTTTACAAATAAATGTTCTATCGCCGATACGACATTTAATTGTATTGATTAAAATTAAATTATATTATTTAATAAATTCATTGAACAAAATTTGATGGAAATTAAAACACACGATGAACAATTTTTTTTTATTTATATTTTTGAGAGTAGGGAATATTAAAGTCATAATATCCGGAAAAACGACCCCCTGAACCGAATAGGTAAGCACGTGTTGAGATGAACTATTGTAAAATAAGATCGGTATAACAGCGCCTGTAATACTTTGTAGTGAATGTAGAACTGTGCAGTGCATTTAAAACTGTGTAGTGAATGCAAAACTGTCGGTTGTTGTACATGCTATATACGTATATATTTTATCATATACACCAACCCACAACGTGCTTAAATTAAACTATTATATTAAAATAATTAATTATTGAACGTAAATCAATAATTTTTTTATTCACTAAGCTCTTCAATTTTATCTCAGTGAATTCAATTTTAAATACTAACCCATTATCCCCAAATGAGTACACCTATTTTTTGAGCTTTTCTGCTTTATTTAAAAATACGATTAAAGATAAAGAAAAATAATATAATAATAATAGTTTGGCGCTACAGTCCTGTATAGAACTTCGGCCGAGCTCTCTCACCAATTTTGAGCTGTGCGTGTTATATTTGTACTCAAAGTGGTGGGACCTACAGTTTATTGCCGAATCCGAACGGCGGGTGAGAGCTTTTCATAGGCAATGGTTTTAGTCTCGCAGGTTTGCCATTTACTGACGAGAGGTAGCGCGGTATAGAAAAATGTTTCTATGAAAAGATGTTGTTAGCCCCAGTCCAGGGTTGAACCGGGGACCTTTCGGCTCGCAGTCCAACGCACTAACCACTGAGATACCGCGGCTACACATAAAAATATATATTCAATAGAATAATTTTATACATAAATATAATGATATTTCTCACTTATTACCAGATTCATCATATGGATATTTCATTTATTGAATTAAAATTTAATGTTTTACATGTTCAATACGATCTTCTTAAACATGAAATTTACAAACAAAAATTTGTCTACATTTACACATTTATGTACTTATCATTCTTATAAAGTGTAGGTAATTCTTATAAAGTATAGGTAATACTGCTGGCTTAATTTATAAAATAATATTTTTTGAATAATCTGAAATTTCTTCGTTTGTTTTGAAAAAACTTATTAAAATATTTACAAAAAATTAATTGAAAAAAATTACAAAAAATTAATTGATCAAAAAAATAATGTTTTATTAATGTATAACAAAAAATTAAAAATAAACAATATATTGAACAAAAAATTTAAAAAAATATATTCAAAAAAAATCAAAATAAAAGTGGTCGAAAAAATCGTCAATTTTTTTTTTTTTTAAATTGTACATTTTTTTTTAAATTTAAATTTTGCCTTTTTTTAAACATATTTTTTATTATATGACTTTTTATTAATAAAACGATATAAATATTATTATACAACATTTTACTATTTATGCTGAGCCAGCAAGACATAAAAATAATAAACAAGAACTACTTGAGAACTCTAAATATTGCAAAAAATTAACAAACAAATAAATATTTGGTTTGATGACAAAATTCATCAATACGATGTACATATATATTGTTGTTTTCTAGTGATCAATATTATGAAATGTTCTTCAATTCAATGAATCATGGTTTTTATATATGAAGAAAAATTATTTTATATATTTGGGCTTGGATATTAATTGATTCAATTGAATTCCTTCGAAAATTGGAACAGCCCTCAATATTTGAGTTTTAAATGAAAAAAAAAAAGAAAAATTCTGTGGTCGAAAATCGAACCGGAAAAGACTAGCTGAAGTATAGGCCACACTTCGCAGCAACGGAAACACTTCAGATCACAATGCTGCGGCACTTGAACAAAACAATCAATGGTCAACGAAGTAGTGCTACTACTACCCAACATATATATGGTATGGACTAACCAAACAAGCGACCATTCAAAGTACAAACGAACCATCACTCAACGCACCATCACCACACAAGCTTTCAACACATCAACATCTACATTCACCCATTGAATGTTGTTGGATGGATGGATGGATGGATGGTTGGATGCATCTGTGCGTTGTCCAGGGAGGCAGGCACATGTTGTACACAGTACGTACTGTGTAGTAGATGTCAGTGAAGTGGGTCCCACTTTGATGCAACAATTATTTTCACTTGATTGCACAAAGTAGTGCCGTAGTCCCGGCACTCAACAAATACCAAGAATTATACGGAAGCCCCTTAGATTCGACTGTGCTGTGTTGTTTTGTACGCTGCTGTCCTGTCCTGTCCGGTTCGGTTTGTTTCATTCGAGTCGAGTTGAGTCCAGTTCATTACTAACTACTAAATGCACTTTTTGTGTTGTTTAACATTTCCTGCTTGAATGCACTTGATGCGCAAATACTACAAAATACAAAAATACGAACTGGCTCGAGTGGAAGCCACAAGTTGCATTTGCAGCAAAACTCAATAAAAATCGACAAAATTTTCGAAGGGTGGCTGCGCGTGTGGGTCAAGCAAATGAAACCGTAAAACTGCATTTAATTTGCAAACAACAAAAAAATACTACGTTTTTTTTATGAGAAAGCAAAATGTTATTGTTAGTCATATTTTACGTATTTTTTATATTCTTTTTTTTTGTATTATTTTCTTGTTGTTAATATTTCCAATGTGTCATGCATATAGTTATTGTTGCTACCAAATATCCTTGTAATTGCGCCGCCGCCACCAGTCGCCGCACAAAGGATATTAATGATTTTTCGCTTGAATTGCAATTACAACAAAATGAAATAAAAAAAATAGTACAACAAAAAATATTATAACAACAACAACTGCAAACAATAGCGGTCAAGCTGTCAATTGTTTATAGAGTATTGTAAAAAAAGTAAATAAAAAAATCGCAATGATATGGCAACCTCTGCACCCCGCATGCAATGACACAATGACTCGTTGCAAATATTGCATATTTTTTTAGGCAATTTTATGCACTCATTGTTATAACCGCCCGCTGCTGTTGCTGCTGCTGGTCAACAATCATGGTTACCATTCAAGTTAGATATGTAATTTTATGCATTTGTATGCCGCATGATTTGCACAAAATTTGTTTTTCGGATTTTATGCCGGATTTTTTATGTATTCGTATTTGTTTTGTGAGCATAAAAACTGCATGATTTAATTGAGTTTTTTCTAGTTCAATGCAGTTTTAATGCAGGCATAAAAAATTAATGATTTTTGCTTTAATATAGATAGTGGCAGATTGAGTTGTAGAAACCAAAAAAAAAAAAATAATAATAATTACACAACTCAACATGATTTTTCTAATGGATCCCATACACCAATTCTATACACTCAGAATAAAATATGTTTGCAGAAAATATAATATATTTGACTTTAATTTGTAGTAACATTTATTTCCAAATGTGTCAAAAGATGTTGTACTGGAAAGAATGAAAGAAGAAAGAAAGAATTTCTTTCTTTCTTCTTTCAGAAAAAAGGAAGGAAAGAAGGAAAGAAGGAAAGAAGGAAAGAAGGAAAGAAGGAAAGAAGGAAAGACGGAAAGAAGGAAAGAAGGAAAGAAGGAAAGAAGGAAAGAAGGAAAGAAGGAAAGAAGGAAAGAAGGAAAGAAGGAAAGAAGGAAAGAAGGAAAGAAGGAAAGAAGGAAAGAAGGAAAGAAGGAAAGAAGGAAAGAAGGAAAGAAGGAAAGAAGGAAAGAAGGAAAGAAGGAAAGAAGGAAAGAAGGAAAGAAGGAAAGAAGGAAAGAAGGAAAGAAGGAAAGAAGGAAAGAAGGAAAGAAGGAAAGAAGGAAAGAAGGAAAGAAGGAAAGAAGGAAAGAAGGAAAGAAGGAAAGAAGGAAAGAAGGAAAGAAGGAAAGAAGGAAAAAAGGAAAGAAGGAAAGAAGGAAAGAAGGAAAGAAGGAACGAAGGAAAGAAGGAAAGAAGGAAAGAAGGGAAGAAGGAAAGAAGGAAAGAAGGAAAGAAGGAAAGAAGGAAAGAAGGAAAGAAGGAAAGAAGGAAAGAAGGAAAGAAGGAAAGAAGGAAAGAAGGAAAGAAGGAAAGAAGGAAAGAAGGAAAGAAGGAAAGAAGGAAAGAAGGAAAGAAGGAAAGAAGGAAAGAAGGAAAGAAGGAAAGAAGGAAAGAAGGAAAGAAGGAAAGAAGGAAAGAAGGAAAGAAGGAAAGAAGGAAAGAAGGAAAGAAGGAAAGAAGGAAAGAAGGAAAGAAGGAAAGAAGGAAAGAAGGAAAGAAGGAAAGAAGGAAAGAAGGAAAGAAGGAAAGAAGGAAAGAAGGAAAGAAGGAAAGAAGGAAGAAGGAAAGAAGGAAAGAAGGAAAGAAGGAAAGAAGGAAAGAAGGAAAGAAGGAAAGAAGGAAAGAAGGAAAGAAGGAAAGAAGGAAAGAAGGAAAGAAGGAAAGAAGGAAAGAAGGAAAGAAGGAAAGAAGGAAAGAAGGAAAGAAGGAAAGAAGGAAAGAAGGAAAGAAGGAAAGAAGGAAAGAAGGAAAGAAGGAAAGAAGGAAAGAAGGAAAGAAGGAAAGAAGGAAAGAAGGAAAGAAGGAAAGAAGGAAAGAAGGAAAGAAGGAAAGAAGGAAAGAAGGAAAGAAGGAAAGAAGGAAAGAAGGAAAGAAGGAAAGAAGGATAGAAGGAAAGAAGGAAAGAAGGAAAGAAGGAAAGAAGGAAAGAAGGAAAGAAGGAAAGAAGGAAAGAAGGAAAGAAGGAAAGAAGGAAAGAAGGAAAGAAGGAAAGAAGGAAAGAAGGAAAGAAGGAAAGAAGGAAAGAAGGAAAGAAGGAAAGAAGGAAAGAAGGAAAGAAGGAAAGAAGGAAAGAAGGAAAGAAGGAAAGAAGGAAAGAAGGAAAGAAGGAAAGAAGGAAAGAAGGAAAGAAGGAAAGAAGGAAAGAAGGAAAGAAGGAAAGAAGGAAAGAAGGAAAGAAGGAAAGAAGGAAAGAAGGAAAGAAGGAAAGAAGGAAAGAAGGAAAGAAGGAAAGAAGGAAAGAAGGAAAGAAGGAAAGAAGGAAAGAAGGAAAGAAGGAAAGAAGGAAAGAAGGAAAGAAGGAAAGAAGGAAAGAAGGAAAGAAGGAAAGAAGGAAAGAAGGAAAGAAGGAAAGAAGGAAAGAAGAAAAGAAGGAAAGAAGGAAAGAAGGAAAGAAGGAAAGAAGGAAAGAAGGAAAGAAGGAAAGAAGGAAAGAAGGAAAGAAGGAAAGAAGGAAAGAAGGAAAGAAGGAAAGAAGGAAAGAAGGAAAGAAGGAAAGAAGGAAAGAAGGAAAGAAGGAAAGAAGGAAAGAAGGAAAGAAGGAAAGAAGGAAAGAAGGAAGAAGGAAAGAAGGAAAGAAGGAAAGAAGGAAAGAAGGAAAGAAGGAAGAAGGAAAGAAGAAAGAAGGAAAGAAGGAAAGAAGGAAAGAAGGAAAGAAGGAAAGAAGGAAAGAAGGAAAGAAGGAAAGAAGGAAAGAAGGAAAGAAGGAAAGAAGGAAAGAAGGAAAGAAGGAAAGAAGGAAAGAAGGAAAGAAGGAAAGAAGGAAAGAAGGAAAGAAGGAAAGAAGGAAAGAAGGAAAGAAGGAAAGAAGGAAAGAAGGAAAGAAGGAAAGAAGGAAAGAAGGAAAGAAGGAAAGAAGGAAAGAAGGAAAGAAGGAAAGAAGGAAAGAAGGAAAGAAGGAAAGAAGGAAAGAAGGAAAGAAGGAAAGAAGGAAAGAAGGAAAGAAGGAAAGAAGGAAAGAAGGAAAGAAGGAAAGAAGGAAAGAAGGAAAGAAGGAAAGAAGGAAGAAGGAAAGAAGGAAAGAAGGAAAGAAGGAAATAAGAAAAGAAGGAAAGAAGGAAAGAAGGAAAGAAGGAAAGAAGGAAAGAAGGAAAGAAGGAAAGAAGGAAAGAAGGAAAGAAGGAAAGAAGGAAAGAAGGAAGAAAAGAAAGAAAGAATGAAAGAATGAAAGAAGAAACGAAGGAAAGAAGGAAAGAATGAAAGAAGTAAAGAAGGAAATAAGAAAAGAAGAAATGAAGGGATAAAAGAAGAGAAGATAAAATTAGAAAGGATGAAAATAGGAAGAGGAATAAAAAACAAGATAGCATGAGCTGGGGAGAGAAAAAAATTATAATAGAGTAATAATGCATTTAAAATAAAAAATATTAAATATAAAGAAAAGAAAATTTTACAAAGTTATAAGTTTTAAGTAGTTTCCAAACACAAATTTTTGTGTAACATAATCTATTTAAATCAAATTATTAATATAAAATTTTATAAATTTAATAACATTTTCAATTTATTATTTAAAAACGTGCATCTATACAGTTTTTGTGTTTTGAACATATAAAACAATTAACTTTAAAAGACTTCATGATTTCTATTTTCGGAAATCGACTCATTGTACTTTTGTCTCTACATATTTTCATTTCAAAACCCTTGAGAGTCTATATAGCTGCAGCAACTTTGTGTGCAAATAACTTAAAATGAAATCAAGGCCAATTATTTACTTAAATAATTGAGAATTTTACATGTTGGCGACAAATTGTTACCATAAATTGACAATACAATTTGGCAATGAAGCAAAAAGGCTGCTAAACAATGCGGTGCCGAATGCTGTTTCTCAAGTGCGACTGGAAACTGTGTAACAGACATAAACCACTTGAGGAGTGAATTGAAAAGAGCTGCATGAGAATAGATTAGAATGGAAAACAATAAATGACAAATTACCATAACATTAGCAAAAAGACAGACATACAAAATTTACAAAGTGACAAACACATAAATTCTATCTATGACAGACATACAGAGCAATAGACAGACAGTCGTCAGACTTTGAGAACAAAGTGCGTAAATTTTACACAATTTACAATTGCCAATGACAGTTACAACAACTACAACACGTCGTCATTTTGACAATACAGACAACAACAACCACAATGACGAATCAGAGTTGCCAGCAGTGCCGCGTTCTGCTTCAATTAGCAACGTAAATACAAATTGCGTTAAGTAATCTTATGTAAATACAGTTACCAACATGGCCAACTACGAAATATGATGCCACAATTAATTTACCGTTAAATAAACAATATTTGGCATAGACCGAGCGACCGAGCGACCGACCGACCGACCGAGAGACCAATGGGATGTGGTGGGTTAGGTTGCTATGGTTAGGTTTTGCGGTTTTCTGAATTTATGCAAATGTTAATAGAAATTCGTTAATGTCCTTGTTGGGCTGCTGTTTTTGTTTGCCAAAATGCAAAAGCAAATATAATTGAAACAAAATTAACATAAGCCACCAGAGGGCGTGGTTCAAGTGGTCTTTACTTGGTTTTCGTTTTGGGTTGATGTTGATTTTTCAGAAATCACAAATTTGCCAGCAATTAGTTGTTGGCATTGTGTAATGTTGTTGAAAAAACGTATTTTCAAGAGCTTATCAAAAGGTCCTTTATGTCAAACAGAATAACTAGATAAAACGCAGGGAAGAGCATGTAAAATTGGAGAGTCAACTGGTGACAGCTGTCAGAGGCAGTGTATTGAATATGCACGTGTATGAGAATGGATGGGACTATCGAGAAAAAAGCGAGAATAGACACATTTTTCTTTATTAAAATGCGGTTTAAATTACCTGGACAATAAGATCTCGGGAGCAATACCAAAACCAAGAACGAGTTAGTTATATTCAAGAGGAAAACATTGATACTCCCGTTTAACCGACCTAAATGGGGGTATCCTTGTTTTCCTCGGAAATATAACTTGTTCGATTTTGGTCTTGGTGGGTTACATTCCAAGATGATTATGTCCTACTCAATTAAACAGTTTTTTTCTAATAAAATAATTAACGATATTTAAGGCCAAAATCCAAATATCTGTGACTCCAAATCCATCTTGGAAAAGAAACTCGGAAGTAATAATGAAAACCTTTGGATAAAGATGGGAAAATCATACACATATTTGAACTACAATCAAGGGACACATCCGAACTTATGGCACTCTGATATGAAGGCTCGTTAGTGCGTTGGTTAGTTCGTTGGACTGCGAGCCGTAAGGTCTCAGGTACAAGTTTGGACTGGGGCTAACAACACCTTTTCATAGAAACATTATTCAATACCGCGCTACCTCTCGGCACTCAATGGCAAACCCCGCCGATCGAATTCGGCATTAAACTGTAGGTCACACCACTTTGAGTACAAATATAACACGCACAGCTCAAAATGGTGAGAGAGCTCATCCTCTTATAGGACTGTAGCGCCAAACTATTATTATTATTGTGGCATCAACTGATGCAATGAGAAATCCACCAGGAATAGGGTTAAAAACATTTCTTCAACTTACTCCTGAATTTAAGGGAATCCTATATGTTCAAGCAGACACAGTATGGATGATCTTGAAATATCGAGGTTCTTAGAATAGATGAGAAAACTAGGAGTATAATAAAATTCTGTGAGTTTATCTAGCAAGTCAGACTACATTAGCCTTTATATATCCATCTCATATTTGCTCTCCAGCAGAAACGGTTACCTATCGGTAGAGCCTCCAGAGGACACGGAGTAATTTTAGACCACAAATGTATAGATCCCAAATGAACATAAAAAGAGGAGCTGAATAATAATCGAAACACATTCAAATTTAAGAAATAAAGCTTCTTCAAGCCAAATTTTTCACAAGGAAAAGCCAGCACTCTTTATCCAAGATAAAGATTTCCCATCTTCAGGGAACACAATCTTCATTGAGATCCAAGCTGCTGTAAATTTAGCATCTTGCACAATCAAATTTAGTCTATCAATACAGCGTGTTTCCCGGACATGTCACAATAGAATGGAATGTCTGAATAAAATTAAGCGGCATGTCTTCAATCTCTTGCAAAATTTTAAAGCCCATTACTTATGGGTGCCCTCACAGGGCACTTCGTAGTAGGATCAATAGATCAAATGAGTCTGGCACACTCAGAAAAAACATTACACAAAATTAATAGTTTTTACTATTAAAATTAGTCAATAGGATATTTGTCCGATAAACTATTAACTCAATCAGTGAATCCTATTAAACAATATAAAATTTATTTGAGTTTGTATGAAAATATTTATTATTTGTATACTATTAAATCAATCCTATTGACAAATTTTAATGGGATTTTATGAGTTTTTTTCTGAGTGCAGCATCTGCGATGATAAGAAACTAGAGACAGTTCAATATTCTACCCGACTGCTCAGGATCTTTGGCTAAAACACCTAGAATGAAAATGTCTGAACAGCATGGGTGACACTTCTAAGACTGAATAAGAGCACGAACTAGATCACTAGCCATAAATCGTATTCAATTGATATGTTCTGGTACTCCATTGGATGAAATTCACCATGGACCTTACAATAGCGTGAAAGTGATGGTACTGACATCAGCAACCTTCATAATCTATCTAACTCATTGTCTCTTCCTAACATATCTCCTACTTTTAAAATGTTCAAGAAGTTTTTTGAAAGATGTTTCTAAAAACACCTAGGCCAAAGATTTATGAACAGCACAATGTACATTTCAAAAACTCAATAAAATTCAGAGGTCTAGTATGAACTGGTTCTCTGGAAATCTGTCGTAAAGAATGGATAGGTTCTGGAACTTCATGGGAAGGAATTCAGCACAGGAATTCAAGGAAATCTAGGTCTCCATATGGGTTTTAAGGCACTGCAATCACACAATCTTTATAATCTAGTCTAACTTATTGTTTTCCTTCCATTTTAACTAGTTTTTTAGAGCATTTTTCAACGTGTTTTCCTGTAGAAAACTTCTAAATCTATACTAAAAACTATACGGTTCCTCTGTTTGCCTTGTTATCTCTAAAATTCTTCTACTTTCACAATTGCCGTACCCTTCCCTACTTTACCATTTTCTCAATCCATATTTTACTGTAACTCGTTAAAGTTATTGATGACGTTCCTTTATTCAGCTTGTCTTTTCCATGTCCGTCTATTCTCCTCATTATACTCATTACATATTGATCTCTCCACACATGCTAAGCACATACATTACATTCGTTCTGGACATTCAATTTTCAAGCCATATTTATTTACCCTTTCTGCTACTTTCTTTCTCACCCATGCAGTTTTGTCACCACAATGGCAGGACACTTGCAGGACCGCACATAATTTGCGGTAATTACATTGTGAGCCATGCCAGCGTTTAAAATTTTACAATTTCATCTCTTTCTCTACGCTCCATGCATTTACAATAACTTTTTCTTGTTGCTACAGTCAGCCATTCAGTCAGTCATCAAGCTCATTTATCATGTTGCGATTTTGCGCCCGAGTGAAGGTACTTCTTTGTTATACACGAAAATTAAGCGTGAAAAATTGCAAAGGCGATCCCTCATCAGTTGGCTACTGTTGATCAAAATAAAAACCTCTGAAGGTACATCTACTGTGGTCTCTAAAGAAAACTTAAATTGATTTCCACACATCAGTTAAAGTTTCTATAGCGTTACAGCAGAACCAAAAGAACAACTCATGTGTGTTTTTTCTTAAATAATATAGAAAAAATGTGTAGTTGATATGCGTCTTGATATCCATTTCATTGTGCAAAGTAATAGGGTTCATTTTGCTTTGGTTAGACTGATGAAATGACTACATGCTGCTTTTATCTACAGTGCAATTTTGTGTTGCTTTCTTTTGTACTTACATTGCGAAACTATGAAAATATTTGTCATGCCAACATCGGTGAACGGAGGACGATGACGACGACTGATGTCATGATATCTCAGCGCTGCCATGGCATTTCTTTTGTTGCAGGTAAAATGAAAACATATCCTTACAAATATCCTATTCTTTCAAGGCAAACATACTGCACATTCATACGTACTACCTTTACGTTACCCCTATCCTTGTCATATTTACCTTGCATATTATGGTCCTGCGGTGTTACTGCTGATATCCTAGATATCACTGCATTGTCGTTGACTTGCTGTTGTTTCTTAGTGGTTTTATACTGGCATTGGCAAATAGAGGATATTGTTTTGCTTTGTGCGAACTTTTCTTGCATGTTGCATTCTTGATGTGTATGATTTTTTGATTTCCACTAAATTGAGTCGATGTAGTTTTATTCTGTACCTTTGACTCATATGCATGATTATTTTTCTATGCGATAAACTTTGCAAAAGGTTTATTGAACTTTATTTATTTACGTTTGATTTACGATGATGAGTTTTATGTTTTGACTTTTTTAAAAATGCATAACTTTATTTGCGAAATGTTGTAAAAGCATGCAATAGTTTTGTGTTCATATAAATATTTTGATGTAAGTGCTTTACTAGATATTACTTGTTGATTAGAAATGAAAATACGAGCTTATATAAATTTTATTTGGATAAAAATCAGACTTACTTAAATGGAGTTTATATATGAGGTTCATTTATGTGAGTTTAAAGTTGGTAGATATTTTTTCGATAATAAATCAAGAGGCCAACTTATTGTCAGTGATTCATCAGATTCCTTATGATAATAAACTGTTGGAATACTTGAATCAATACATCTTGCATGCAATGAGTTAAACGTTCCAGATCACCAAACATTTCTCATCCGGCTCGATATTTTTAGTTCCGACTACATCTGACCAGTTACGAGACCAACAAGATTATGTCTACCGTAATAGAATGGAGTACAACGTTCGGGTACACAATGTGTTGAAGGTATTTCTACTTTCTAGCAGTTTCAGTCCACCGATTTTTTATCATCGTGCTTGAATTTTCTTCGTATTTTTATACCTTGTACCAATCTTCTTACACGCCCAGTTTCCATCCCTGTGCGGGCTTTAAGGTTCAATGTTCTACAGATTCTAGACCTCCAACCTTTAATTATCTTGCTCTATATCTCTTGGCCCGCTCAGTTTCTTTAGCTGTCTCAGAAATGTAAATTCGGATGCAATTTTCAATCGGGAAGGCTAAGATCGCAACTCTTTGCATTTTTCCCCTGTTTCCCTACAAGACTAAATTGAGCAAATCACATTTTTACTAAGGCAGGAAGTCAAAAGTTTTGTAGATCATAGACTTCTACAATTCTACTAGGACAGGGAGTCAAAAGTTCTACCGATATTAGACTGCCAATATTTTATCATTCAGCTCGACATCTCTGGGGATTTTTTCCATCCCATGAACAGTTCCCTTACCCGACCAGTTGCAAAACCAACATGAACAGTTTTCCAACCAGTTTTCTTATCCGACCAGTTACAAAATCAACTTCAAATGTGACCCGCCCTAATAGCACACTCTAATAGGATAAATATCTACTAGGAGAATAAGTTCAACGTCCCACAGAATACAAAGCTGCAGAGCTAAAATACCTACTTGAGCAAATTATTTTGCTACTGCGGCAGGAAGTTGAAAGTTCTGTCGATCTTAGACTTCCACAATTTTAGGGCAAGGAGTTTAAAGTTCTGCCGATATTAGACTGCCAATATTTTATCATCCTGGTCGACATCTCTGGGGATTTTCTACCTTCTCATGAACAGTTTCCTTACCCGACCAGTTACAATACCAGATTCAGATGTGACAAGATACATTTCTACTAGGACAAGTAATTCAACGTCCTAGTAGAAATCCAATCTTTTATCATCGTTCTCAGCATGTCTATATAATTTTATCCAACAAGACCTACAGAGCTTTTTCTTCTCTCGACCAGTTTACGTACCTTACCAGTTACTAGAGCAATATGACAAAGTCGACCTTTTACACTATTTTATCCAACCAGTAATAAGACCAACTTCAGCAAATCACATATCTATTATGAAAGGGAGTTGAAGGTTCTACCGATTTTAGACACCTGATCTTTTATCATCCTATTCGACATATCTGGGGAATTTCTTCCTTGACACTGCCAGTTTCTTTACTGGGCCAGTTGCAAAACCTACATGTTAAGTTTCCTTTCCTGACCAGTTACAAGTCAATATTCAGTAGGTCTACACTAATAAAATTAATTTCTATGAAATCACGGAGTCCAAAGTCCCACTGAATCCAGATCTCCAATATTTGGTCCATTTTCCATATCTGAAAAGACTTACTGAAGCCGTGAACTGCCCTAATAGCATACCCTAATAAGATATATTTCTACAAGGACATTGTCCCACAGAATACAGACCTTCAATCTTTTATCATCATCCTCAGTATGTCTATTGAATTTTATACTACAAGACCTACAGGTTTTTTTTTTAACTTGTCTCGACCATTTTCCTTACTCGGTCAGTTCCAAAATCAACAGTTCCAAGACCATCCTCAGCATGTGACGGTTAAGTCTACACTAATAAGATGATAAGATGAATACTGTAACACGGAGTTCAACGTGCCACTTAATCCAGCTCTCCAATATTTTGTCATCAGGCTCTGCATATATATATATATATATATATAATTTTATCCAACAAGACTTACAGAGGTGTTTTTCGTGTCTCGACTAGTTTTCTTTCCTTATCAGTTAGAAAAACAATATGACCAAGTCGAAATTCTAGGGAAGTTTAGGGTTCTACCGAGCTTAGACTTTCGATCTTTTTTGAATTCTGCCCGACATCTCTGGTGAATTTTTTTTTTGGTACGACTAGTTATATTACCCGACCTAATCTAGACCTCCAATCTTTAATCATCATAATCAGAGTTTATCTCTGTCCTGACCAGTTAGCTTACCCTTAGACTAATATGACCACATCGATATTCTGGTGAAGTTTTTCCATCTCCCAACGAGCTTCATTATCAAACTAGTTACAAGACTAACTTCAGCAAATTAAATTAATACGATCTCTTATTATTCTGTCGACATCTTTAGGAAATTATTTCCTTGTCACGACCATTCTTTTTACCCTATCAGTTGCAAAACCAACATGATAAGGTGGACATTCTATAAAATTTTTCCCTCATACCGACCAGTTTTTTTACCCGACGAGTTACTAAACTAACACTAGCAGATCGCGATTATATGAACCTTAATAGAATTTCAGTTCAACTACGTCATAAAGATCTACATTCTACCGATTCCAGACCTACATCAACCTTCATCTATCAACCCGTTCGACAAACTCACACTGAAAACTATTTATATCAATATAAATAATCGATAATGAAGGATACATCAAATATTTATCGAATTAAAAGAGTCTTTAGTAAATCGGTAAATCTGATTTATCTTCTTAGTGTCTTTAATATATTATACGTCATTTTATAACTCTCAATCATATTATTATTCGGTTAAACTTAAAGAGTCTTTTCATGTTCCTTCAGTAATGTCATTTAAGTTAATCATCAGCTATAGTTAAACTGCACAAAAGGCTGCCGACACAGAGAAACTTGCCGCCCGATCATAATACAATTAGCGTGGGTTGCGCACAACGATTACCGGTTACTTTAAGTAGCGCTAATATGATAAAGATACAGAGGAACTGAAAACAAATCAAGGAGTCAGTGCAATCAAGACACTTGCCGTTAAACAACTAGCCGCCAAAGGCGCTAAGGAGCCAAAGAAAACGGTAGAAATGATAAATAGTACAAAGAACATACAAAAACCCAGATGCAACTAATTTTAAATTAGCTAATAAATGAGCAAACGACCAACAACTTTAATAAACAAAATAATAATAAAAAAAAAGAGACGAAGAAGCCACAAAAAAGGCGACTTAATTTAATAACCAAGATTATTATTTATTATACGTAGAAAGCTAAAAATAGAAAAAACTGCTTGTTTTAATAATAATAAAAAAATCACTGCTAATAAAATCTAAGAAACCCTACAGTTAGTCGCACAGGGAAGAACTGAACGGGCAGAGCTAAAGATAATAGCGGTTTAATGCGGTTTTAGAGCGCGAACGATAATTGCGATCGCGCAGCCCAAGAGAATAGAAGACAAATGTGACGCGATACCTGACGTTCATAGCACGTAGACGCCAAAATAACTAGTACGGAACGGAATAGATCCGACCAGACCAGACTGTTGACGCGACATGACTTTGCGAGTTGAAGACGATGACGACGACGACTAATATGTCGAAGTCTACAATACAGAAGACTATAATGCAAAAGACTCTAATGCAGAAGAAGTCTATGCAGAAGATGTCTATGCAGAAAATATCTACACAGAAGAAAAATTAGTTGCGTCAACATACATTTTGACCAACTAATTTATTCGGTGCTCTCAACTCATATAGCCAAAACAACGAGGAATATAGTTTGGACTGCCACCAATTTATAACAATTTGGTGTCTGTATATGCTAATATTTCAAATGCTAACCGAATATGACATTTCCATCAACCAGTTTGTAGAAAATTCGTTTTAACATAATATAGTTGGTTGTTACAACTGACTTTTTCTTTCATCCAACCTCATGGTTACAGAGAACTTTTCTCTGTGTGATGTTATTTCAAGTACCAACCGAAAATAGCAGTTCCATACATTAATTTAGATACATTTTGTTTTATCTGAGCGAATTTAGTTCTCTCAACTGTTAAGTCGGTTCTAATAGCCAAATCGAAAAAGGTTATAAGTTAAAATACTATATATTTGGATAGTTTTTTAATTAATTTGGTGTGTGTAAGTTTGAAATGCCAACCAGATTTGTCTGTTCCATCAACCAATTGAAAGGAGTTCGAAATAAGTTGGTTCTATTTACTATAAAGTCGTAACTTATTACCAAAGTTTGGAATAAAATATATTTAGAATAGTTTTAGTTAAATTTAGTGTATGTTATCATACTTATTCCAATGCATATTTGAGTTCCATTAACCATTTTGTAGAAATGAAGTAGGTTGTTACAACTAACTTTTTCTTCATTCCAATCGCATAACTATAATGGATTTTTCTACGTGTATTAAGAATAAGAAGATGATTTACAAAAGATGAAACTACAATGATGATGATGACAATGGTAACTAACGCCAGGTTAAACCCTCCAAATGAGACCCTAGACACACAGCCACGGACGGCACTTGGGACACTTGAGTCGTCGTCGTCATCGTCGCTGGCGACTATGCATGGTATTAATTTTCTACATTTCAGTGGCTATCTTCTCCTCATCCTTCTTCTCCTCCTCTATTAGTTGCATTTCTTAGGCTCTTGACTAATTTCACATTTTGATTGCATTTTCAGTGTGTTCACTTGATGCTGGCGAACAATTTTCTAAAGTGTCTGTCGAGGTTCTAATGGAGTTTCTAATTTCCTAGATGTTGTTATTATATGATTATTGCCATTACAAGCCGTCGTTATTGTGTAGATATTGTAAAAATAATGTACCAAAAAAAATTAAATAAAAGAAAACCTTAGGCAAAACCACGCGATAACAAATCCATCAACGTATTTTTGGGCTCTTGGGTCTCTAAGTGGTTCTTCTGCTACTACCTCGTCTCCGCGTGTAATTTAATAATGCGTGTAATTATAATGGCTTTTGAGGTTTTAGATTTTTTTCTTTAGTTGGAGTTGAAGTTGTTGTGCTGCTGTTGCTGTTGATTGCTTCCTTAGCCACCTGGCTTACGCTGTATAGCTTGGTTTGGCTTGGCTTGACTTGAGTTGGCCGACGGGCAATTAGCCGTAAGCCAGAAATTATTGGTTTTTTATATTTAGTGGCGACACAGTGGCCCATTATTGCCACCTATGTTGTTGAAGAATAGCTCTAACTGGTTGTTTGTCTAAAAAATAATATAAAAAAAGAGCAGTTGCTAATTACATAGCGCGTAATTAAGTAAATAAAGCTTCAAGAGAGGCTCTTATTAGTGGAAAGCTATCAATAAACCCAGATTTGTTCATCAATCAATTGTGACTTAATCAGGCAGAACTTTGTGGTTGGTAGAGTTTTTTAAAATATACAATAATTTGTTACAACTATGTTAATTTGTGTTCTTCTTGACCTATTTAACTATTTAAAATGTTTTAATTTTAAATTTTTTAACACTACTACTTAATCTAATCAAATTTTGTATATATGCCCAAAGTGTCCAAAATGTTTCCAGTTTCTAATGACAATTTTTGTCCGTTTTAATTGCTGAAATATATTTATTTTTCATTTTCACTTAATATTCCATTAATAAACTCAATTTCCACATATACAGAAGAAATATGATCGATTCAATTATATTTAAAATCATAAAATACTAATCGATAGATTTATTATTGTGTAGATTATAAAAATGGTTGATTAAATCATTTGTATGATTGCTGTATTATAAGGGTTAAACAATTCACTTGATTGTATAACTCATTCATAAGATGTTTCCATTTTTACATACAAATTTCATTAATAGACTCAATTTTCACATATACAAAAATAAATATGATCGTGTCAATCATATGTAAAAATTATAAAATACTAAACGATAAATTGATTGTTATGTCTTTTAGGTGGTCGATCGAAATTACTACTAAACTTTTACGAAATCGCAAGATAAACAATAAAGTCGAATATTTGTTGAATATTTGTTGCTGATAAATATAATGTTGTTCTAAATATCTTAATAACTGCACCAACCATTCCAATCTTTCCGACGCAAACAAAAATCTTTATCTTTTAAATGTATAAATAATGATTAATTAAATGTATGTTTTTAAGCCTTTTCGTGGTTGATCGAAATTACCACAAATAACGTCGAATATTTGTAGCACTGTTTTGTAACTGATAAATATATTGTTGTTCTAATCATCTTACTTCATACTTGCGCCAATCATATGATTGATTATTACAATCATTCCAATCTTTTCGAGGCAAACAGAAATCTTTTTCTTTTAAATTTATAAAAAAAAATGATTGATTAAATCATTTGTATAATTGTTGTATTATAAGGGTTAAATAATTCACATAATTCTATAACCCATTCATCATATTACTTCATTTTCTCATTAATGGACTCAATTCTCACATATAAAAAATAAATATCATCGTGCCAATCATATTTTAAAGTGAAAAATACTAAACTATAGATTGATTTTTAAGCATTTTAGTGGTTGATCGAAATTAGCACAAATAACGTCGAATATTTGTTGCACTGTTTTGTAACTGATAAATATATTGTTGTTTTAATCATCTTACTAACTGCGCCAATCATATGATTGATTATTACAACCATTCCAACCTTTTCGAGGCAAACCAAAATAGTATTCTTTTAAATTTATAAAAATATGATTGATTAAATAAACAATTCACTTGATTTCATAACTCATTCATCAGATTTTTCTATTTTTCCATAAAAATCTCATTATTGGACTCAATTTTCACATATAAAAAATAAATATGATCGTGCCAATTATATTTTAAAGTGATAAAATTCTGAACAGAAGATAGATTTTTAAGAATCAATCTATCGTTAAGAATTTTTTTACCAAATCGTAAAATGAATAATAATGTCGAATATTTTTTGCACTGTTTTATAACTGATAAATATATTGTTGTTCTAAACTTCTTAATAACTGCGCCAATCATATAATTGATTACTACAACCATTCTTACCTTTTCGAGGCAAACAAAAACCTATTACTTTTAAATTTTTCTGTGCGTGCACAGTATTACGTGCTGGTATTGCACTCAGGAGACCTATTTGCTTTATTTAAGACTTTTAAAAGTCACCTTTTCTATGGATTTTTATATGGTATGTCCTTTTATGCAACGTAACAAATTATTTGTCATTTATTTTGTAATCAATAAGTTACACAACTAATACATCATTTCCCTTATTTATTATTTCACTCATTCAATTCCACAACAATTGCCAGTCTAATATGCCTCATATAGTACTCTCGCGGGAATATCTGGTAATTCCCATATAAGCAACAGAAAATAAAAACGAAAAAAAGAAAAATAACAGAAAAAGGGTTGCTTTTCTGCATTATTTTGCTTGCATTTCATTTCATTTACATTTTTATTTGCTTTGGCCTTTTCCATTCAACTTGAAACACATTCGTTGCGGTCGACGAAAGTTTTGTAAATAATCTTAAAATTGAAAAATAAATAAAAAAGTTGAAAAAAAAAGGATCAGCACTTGACCATTTCTTGGGTAGAGTGTGTATTGGTCGAAGGACGCTTGGGTTATATTTTTTGGCATATTATTTATTTGTCTTGAATGCAAGAAGATGGTCTGCCGTTGACTTTTTCCATACAGTTACTATTTGTGCTGTATTTAAAAATTACTTACGGTTAATAAATCATTGCGGTTGTCAAAATAAATGAATAAATTTTTGGTTCTATGGATCTATGGTGAATTATGCGGCGTTGCATATTAAACAGGATTTGCTAGGACCAGACAGCAAATCAGCACAATTTTAAGTATTCAGAGTATGTGAGGAGTAGTGTGTAATGTGAGTGAATAGGAATTAAAAGCTAAAGTTATGGAAAATTAGGTAGTTATTATAGGAATTCTTATAAAATTCACTATATAAAATAAAATTAAGTATAGCGATTTTAAGTTTACTGTTTAAAATAAATCAAAATAAAAGTATAACTTAAAAAGAAATTCTTTGCCATATGTTTTATGTCTGAGAACACTATATGAATCTTTAAGTCTATCTTAGAAATATATTTAACTTTTCTTTTCTAAATAATTTTTTTTTTATAAATTTACCGATTTTTTTGGAATAATAAAACTATTATGAATTATATTTTGTTGTCAGTTTTCTTTTATAATTTCCATTAAATCATATTTTTACCCCCACAATAACCATACTAAAATTACCTATGTCTCATCCTTACAAAAAACACCTTCCAAAACTTCCCAACACGCATCATCAATCCTGCGATATCTTCAACGACAGTATATATAATTTTTCGATTTACTGCGAAATTGTGCGCCCCGCAAAACATTAACTTTTACAATGATACAAAACTGACTTGACCAACAAACCAATCAGTGATAACAGCAGCAGCCAAAGGATCATAAAGTCCCAAGTGACAGTAGCCAGTAAACTTGTCTGCCAAAAATAGAAAAAAAATAAAAGACAAGAACATGATTGATTACACTTAAAAGGCATAAAAGCTGTAAATATTGAAACGGGAATTGATGGAGAAAATACAAAAGAAAAGGGTTTAATACAATTTGTAACGTATATGTTAGGATAACTTGGGAAAACTACCGGCAGGATAATAAAAACCTAAATTGTGTTAACTGGATACAATTACACGATACATGGAGAAAATATACTGAGTTGTACCAATAAAAAGAAGTTCATGTTTGTAGGTATTATACATATTATCAGTTTTAAATGTTTGTAGTAATAAAACGTATTCAAATTATGCATATGCTTGTGGCAAACAATGTTTATTTACAAATTAAAGATAGAGTATTTATATAAATACTAGCTGGACCCGTGCACGACTCGTGCCAAGATTTTGTGAATTCATAGATAGGAGCGATTTTATTAATATAAAAAAACATTATTATTATTTTTTATATCAGGAGCCCGTGCTTCGCTGTGGAAGTTTTTATTGGTTTTATAAATGTAGTAACCAAATAATAATTCTCCGCCAAAACAACTTTTCTCAAAGACAATTCAGACAGTAGAATATTTCGCCGTAGAATTCTTCACAGTAGAAATTTTCGCCGTAAAATTCTTCCCCATAGAACGCTTTACCGTAGAATTCTTCCCGGTAGAACTCTTCCCGGTAGAATTCTTCCCCGTAGAATTTTTTCCAGAAGAAGTTTTAGTGTAGTTAGTTTTAATGTGGTGAGTTTTAGTGTGTTGAATTTTTAGTTTAGTGAATTTTTAGTGTGGTGAGTTTTAGTGTGGTGAGTTTAAGTGTGGTGAATTTTTAGTGTAGTGAGTTTTAGTGTGGTGAGTTTTACTGTGGTGAGTTTAAGTGCGGTGAGTTTTAGTGTGGTGAGTTTTAGTGTGGTGAGTTTTAGTGTGGTGAGTTTCGGTGTGGTGAGTTTTTAGTATGGTGAGTTTTAGTGTGGTGAGTTTTAGTGTGGTGAATTTTTAGTGTGGTGAGCTTTATTGTGTTGAGTTTTAGTGTGGTGAGTTTTAGTGTGGTGAGTTTTAGTGTAGTGAGTTTTAGTGTGGTGAGTTTCGGTGTGGTGAGTTTTTAGTATGGGTAGTTTTAGTGTGGTGAGTTTTAGTGTGGTGAATTTTTAGTGTGGTGAGCTTTATTGTGTTGAGTTTTAGTGTGGTGAGTTTTAGTGTGGTGAGTTTTGATGTGGTTAGTTTTAGTGTGGTGAGTTTTAGTGTAATGAATTTTAGTTTTTTGTTTCATCTTTTTTTATTATGTATGTGCTGAGTTATGTCGTTTTGAAAGTTTAGGTTGTATGGGAGGTACCACGCCCCTTTGTCCAATCCCGCCCATATATAGCCTATGACACCCTCCGGACTCCTTAATATCCTGTGGCAAAATTTCAGTTAAATCGGTTTAGCGGTTTAGACGTGATGCTGGAACAAACAGACAGACAGATAGACTGACAGACGGACCAAGAGTTTTATATATATAGATGTAGGCTATTTTACAATGGGTTTTTTGAATGTTTGTGGTAATCATATTAATTTAAATTATGAAAATTATTGTGACAAATATAGTTAGTTTACAAAATCAATTAAAAATTATGCATCATTATTAAACACACATATATAAATGCCAAAAACATATATGTAATTATTTTAACTATAGGTTTCAAGAAATAAAACACATGAAATGATTTTTGGACGTTTATGGTGTATGAAGTGGTTGCATTTTTATATATAATTGTAACAAACACTATAAGTTCTCGTAATTAATTAAATCTATAATAAAAATAAAATATAATAAAATGAAAAGGATAGTCTCCGCACAGATGTGATTGTCACAATAAATTGTGTAATTATCACAACCATGTTATGCTTATTTTGAATGATTTTCACAATTATTTGATATGTTTTTTATATAACATAATAGCAGCAATAAGTCAACATAGTTGTGTTATCAAGCGAAAATGAACTCTGACGAGTTACTGATATATTTCCAGACATGGCAGAGCAAAACGATCTCCAGATCTGTGACCCAAAATAATCTGAAATATATAACAGTTCTTATTTCGTCGTCATGATTGTCGTAAGCATTCACATGATTGGCCCAAGTATATATAGATTAAAACTGACTCCAGATTTGAGATCAGCAACTCCAAATTATCTAAAATCGTTACATAAGAATTTCAGGGTCTTGGTTGACAAAAACATACACATAATTAGCACAAATAATGAAGTAACTCAAGCAAGTAACCCAGACGTAGAAGATCAAAACGGTGTGCAGATTTAAGATCCGCGAACCTATGTTGTCTAATACCGAATATAAGAGTTGAATTTTATCGTCGTGGTTGCCTGAATCATTCACATGATTAACACAATTATTCAAGTTACTCAGACGAGTAACCCAGATGTGGTAAATCAAAACGGACATTAGATTTGATATCATTTCAAATATAAAATGATTGATACATATTTTTATTGTCATGTTTATGATGTTCTGAATCATTAACATGATTGACAAATTAAAGTCAGATTATTTATATAAATATGTATGCTACTTTACTATGGGTTTTTTGAATGTTTGTGGTAATCATTTAAATTATAAAAATTATTGTGACAAATATAGTTAGTTTACAAAATCAATTAAAAATAATAAATTGAGCAGGATGATTAAACAGACATATATAATTGCCAAAATCATATATTCAATTGTTTCAACTATACTAGAAAATAGCTACTAGGTAAATCAAAACGGACTTTAGATTTGATATAATTTCAAATATAAAATGATAGATACATATTTTTATTGTCATGTTTATGATGTTCTGAATCATTTACATGATTGGCAAAAATATTTGTACACCCAGAAAAAAAATACTATATAAATAATAGTTTTTTACTATTAAAAATAGTCAATAGGATAAATTATTATTTTAATCGGAAAATACCTTTAAATACTAGAAAATACCATAACATTGCCATTGAGTTTATGTGAGAAGATTTATTTTTTGTATACTATTAAATCAAGAATTGTCATATTGACCAATTTTAATGGGATTTGAGGGATTTATTTTCTGGGTGTATATGAAAAACATATTTGCAATTATTTTTTTTGGAAAACATCCACATATTTCGATTATTTCCAATAGCTCTTTTAAATATTGGCATATATCATATTTAGATTAGAATCACTTAAAAAAAAAAATCCAAGAAATAATTTTAAATTTAAACTATTCTATTCGATATTGCACAAGTTCTTAAATTGCTGGTAATCGAGAAATATGTTTGCCACAATTATTTATGCAGAACATTTATTATAAATTGTACGCATTTAATAACTCTATTTCTTAATGGTTGGAATAATATTGAGACTAAAATGTTTCGAAAATAACATTTTAACAGTAACCATTTACAATAACAATATAAAAATCACATTTCTCAGACAAACATTCAAATGATTGGGACAAAATAAAAGCTTATGATTATTAAGAAAAGTGCTGTTAATTTGTAAACATTTGCTAAATAAATTAATTGTTAAATAATTCTCACAACCAATTATGTTCAATGCAATTATAATGCTTATGATGAACACCTTATTTTTACAACAAATATAAATATACTTTTTTGCCCCAATATTAACTACAGGAAGTTCACAAAAACAAGGTGTTAATATAATTTGTTTACCCATATTAACACTTTATACACTCAACACTCAATTGTTTTCTGTGGCTAAGTTAAATCCGTAAAGCTTAACCGCAATTTTTAAATATTTTGTTTGCAAGTTAATGCAATTTTCAACACATCATCATCAGCAGCAGCACCAGCACCAGTAGCAGTAGCAGCAGCAATAGCATCATCATCAACAACAGCATTAATATTATCAACACTAACAGCAACAGCAACAAGTTAAAAAAATACACAAACCATTAAAATGCATTTATTACAACTCGCTGTGAAAAAAAGCCATAAATATGCATATAGTTGGCCACACTTTTTTTGGTTTTTCGGACTTTGTAAATTAGGTTTACTACAAAAAAAAACCTGGTAACCGCCCAAATTCAATTTTAATAATCACAGGTTTGTGGTGCTGCTTCACCAAAAAATTAAAAAAAAATTGTTTATGTTGCTGTGTAGTCTCGGTCAAGCGCATTTGTGGTGTGTGATATTTACTCCTTTTTTTTCTACCGTTGCTGCTGTTTTTGCCTAATTAGCGTAATTAGGGTGCTGCAAAACCGCAGTGACCACAATGCAAAATGATTTTAGAGGTGGTGATTTGATATAATTTTTTTTTCGGTTTTGAAATTTATGCAATTTATTCAGTTTTGATTTATTTAAAGGTGTTGCTGAAATGTAATAAATTTTAATTTTATATATAAAATTGGATGGTTATTAGAATGTGTTAAATAAAGTTTAATTAAATAAAAAATAAAATAAAAAATAATACCAAGCAATAAATTTTATAATAAAACTAGTATTGCGTACCTGGGCTGCGCATCGAAGTATTTTTATTTTTTGTTTTTTAAGCATAGCTCTTAATTTATATTTTTTATCGTTTTATGTATTTGCTATTCTTATAATTTTGATTTTTCCTTTCTTGCATTTTTATATTTGTTTCGGTATTTGCTTTTGATTTTGAGGTTGAATTTTTGTTTTTGCTTTATTTTTTTGTTGGATTTGTGTTTTGCTTTTGTTTTGTCTTTTAAATTTTGTTACGTTCGTTTTTGATTTTTAGATTTTGTGTTTTTGATTTTGTTTTTTTTATTTCGTGTTTTTATTTTCTTTTAATATTTTGCTTTTATTTCTGTGTTTTTATTTTTTGTTTTTAGTCTTTGCTTTTATTTTTGTTTTTTTTGGTTTTGTATTTACGATTTTGTTTATGTGTTTTTTTGATTTTGTTTACTTACTGACTTTATTTACTTTTGTTTTGTTTTGGTTTTTTGCTTTAATTTTTGAATTTTTGCATTTGTTTTTTTTTTTGGTTTTGTTTTTGCGTTTTTACTTTTGTGCTTTTGTTTTTTATTTTTATTTGTGATTTTTGCTGTTGTGTTTGTGTTTTTACGTTTGTTTTTTTTTATTATTTTTCTGGTTTTTCAAGTTTTTTGCTTTTCTTTGGTTTTTGTATTTCTAATTTTGTATTTTAAAATTTTAATTTGAGTTTTGGTTTTTTGCTTTTATTTTTGAATTTTTGTGTTTTTGAGTTTTTATTTTGTTTTATTTTTTTTATGTGTGCTTATTTTTGAGCTTTTGTGTTTGTGATTTTACTTTTGTTTTTATGTTTGTATTTTTACTTTTTATTATTTTAAGTGTTTTGGCATTTATTTTTGTATTTTGTATATTTTTTAATTTGATTTTTTTCTTTCATTTTCGTACCTGGTGTAAATACCGAGTTATATCGTCTTTAAAGTTTAGGTTGTATTTTAGGTGTCACGTCCCTTTGTACAATCCCACCCTCATATAGGCTATATCACACTCCGGACTCCATAGTATACTCGTGCAAAATTTAAGTCAAATTGGTTGAGGGGTTTATTCGTGATGCTGGAACAGATTGACAGACAGACGGTCCAAGAGTTTTATATAAAGGGTTTTTCAACAGGGACGATACAAAAGTAGAGCGACAGGGACAGCAAACGACGCCATATTTCTCCGCCCTTTTTGCCATTTCTGTTCAGTAAGGTTTGCCATTTCATGATGGAAAGATATACGAATTCGAATTTCGGTAGTAAATTTTAATAATTTCGACTCGTTGTTGGCTCGTATATCTTTCCATCATGAAATGGCAAACCTACCTTACTGAAGAGAAATGTCAAAAAAGCGGCAAGAAATATGGCGTCGTTTGCTGTCCCTGTCGCTCTACTTTTGTAGCGGCCCTGTTGAAAAACCCATGAAAAAAACTTTTGTAGCGCTCTTATTGAAAAACACTTTATATAGTTTTTAGAATGTGTTAAGTTTTAAATAAAATAAAAAAAAAACATATGATATAAATTTTATATATTACAAAGAAAAATTGCTAAATGTATTAAAAAAAAATTAAATTAAAAAAAAATTAAATTATGGTTAAAAATAAATATTGAAAAACTAAATTAACCATATTTTATAGAGTGTTATATTGGAAATTGTACTAGCTTCATTATCGTAAGCCATTCATAGTATTTTTACATTTCTCAAACCCTACTAGTTACATGATCAACATGATTAGGACATTTTTGTTTTAATAAATTATTAGGAAAATGTAATTCGACTATTCAATAAATATTTATTGGTCTTGCTATCGTAATAAAAAGATAACATTATAAACTTTATGATACAACAACATATTGTATTAATAGTTTGAATATTATTGTACTAATGGTATGCATCCTATTTACTTATTTTTGTAGGACTATACCATAAAATTTAATAAATATTTATTGGTATTTGCTATTGTAATGAAAAGATTACATTATAAATTTCATGATACAAAAACATATAGTATTAATAGTTAGAATATTATTGTACTAATGGTATGCATCCTATTGACCAATTTTTATTGGACTATACCATAAAATTCAATAATAATTTATTGGTCTTGGTATTGTAATGAAAGGATTACATTATAAACTTTATGGTACAACAACGATTATTATTAATAGTTTGAATATTATTGAACTAATAGTATGCATTCTATTGACCAATTTTTATAGTATAAATAATTGTTTTTCAATTGAAATACTCTTTATTTACCGTACTATTTTTTGGGAACACATTTGCTGTATTTTTAGCTTAACCTACTCTTTTAATTTATGATATACCTATATTTTTGTCGAATTAAATTCATAAAATATAGTTTGTCTACAACATTTGAATCTACAACTTCACATAAGCTCACTTCGAAAATCACCTCCAAATCTATTTCGAACTTATTCACCATATTTCCCAATAAATTGTCGTATTAATTTTCCCATAAAACACTTGAAATCCACACAAAACTATAAATTATATGCATAAAATACCTATGAAAACACTTAAAATAAATACACGGCCCCAATACACAGTACCTATAGTTTCCCACATGTGTCTTGAATTTAAACTCTACACAAAATACCACAATTTATGTGCATGGGTAAAGCAACTTTAAAAGGTGCACAAATCGTTCACCACTCTATGGTATATGTTGACTAAGCACCACATTTAGATTAATTACTATAACATGTACGAAAAACAAAAAAAAAAAATAAGAAGTAGACAAAGTCAAAGGTGTTCTCAACAAACTAATAATTATATTTTTATTGGACATTTATTGCCTCCCTAGTTTTTGTGTTTATTTGTTTTTTTTCCCGAAACATTTTAATCAGAGTTACAAATAAACAGCGCATTTCTCCGGTACCTAGCATTGCATTGACCGACACTATGTATTCAAGTCTCAATTATTTATGACCCAAAACAACGCAAGGCAACCGAAATTTATGTGCTATTCACCCTGATGAGAGGGTGCCTACCGCCGCCGCCGTCGTCAGATCATTGTCTGCCCGGAGGTATGCGCACATCTGTGCTATGGAATGTTTTACTTTGGCTTTACCGCGTTACCACCAACATGTCAAGGGTGCAAAAGTGTAATGAATGTGTTTTGTTAATCGCACAAATTCACTCAACTTGATATAAATTTAAAATAAAAATTAGCTCAAAACTATGGTGTCTGAAAAAGAAAAAAAAAATAAAAACGATGGTGTCTAAAACAAAAGGCATAAAATTTACGATAAATTGCTGATAAGCTTATAGTTTTCAGCTCCCCCTTTATTATATGCGGTGGTGAAATTATGTTTAATTGATTATGTTTTTTTTTCTGGTCTTATTTGGGAAAGAAGATCATTTTTGAAAGATAACAAAAATCTGTCTCAATACGAAGTAGCAGCATTTATAGGGGTTCCTACATGTATACACTACAAAAAATATTTTAAAATCAATTTGATGTTCTGAAATTAAAATATTTTTTATGATAACTTATTATATACAAATATCAATACTAAAGATAATATAAAAATAGTAAAATTTATCAAAATAAATATTAAATTTATAAAAATTTTGTAAAAACTAATTTTATTAAAAAGATATTTATAATTATAATTTATAACAAAATAATTAATTTTTTTATTTCAATTTTTAGCAAAATTATAATAAGTGATAAATGTATAATTTATGATAAATGTATTCAAAAAGTATTTAGAATTACTAAATTCATATTTAAAATTGTTTAAATATTATTAAAATTAATTACAAATGTTTTAGAATTACACAAAATATTATTAGATGTATTGCTTGATTATTAAGTATTATTAAAAATTATTTTGTTTTAGTATTATCGATTGTAAATTTATTAGAAACGTTATTAACATATTTAAATTAATAACGAATGTTTATAAATTTATAACAAATGTAATAAATATCTAGCAATATAATATGTATTTAGTTTTTAGTTATGAAAGAAATATTAAAAGTTATTTCAAGACTAATTAAATTTACTGCAAATATACTTAAAAAAATGGTAAAAATTAATATTTAATATACAAACATAATTAAATTTATTACAAACGTATTTATGTGTATTGCAAAGATAATAAAATTGATGATGATTGCTCCCATATTTCAATTTCAAAAAATTAATACAAATATATTTAAATTAATTGTGAAATTATTTATATTTATTGATTACATATGTATTTATATTTATGTTAAATTTATTAAAATGCAATAAAATTACAACAATTTTATAAAAGTATTTGCAAATGATAGTTATTTTTTAAAATAGTTTTAAAACTGTTTAATTTAATTTATTGTAAACATATAGAAATTATTTGAACATAATATAAATTTATTAAAAATATTTTCAAATTTATTACACATACATAAAAAAGATTACAGATGTATTCAAATTATTAAAAATATTGCATCATTAATTGCAAAATAATAAAATTTATAACAAACTTATTTAAATGTATTGGAAATGCATGAAAACTTATTGTAATTCGAATTTATTACAAACATACTAATACTGTTTCAAAACGGTATTAATTTATTAAAAAGTATTTTAGTTTTAAAGTTTTTGCAAATTTGTTTAAATATATTACAAATCTTTTAAATTTATTAGAAACGTATTGCATCATTATTTAAATTAAACATAAATATATTTAAATTTACTGAACAATTACTTTAATTTATAATAAACGTTTTTAAATGTATTACAATGTATTTCGATGTATTGAAAAATTAGTAATATGAATAAAAATGTATTGAGACATATTAAAAATTGACCTCAATAATTACAAATATATTTCCATTAATTTTAAACGTATTTAAATTTATTACAAACGTATTTAAATTTATAACAAACGTATTTAAATTTATTTATAATTTTTACAAAGGTACTTAATTTATTTACATACAAATATTTTTTTGTGTAACATTATTTAAATTTATTGTAACAAAATTTAAATTTCAACTGCCAAATTATTAGTTAAATTATTTAAAAATACTTAAATTAAATATGTTTTAATGTAAATTCTATATTATTGTATTTCATTTAAATAATAATGCATTTAAATCAAATACGCTTCAACTCAATACTATTTGTTTCAATCTATCTGATTTTAATGCTTTACATTATAAATTCTTAAAAAAAAACACATTTATAAAACATTTTCATCTTGATTGCCTAGCACTTCTTGCATTCATAAAAAAGGGGGAGTTATGCCGACTACTTGAGAACATGTGTTAATTTGTTGTAGTTTCGATAGGTGCTTAGGTGTATCATTCGAGGGGGAGAGTGCATTAAATTGTTTCTGTTTTTTGTATTTTTTTTCTTTTGCTTTAGTGTTGATGATGATGGCCAAAAAGAAAAGGTCCCCTGCTGAGTTTTATTAGAACATTAAAAACATTAAAGTGATTTTAATGCTGATAGTTATATTACATGTGGTAAATTTTGAGGAATTTAGTGTGACGAAGTTTGTTTTTTTTTATTACAATTTTTCAACATTTTTAAAGCAATGGTATTTGTATTACAAATTAAAAATCATATGAAATTCAACTAATATTTTGTATACTTTATACTTTATATTTTCAATTTTAATTTTTGAAAATAATATTTGATAATCTGATTGATCTATTCTATAGTATTCATTAATATTATAACATTTCTTACAAAATAAATTTTTTACATACTTCTTCAATTTTCCGGTTTCCTTAAAATCTTTTGTAGAGTTCATTGTTTTTCCACTTTAAGCTAATCATGTATACTATTTATAAGAAAAAAACATGAACTCATCTTAATTTCAAAACACTTTCAAATGCTTGACTATTAATAACCGCAAACATAAGTTTCACATAACCCCAGTGACACCTCGCGTTATCCCCTTTTTTGATCGAACAGACAACAGATATCATGATACGCCATCTACGGGACGTAGCAGCACGACTGAAATGTCAACAATGTCAAGTGGGTTTTACCCGTAAATTGCATTTGAAAAAGGCCCTAAAAATTACAAAGTGTTAAGAAAATGTTGGAAAATTCAAGGCGGTTAAATACGAATGGGTTGAGGCGCTACTATTTACTAAAATTAAATTGTCCGCAAAAGAATACAATTTTTCACTAAAAATTTAATATATCACTAAAAATTCAATTTTTCACTTAAAATTCAATTTTTAACTAAAACTTAAATTTTTAATAAAAAATTCATTTTTCACTGAAATTCAATTTTCACTAAAAATTCAAATTTTCACTAAAATTCAAATTTTCACTAAAAATTCAAATTTTCACTAAAAATTCAAATTTTCACTAAAAATTCAAATTTTCACTAAAAATTCAAATTTTCACTAAAAAATTCAAATTTTCACTAAAATTTAAAATTTTCACTAAAAATTCAAATTTTCATTAAAAATTCAAATTTACACAAAAAACTCAAATTTTCATTAAAAATTGAAATTTTCACTAAAAATTCAATTTTTGAATAAAAAAATTAATTTTTCAATTAAAATTCAAGTTTTTACTAAAAATTCAATTTTTCACTAAAAATTCAATTTTTCAATAAAAATTTAATTTTTCATTACAAACTCAAATTTTCACAAAAAATTCAATTTTTCACAAAAAATTCAATTTTTCACAAAAAATTCAATTTTTCACTAAAAATTCAATTTTTCACTAAAAATTCAATTTTTCACTAAAAATTCAATTTTTCACTAAAAATTCACTTTTTCACTAAAAATTCAATTTTTCACTAAAAATTCAATTTTTCACTAAAAATTCAATTTGTTCACTAAAAATTCAATTATTCACTAAAAATTCAATTTGTTCACTAAAAATTCAATTTTTCACTAAAAAAATCAATTTTTCAATAAAAATAAATTATTTTTTTCACTAAAAATTCAAATTTTTCACAAAAATTCATTTTCTCACTAAAAATTCAAATTTTCCCCAAAATTAAATTTTTCACCAAAAATTAAAATTTTCACGCAATATTCAATTTTGCACTAAAATTCAATTTTGCACTAAAAATTTATTTTTACAAAAATATTAAATTTTTACTAAAACTTAAAATTTTCACTAAAAATTCAATTTTTCTCTAAAAATTCAAGTTTTCTCTAAAATATTCAATTTTTCACTCAAAATTCAATTTTTCACTCAAAATTCAATTTGTCACAAAAAAATTCAATTATTCACAAACGTTTCAATTTTTCACCAAAAATTCAATTTTTATTAAAAACTCAATATTTCATTATTTTGCACTAAAAATTAAATTTTTCACTAAAAATTAAATTTTTCACTAAAAATTAAATTTTTCACTAAAAATTAAATTTTTCACTAAAAATTAAATTTTTCACTAAAAATTCAATTTTTCACTAAAAATTCAATTTTCACTAAAAATTAAATTTTTTTACTAAAAATTAAATTTTTCACGAAAAATTAAAATTTTCACTAAAAATTCAATTTTTCAGTCAAAATTCAATTTTTCACTAAAAATTAAATTCTTCACTAAAAATGAATTTTTCACTAAAAATTCAATTTTTCACTAAATATTCAATTTTTCACTAAAAATTCAATTTTTCACTAAAAATTCAATTTTTCACAAACGATTCAATTTTTCACAAAAAATTGAATTTATCACTAAAAAATATAAATTTTCACTAAAAATTCAAAATTTTCATAAAAAGGAAATATTTTTCTAAACATAAAATTTTTTATCTCAGAATTTAATATACCAACCGATTTCTTTGCTACCTTCTAAAAGAGCCTGCACTTCGGCGCACCATCTCAAACAGAACAACAATTCAATTTGTTTATTTTCCGCATTTTGATCATTGAAAATGAAAGAAAAAGAAGGGGGAAACTCTGTTTAAGTGTCATAGGTATCGTGCCCGGCCCCAACCCTAGCAACACGTATAGGGCGTAACGCGTCAAAGTGCCTGTTTGCCTGGCTGCTGCCACAACTATTTTCATGCTAATTAAAGGCAGATTTTAAAAAGACAACAAAACCAAAAAGGGGGAAATTATTATTATGCCCCCCCAGGAACAAATTTATTTGTTTGTTTGTAGTGTAGTTGGGTACCAAAGTTAAAAGAAAAATGCACTTTTATAAAGAAAAATTGTCGTTTAGTTGGAAACAATTTGACTTTGATGTTTGTAGAGATTGCGCTAGAGCTAGAGACAGATTGAGGGATTGGGTTGGGGTGCATAAGATGCATTTTACAATTTTGTTCTTGCTCTGGATCACATTACACATTGAAAATAATACCGCAATCAGGTGCTGACAAAATACAAACGTCGAAAAATGTTGTAGTCAGAAATGCTGTTGAGATTTGCGCTGTTTGACATAAGAAATATGGCAACGCTGACAAGTGACATATGCAACATTGCACAATATTGCAGCAGGGGGTACAACTGACAATAGGGAGGAACTCTTAGATTAGGGAGAGTAGTAAGCTTTAAATATTGCCAAAGATTTATCAAAAAAAACGGCAGGCTGCTGAAAAATTGCGCCATTTTTCGAATGTGAAATGCGCCATTTGACAGCTGTCAATACGACCTATAGCTACTGTTACAAGTGAGTTTGTTGACAGCAACAGTTTTGCTACTTTTGCCAACAGACAAAGGCGCCAAAAAGAAATTTTAAATAGAAAAAAGCATAGATGTGAGAGATGCTTTATTGAGTATATTTTTTATTTTAGATTTCTTTAAGTTCTGACTGCCAAGGCGATATTAAAATTTTGTTATAAGTGCATACAGCTGGGTCTTTTATATATGTTGCTAATTCTTTTAATTCACAATTAATGCTTTTAATAGTTGAATTTTAAATTTTAAAATTAAATGTCAATGTCAATTTTAAGCTGTCAGAGTAGGCTGAATCAGTTATTGACACTTGACTTTGACATTGAGCTTAAGTGATGCCATATTGTAATAAAGAGACGAATTTTATAGAATTTTCAAGACCATTACAATGAACTTAACGAATTTAGTTTCATTTTTAATTCTAAATATAGACATTGTCAATTGAGACCCAATCATGAAAGAAAGGTCACATATAAGTATAATTTCATGATGCAATAGATTTTTAAATATAAAAAAATTACAGAGTGATCTTGAATTTTTAGTATAAAATTTAATTTTAAGCAAATAATTTGAATTTTAGTTTAAAATTAAATTTTTAAGTAAAATATTAATAATTACGAGAAAAATTGAATTTTTAGTGGAAAAATGAATTTTTATTTAAAAATGAATTTTTATTTAAAAATGAATTTTTATTTAAAAATGAATTTTAAGTGAAAAATTAAATTTTTAGTGAAAATTTGATTTTTTTTTTAGTGAAAAATTGAATTTTTAGTGAAAAGACGTATTTTTTTTAGTGAAAAATTGAATTTTTAGTGAAAAATTGAATATGTAGTGAAAATTGAATTTTTATTGACAAATAGAAAATTTAGTGAAAAATTGATTTTTTAGTGAAAAATTAAATTTTTTAGTGAAAAATTGATTTTTTAGTGAAAAATTGAATTTTTAGAGAAACATTGAATTTTTCGTGAAAAATTATTTTTTAATTTAGTGAAAAATTGAATTTTTAGTGGAAAAATTGAATTTTTAGTGAAAAATTGAATTTATAGTGAAAAATTGAATTTTTAGTGAAAAATTGAGTTTATAGTGAAAAATTGAATTTTTTGTGAAAAATTTAATTTTCAGTGAAAAATTTAATTTTTATTGAAAATTTTAATTTTTATTGAAAAATTTAATTTTTAGTGAAAGTTGTATTTTTTTTTTTTTTAGTGAAAAATTGAATTTTTAGTGAATAATTAAATTTTAAGAGAATAATTTAATTTTTAGTGAATTTTGAATTTTAAGTGAAAATTTGAATTTGTGAATTTGAAAATTGAATTTTTAGTGAAAAATTTAATTTTTATTGAAAAATTGAATTTTTATTGAAAAATTGTATTTTTTTTTAGTGAAAAATTGAATATGCAGTGAAAATTGAATTTTTATTGACAAATAGAAGATTTAGTGAAAAATTGATTTTTTAGTGAAAAATTAAATTTTAAGAGAATAATTTAATTTTTAGTGAATTTTGAATTTTAAGTGAAAATTTGAATTTGTGAATTTTTTCTGAAAAATTTTAATTTTTCGAGAAAATTTGGTTTTTCAGTTAAAAATTGAATTGAAAAGTGATTTTCAGTGATAAATTCAATTTTATATTTTCCTTTTAGAAGAAAATTTTATTTTTTAGTGAACAATTTGTTTTTTCTTATATTCACAAAAATAATGACTTTGAAAAATGATCAAATAAACTCCGAAAAAAACTTGAATTAGTTGCGCTGCTTCACACGTCATGTTTTGCAACTTTTAGCACCCTCCTATCCATTGTTTTCAACAAAGCTCTACAAAAAGATAATTTGTAAAAGAAGAATCAAGTAGAAGACAAAAAAACTCCGTTTAGCTATGGGTCAAAAGCAACATGCATCACGTGACAAGTCATAAAATCAAAAAGCTATGCATAGATCTATCAACGCAACTCAAACAATGGTCAGCGACTGAAGGTAAACATTCAAATACCTTGTGACAAAATGACGATTAATTGAAACATTGTACTCTGTACTCTGAGACAGCATCCCTACATGTGCAGCCAACTGATCATTTACTTGACCATGGACCTCTTTCAAAGTATACAGAAAATCTAAGGGGTCCATACTCCTTAAGTTGTTGCTGCGCATCAGTTGTAACAGTTGATAAGCGTCTCTTGATTAATCACAACACATTAATCATCATTTTTTCTGTGAATATTACATTTTTTGCTTTAAAATTTCTTTAAAAAACTTTTGAATTTTTGATGAGCAATTTTTGGTTAACTTTTATAGCAGCTGCTCGCTTTAAAGCTAGACAGAAAAGTGGTCAAGATTTATTAAAATTCATTGTTTTGCAGAAAATTCGATGATTAATCATCAGAATATGGTATTTGCTTAAGAATCACACATGCGTGCGGCGGTTATAAAATTTATGAATAACGTGTGAAAATTATTTGACAAAAGTATAAGAATACTGTCTAGAATAACGAAAAAAAAACTTTAACTGGGAAAAAGTTATCTATACAAACAACATTTTATCACTATATTTTTTTAATCTATTGTTTTTTTATTAATTGGAAACTAATACTAAATTGATAATAATCAGAGATATTGCAATTTCATATTTCATTCGATTCATTTTGCTATTTCTGGTTACAAAGTTTCGTTTTGAATATTCAATAAACGTATTTTTATAGAATTCAATCCGTTCAAATTTTAAACTTTTATAATAACCTATGCTACAGAAATTTTCATAATACTAATGAACATTTGATGTATATTTCCTTATGTTTTGAGGTAAACGTATTGTTACAGTGGGTGAACTTTTCAAATTTTAATAAACTTTTCATATTTTTAATGAACTTTTCATATTTTTAATGAACTTTTCATGGTTTTAATGAACTTTTCATAATTTTAATGAACTTTTCATGATTTCAATGAACTTTTTCTAATTTTAATGAATTTTTCATAATTTTAGTGAATTTTTCATAATTTTAATGAACTTTTCATGATTTTAATGAACTTTTCATAATGTTAATGAACTTTTCATAATTTTAATTAACTGTTCATAATATTATTAATCATTATATTGATGAACATTAAAATACTGAAAAAGATATTCTGAACGTGGGACAACTTTGTATACTATGTTTCATAATAAATTCCTGTTTTTCAGTACTATTTCTTCTCTATTATAAAAATGTTTTTATTTTTAAATAAACAACAAAATCATAACCATTAATATACCTATACAATTATATGCATATTTTCAAAATTTTGTAATAAATCAATTAATTTTCAAAAAAAGAATTCAATTATTAAAGTCATTCCAACTGCACATTGTTCGTATTATGATGTTTACCTATATATTAGTGACACGCGCTGTCGTTTGCCCTATCGTCCGGTGCCCTATATGATCGTGTATATCATAAATATCATTAACTGTCACTCAAGAAAACATAACACATGTGCGACCAAGCTTAATTTGCTGTAACCTGAAAAATTGTTTTAGTTCTGCCGGTTGCCTAAAATCCAGTTCGAAATACATGAAATTCCCTTGTTAAACTCCCCAAGTAAGCGCCACAAAAGTCAAGCGTCACCCACGATTTGCGCGTACATTTTTACGCTTTTTGCCTTCCCTCCCCCCATTATTAATTAATTTTGTAATTTAACAATTTTTCTACAAAAATTCCCGACTTGACAACTCTATCTTGGGAGACTTGCGGATGCAGGACTTTGAGCACAAGTTGACACTTAATTAAATGACATTGTGTGGCCTCAGTCAATTGTATAAATGGGGATACAATATTGCAGACAAGCACTATGGAGGGATACAAAAGTATTTCACAAAAATATTTTCAAAATTTAAACCTAAACTTGGTGTTACGCATGGCCACGTGTTCAAAAAGACTCACAAAAATTACACGAGGCGCGTGAGTGACGCGCGTGATTATCTGTAGTATGAAGTGAAAAATTGTGCGACGATTTTAAAACCAACTTTAGCATGAAGCGCGCCTTTTCAATTAACAGAAATTAATTGTTTTCTCTAAAATTGTAGACAGTTAATAATGTGAGGGGTGTCGTCTTGGTGTAGATTTGTAGATACTTTCGATAGTTTTTGGCATTTTGTTCTGTGACAATTAAAAATATGCTATAAATCACTTAATATAAATTTAGTGCCGAATTTCTAGCATTTATAAAAGTTATATTTTTATGTGACAATTAAATTTAGACGACGTAATTTTAACGATAGCTTAATTTCATGTATTAACGTAAAAATGCAGTCAAATTAGGATATTATGCATGGAAGCGCAGAGTACTTGGTTTTTAAGTGCAATCAAATTAAATTAAAGTGCAGGTAAAAGAACTGTAATGTTGTCGTAAAGAGATCGTAAAAAAAAATGAAAAATGTTGCGCTTAAAATACAAAAAAACTTTAATTTTAATATAAAAGTATTTGTATTTAATGTAAAACCTATTTGTTTCTAAAACGAACATTGTAAAATTTAAATTTTGTCTTTTAAAATTATTTAAAGTGTTTCAAATTGATATGTATAATGTGGGTAAATGTTTGGAATATATAATTGATAAATAAAGTCATTTCAAAATGCAAAAATATATCGAGAGAGAAAAATTTAGTTTAATGTACAACATTCAAAAAGTATTTATTTTTAAAGTACGACTTATTTAACTCAAATATGAAGAAATTTAAAGTTTGTCCTTTAAAATTATTTAATGTGTTTAATTTCACTATACAAATTGTGGATAGAGATTTGAAACATATCGATTTAATTTAAAAACAAATACATACATGTTGAAAAAATAATAATACAGTTAAATAATAAATGCTTGTTTTTAAAGTGTGACTAATTTAATTCAAGAATGCACATATTAAAAATAAAAATGTTCCTATTAAAAATGTTTGAAACTATGAATCGTTCAAAATGTAGATATAGAAATGAATAATATGAAAAAAAATTTAATAATTTTATTATAATAAATTTAAAATTTTGCATATATAATTATAAAAATAATATTTTGCTTTGTCTATTTTCAGGTCTTATAACATATAAGAACTTTCCTTCGTTGTCATATCTCTGGTAAGTAAGTCTTTTAAACAACAAACACTGCAATACATAAAATTCATTTTATTTTTTGTTTACTAAAAAATATAATATCCCTGAAATTTAAACTACTATAAATTTTCATACATTTCCCAGTCTGTCTATCTCTTTTTTATTTATTTAAAGCACACCATTTTACAACATTTATTGCTCACATAGGATTTGAGCGCAAATTAACGACAAGTAAAATTCACATGCGCGTCTGTAAAAATTACATATAAAAATAATGCATAAAATCGCGCATTAGAGCTTTTACCACCATGCAGTAGTTTTCAGCTAAATTTAAGTATGAAATAGATTTACAACGAATAACTGGGGAATTTATGTATTTTTTAAGAAAATTAAATTTCAAATAAAAAAATCACATCAATTTATTTCACTAAAAATTCAGTTTTTTCTAAAAATTCAATATTTCACTAAAAAGTAAATTTTTCACTATAAATTATATTTTTCACAAAAAAAAAAAAATCTTCATTAAAAATTAAAATTTTTACTAATAATTCAATTTTTCACTAAAAATTCAATTTTTCACTAAAAATTCAATTTTTCACTGAAAATTCAATTTTTGACTAAAAAGTAGTCAATTTTTCACTAAAAATTCAATTTTTCACTAATAATTCAAATTTTCACTAAAAATTCAAATTTTCACTAAAAATTCAATTTTTCACTAAAAATTCAATTTTTCACTAAAAATTCAATTTTTCACTAAAAATTCAATTTTTCACTAAAAAATTCTAATTTTCACAAAAAATTCAATTTTTCACTAAAATTTCAATTTTTCACTAAAATTTCAATTTTTCACTAAAAATTAAATTTTTCAATAAAAATTAAAATTTTCACTAAAAATTCTTCACTAAAAATTAAATTTTTAGCAAAAATTTAATTTTCACTAAAAATTCGTTTTTAAACTAAATTGAATTATTAGTTGAAAAATTGAATTTTTAGCGAAAATTTAATTATTAGTGGAAAATTGATTTTTTAGTGAAACCTTGAATTTGAGTGAAAAATTGAATTTATCGTGATACATAAATTTTTTAGTGATAAATCGAATTTTAGTGAAAAATTTATTTTTGAGTAAAATATTAAATTTTTAGTAAATACTTGAATTTTTAATGAAAATCGAATTTTTAGTTACAAATTTAAACTTTAGTTAGAAATTGTAATTTTAAATGAAAATTAAATCTTTTACACAAAATTGCATATTTAGTTAAAAATTGATTTTTTTTTTAGTAAAAAATTGAATTTAGTTTAAAAATGAATTTTTAGTGAAAATTAAATTTTTCACTAAAAATTACATTTTTTACTAAAAATTACTTTTTTTTTCTAAAAGCTCAATTTTTGTATTACATAAAATTCAATTTAAAAAAAAAAAAAAAAAAATTTAACAAAAAATTAAAATGTTTACAAAAAATTAAAATGTTTACAAAAAAATTAAAATTTTCACTTGAATTTCAATTTTTAACTTTAAAAAAATTTACTAAAAAATTTAACAAATTTTTTCTAAATAAATTGAATAATGTCTTGTATAAATTTTGTATCTATTATTCCATATAGCAAATTCCTTCAATCATACTCAAAATATATCGAAAATGTATTTCCAGTTTTATTGACCCCCCATATAAACCGTAGCACTATTGACCTGTTGGCCTGTCATTAAAGGGCACTTAAAACGCACGGCAGCAAAAGGCTACTCGTTCAGCGCATTCTACACCAACTTAACGCCCTCAACATCAGCGTCATTGCCGTCATCATCATCACCATCGCACTATCATCGTCTTAATCATCAGTGTTTCTAGAATGTATTTTTGATTTATTTTTTTAGTTTTTATTTTATTTTACAACATCATTTAATGCTTTTCAAATCCCATGATTCGACGCTGTCGCTAATGGCGCAAAACGTAGCAAAGAGCGCCATCTAGTGTCAATAAATACAGCAACGATGACGACGAAAACGCCGAGAGAACTCTGTCAACTGTCATTAAAGTGACATGCATTAAAGATACAGATACATGTTCTATGTCTTGGCAATGATTGCTTTGCACTTTTTACTTTTACTATAGATTTTATTTTTTATTTTTTATATTATTTTTATTTTATTACCATTGATGTTGTCTGATGACGTTGCAGTCATCAGTGTGCGACATCCACACCTGTCAGAATGCAGCGACATCGTTTCTTCCCGCAATTTATACAGCTTAATCCGATTTTCATGGTAGTTTAAATCCGCTGCATAAAAAGTGAAAAAAGTTTTATTGTCGTTGATGTTCTCGAGTAACTCTAATATTTTTTAGTGCAAATTTTTATTTTTTAGTGAAAAGTTTAATTTTTAGTGAATAATAGAATTTTAATGGAAAATTTCAATTTTTAATGACAAATACAATTTTCAGTTAAAAATGAAATTTTTAGTTAAAAAATGGATTTTTAGTAAAAAATATAATTTTTATTGAACAATTGAATTTTTAGTGAAAAATATAATTTTTAGTGAAAATTTGAATTTTTTAGTGAAAATTTGAATTTTTAGTGAAAATTGAATTTTTAGTGAAAATTAAATTTTTAGTGAAAAATTGAATTTTTAGTGAAAAATTGAATTTTTTTTAGTGAAAAATTAAATTTTTAGTGAAAAATTAAATTTTTAGTGAAAAATTAAATTTTTAGTGAAAAATTAAATTTTTAGTGAAAAATTAAATTTTTAGTGAAAAATTAAATTTTTAGTGAAAAATTAAATTTTTAGTGAAAAATTAAATTTTTAGTGAAAAATTAAATTTTTAGTGAAAAATTAAATTTTTAGTGAAAAATTAAATTTTTAGTGAAAAATTGATTTTTTTTGGTCAAAAATTGAATTTTTAGTCAAGAATTGAATTATTAATAAAAAAATTGAATTTTTAGTGAAAAATTGAATTTTTAGTGAAAAATTGAATTTTTAGTGAAAAATTGAATTTTTAGTGAAAAATTGAATTTTTAGTGAAAAATTGAATTTTTAGTGAAAATTTGAATTTTTAGTGAAAAATTGAATTTTTAGTGAAAAATTGAATTTTTAGTGAAAAATTGAATTTTTAGTGAAAAATTGAATTTTTAGTGAAAAATTGAATTTTTATGAAAAATTGAATTTTTAGTGAAAAATTGAATTTTTAGTGAAAAATTGAATTTTTAGTGAAAAATTGAATTTTAAGTGAAAAATTGTATTTTTAGTGAAAAATTGAATTTTTAGTGAAAAATTGAATTTTTAGTGAAAAATTGTATGTTTAGTGAAATATTGAATTTTTAGTGAAAATTTGACTTTTTAGTGAAAAATTGAATTTTTTAGTGAAAAATTGAATTTTTAGTGAAAAATTGAATTTTTAGTGAAAAATTGAATTTTTAGTGAAAAATTGAATTTTTAGTGAAAAATTGAATTTTTAGTGAAAAATTGAATTTTTAGTGAAAAATTGAATTTTTAGTGAAAAATTGAATTTTTAATGAAAATTTAAATATTTAGTGAAAAATTGAATTTTTTGTGAAAAATTGAATTTTTAGTGAAAAATTGAATTTTTAGTGAAAAATTGTATGTTTAGTGAAATATTGAATTTTTAGTGAAAATTTGACTTTTTAGTGAAAAATTGAATTTTTTAGTGAAAAATTGAATTTTTAGTGAAAAATTGAATTTTTAGTGAAAAATTGTATTTTTAGTGAACACTTGAAATTTCAGTGAAAAATGGAATTTTTAGTTAAAAATAGAATTTTTAGTGAAAAATTGAATTTTTAGTGAAAAATTGAATTTTTAGTGAAAAATTGAATTTTTAATGAAAATTTAAATATATAGTGAAAAATTGTATTTTTAGTGAAAAATTGAATTTTTAGTGAAAAATTGAATTTTTAGTGAAAAATTGTATGTTTAGTGAAATATTGAATTTTTAGTGAAAATTTGACTTTTTAGTGAAAAATTGAATTTTTTAGTGAAAAATTGAATTTTTAGTGAAAAATTGAATTTTTAGTGAAAAATTGAATTTTTAGTGAAAAATTGAATGTTTAGTGAAAAATTGAATTTTTAGTGAAAAATTGAATTTTTAGTGAAAAATTGAATTTTTAGTGAAAAATTGAATTTTTAATGAAAATTTAAATATTTAGTGAAAAATTGAATTTTTAGTGAAAAATTGAGTTTTTTTTAGTAAAAAATTGAATTTTTAGTCAAAAATTGAATTTTTAGTCAAAAATTGAATTTTTAGTGAAAAATTGAATTTTTAATGAAAATTTAAATATTTAGTGAAAAATTGAATTTTTAGTGAAAAATTGAGTTTTTTTTAGTAAAAAATTGAATTTTTAGTCAAAAATTGAATTATTAATTGAAAAATTGAATTTTTAGTGAAAAATTGAATTTTTAGTGAAAAATTGAATTTTTATTGAAAAATTGAATTTTTAGTGAAAAATTGAATTTTTAGTGAAAAATTGTATTTTTAGTGAACACTTGAAATTTCAGTGAAAAATGGAATTTTTAGTTAAAAATAGAATTTTTAGTGAAAGTGGAATTTTTAGTAATAATTTGAATTTTAGTGAAAAATTTAAGTTTAGCGAAAAATTGAAATTTTAGTTAAAAATTTAATTTTTAGTGAAAAATTAAATTTATAGTAAATAGTCTGAATTTTGTCTGAATACCGCATCTGAAAGTTACCCTATTGCAAATTCAGCATCCTTTTCATTATATTTAATGGCACCCAAATGATCTGGTTTAGCAAGATAAATCCACGCTCATTAAACGGCTTTGCATTTGCAAAGTCCCAGCGCAAAACCATCATGAAACCCCTAAATACTCGACTTTCGTCAAATGCCTTCAACGCCAGAATCACCCTTTCACAACTGTTGCAGTTGAAGCGCAGATTTATGTCAAAGTCTTTATTTGTATTATGCTGTATTATCCTGTATTGGAATGTCCTACAAAAGTCGCTTATATGCAAATTTAACCCTTTCGACACTTTTGTTACTGCGAACAAATAAATCTTTAGAAAAAGCTACACTATCAAATGAAAAACCAACAGCAGCATTGAATTAAATTGCTCAACAGTTTGTAATGTGGTCCATTAGTGTCAACCCTTCGAAGAGCAACCTCGGGCCAGTTCTAGCTTCATATATTAAACTTCCTCATTTTCGAATCCAAGTCTCACATTAACACTTTTTGTTCACGGACCGAAGGTTCGACCGGCTGACACAATTGTAACACATGACCAACGAAGCAACAAATAATTTTAGATTTATGTCCGAAACCGCATAGCACGAAAAAAGAAATGAGTCCTTCTAAATATTTTTCGGTTCTTTTTATTATCTACTCATCTGCAATTAGACGGCACATTTTTGTCAAAATGTTTTTTATATGCAAATTAAATGTATGTTAATGAAGAATTCAATAACATGAAAGAAGCAGAAAAGATCTATGTTTGACCAGCCCAGCCGCTAGGGGAGGGTCCATTAAAGTGCAACAAATCTTTTTTTTAAGGTTTTTTCTTGTCTCTCGGGTTTCTTTTGTATTGTTTAAAATTCATGGTGTTGAAATATTATTATGATTGATGCTGAGTTTATTTATTTTTTTGCTAATTATGAAGATTTCTTTTTTTAATCTTTGCGTATTATATTAGGAGGTCCTGCGCCAGGATGCAAGATGCTGTGCCCTTCCTGTCTTTACTACATGTTTCTTTTATATTTGCTATGTAATTTTTCGTGTATTAATTTGAATATTTATGACCAACGGTCATGAAAGCGGAAATTATGTGTTATTCGTATTTTTTGTATTTTTACAGCATCATAAGTTTTTTTTTGTCAGCATTTAAGTGATTTACAAGTAAGCAGTTTGACGATTAAATGGTGCGAAAAGACGCGCTTTTGAATATTCAAAATTAAACTAAAAATTTTATTTAGAACTAAAAATTCAATTTTTCCCTCAAAATTCAATTTTTTACTAAAAAACAATTTTTCACTAATAATTCAAATTTTCACTAATAATTCAAATTTTCACTAAAAATTCACCTTTTCACTAAAAATTCAATTTTTCACTAATAATTCAAATTTTCACTAAAAATTCAAATTTTCACTAAAAATTCAATTTTTCACTAAAAATTCAATTTTTCACTAAAAATTCAATTTTTCACTAAAAATTCAATTTTTCACTAAAAATTCAATTTTTCACTAAAAATTCAATTTTTCACTAAAAATTCACTTTTTCACTAATAATTCAAATTTTCACTAAAAATTCAATTTTTCACTAAAAATTCAATTTTCACTAAAAATTCAATTTTTCACTAAAAATTCAATTTTTCACTAAAAATTCAATTTTTCACTAAAAATTCAATTTTTCACTAAAAATTCAATTTTTCACTAAAAATTCAATTTTTCACTAAAAATTCAATTTTTCACTAAAAATTCAATTTTTCACTAAAAATTCAATTTTTCACTAAAAATTCAATTTTTCACTAAAAATTCAATTTTTCACTAAAAATTCAATTTTTCACTAAAAATTCAATTTTTCACTAAAAATTCAATTTTTCACTAAAAATTCAATTTTTCACTAAAAATTCAATTTTTCACTAAAAATTCAATTTTTCACTAAAATTCAATTTTTCACTAAAAATTCAATTTTTCACTAAAAATTCAATTTTTCACTAAAAATTAAATTTTTCACTAAAAATTCAATTTTTCACTAAAAATTCAAATTTTCACTAAAAATTCACTTTTTCACTAAAAATTCAAATTTTCACAAAAATTCAAATTTTCACTAAAAATTCAATTTTTCACTAAAAATTCAATTTTTCACTAAAAATTCAATTTTTCACTAAAAATTCAATTATTCACTAAAAATTTAATTTTTCACTAAAAATCCAATTTTTCACTAAAATTTAAATTTTTCACTAAAAATTCAATTTTTACTAAAAATTCAATTTTTATTAAAAATTCAATTTTTACTAAAAATTAAATTTTTACTAAAAATTCAATTTTTACTAAAAATTCAATTTTTACTAAAAATTCAATTTTTCATTAAAAAGTGAAATTTCACTAATAATTCAAATTTTCACTAAATATAATTTTTCACTAAAAAAATTCAATGTATTACTATAAATATAATTTTTCACTAAAAATTCGATTTTTCACTAAAAATTAAATTTTTCACTAAAAAGTCAAATTTTCACTAATAATTCAAATTTTCACAAAAAATTCAATTTTACGCTAAAAAGTCATATTTTCACTAAAAATTCAATTTTCACTAAAAATTAAATTTTTTCTCTAAAATTTCAATTTTTCTAAAAATTCAAATTTTCACCAAAAATTCAATTTTTCACTTAAAATACAATTTTTCACTAAAAATTTAATTTTTCACTAAAAATTTAATTTTTCACTAAAAATTCAATTTTTCACTAAAAATTCAATTTTTCACTAAAAAAAGAATTTTTTCAGTAACATTAAATTTTCACTAAAAATTCAATGTTTCACTAAAATGTCAAAATTTTTTAATATTTATTTGGTTGTTGTAATGTTGTATGTTTATATGAAATCACATTATTTTTATAAAGTAAAAAAACAAGGTGTTGTATTAGATGAGCCTAAACATCATTTCGTTCGAAACATAGTTATGTTTGCGAGAACATAATTTGCATTTGCTTTAGTCGCTTTATGATTTATTGAATATTAAAACATTAACTCCAATGTTACAACTTGTAACTGCTGTAACGTTCTTTACTCTTTTGTTATTAAGATTTGACAAATATTAATGATTTTTTGTCCACAAAACAATTAATAAAATTTGTCACGCTTGTGATATCAGCGCAAGGCGTGTTTTTCCCGTTGATCTAAAATATAATAAAATTGCTAAAATTCACGAAACATTTCACATGCGTCTTTTGGCTGCTATTGTCAATTAGATTTAAAACAAAAATACTATAGCAAATTAGAAAAACAAAAACAAAAAAAATCACCATTTCCTACCATGACTTTCTGCTGTTGATGAGCTTATGTCGGGTTCATGCCAATTGGAACTAAGGATGCATAATGCCGACTGTTACGCTTTTTGACTATAATAATTATTAATGATACAAATAACAGTCATATTTAATTTCTAATGATTAAATTGTATTTCCAAACAGGACTTTTTCGAAGTCTACGCAAAGTTTACCCTTATAATTACATTATTGCATATAAGATGTATATATAGTTTTATTATTAATTTTGTGCCATCATTATGACCATAATTTGACAAGTTGTCGTGACTCTTTCCACCGCTAGTACTATTCTTATTATTCTTATTACTTTTTCCACTCTATGCTCCACTTCACATTAATTTCCACAAAAGACTTTTTGCTACTTTATCCAATTAATTGAAATTGGATTTTGGCTGCACTAAATACCGGGTTATATGCGGGCTTAACACACCCTAGTTGTCACTTTGGTCAACTTCTAAATCCTGCTTAGCGGAGTCGTCGTTCGTTCGCATGCAAGTGTGTCCAAAATCCTGTTTCATAGAGATTAATGATGTGAAAATTTTACTTTTTTAGATTGCACTTCATGTATTTTGTTTTATTTGTAGTAGCACCGATCACCGCACGAAGATAAGTAATTAATTTCGATTTTTTAAGGTACCATGTTGTTTGCACGGCACAAAAACGATAGGGTTAATCTGAAATGAGTCGAGTTGAGTGTCTGGGGCAGGGTTTATTTTGTATACAACCCGTATAAAATGTTAATTTCAACACACATAGAAAGACTTCTTGTTAAAATTATGCTTTTTTTAATAAGTTGAGGGCAATACAAAAACCCAAAGTGGATCATTGAGGTCAATTTGATAAAGTGCAGCTAATAATTTGTCATGTTTTATTAAATAAGTTGCGCATTATATTCATTGTGTTTTGGTTTTTAATTGGCTTAAAAATTATTCGTGTGCATTCAATTGATCTGAAATTTGAATTGCGTTGTATTTCTGTTGATTTTTGATATATGTATATCGCATATTTTTAAAAATCATCTACACTTCAATCTCATTTCTTATTATTTTATGTAAGTAAAATTATCTGGCCTATCGTTGCTAAAAAATCAGCAATAAAAAACAATGTCGAGTGCCATATTTACCCTATTAACTTCAATAACCTACAACCTTATGACATTTTCATATAATTATAGATTTGGCAGAGATGCATTGTTCCTGGGGGAGAAAACATTGCGCAAAGTTTTGCTTTTTTATTTTTATTTCTCTTTCTATATCTTTTCTTTTAATCTATAGCACAATAAAAAGTATACAAGTGATTTTTCATAATGCTTTTTTTTCCTTTTTGTCTTTTTTAGATCTTCCGTAATGTTTTGTATTATAGTAGTGACACAATATAGATCTTGATAAGGAACAACCAATATTTTTGCAATGATTTGTTTGTAGCAAAAATACTAAAAATACCCCGACCTATTTGAACATTATTTTACAACAGTTGATTTGTGTGCTGTGAGTTAATGTGGGTGTTTTTTTTTTGTTTTTTTGTTTTTTGGTAATTTATTTTATAAGCTGCCAACAGTTTTGTAGAACATAAATTGTATAAAAAGTTTTATCGATTTTATCGCTCAATACTGTAAATGTATTTTTACCATTCTTTTTCTATAATGTGTGGTTTATAAATCAAAAAACGTAAAAGCCTTTTAAATTTAAATGATTTAAGTTTACGATAAACTCATTTTTGAAATAACCTTTCCTTTTTTTCGCATGCATGCAGACGAAAGAGTACCTACGAATTATACAACATTGAATGGAAAAAACGGAAGTGCACGTTGAGGTTCATACAGAAAGTGCAAAAAATCAACGAGTTATGAATATAAATTATTTTTTTTATTATTTTAAAAAATAGCTGAAATAACGTGCTTTGTTCCTAAATTTACATTTTGTTTCTAAAATGTAATGATAAATCACAGAACAATTCTAAACGGCACAATTTTTTTTTAATTTTCTATAAATACTTTTTGTATACAATAGTTTACTTTATTTTTGTATATGAACGCTTTGTTCCCTAAACTTATATTTATTTTGTAATAAATTACAGAATAATTCCGGACATTCCGTATGAAAATTTAAACTACGATTTTTTTTTAATTAATTTATTTCGGACTTCATAAAAATAATAGTTTAGCACTATAGTCCTAAAGAACTTAGGCAGAGCTCTCTCACCATTTTGAGTTGTGCGTATTATATTTGTACTGAAAGTGATGGGTTTATTGCCGAATCCGAATGGCGGTTGAGAGCTTTTCATAGGCAATGTTTTACTCTCGTAGGTTTGCCATTTACTGCCCAGAGGTAGCGCGGTATATAAAAATGGTTTTTATGAAAAGTTGTTGTTAGCGCCAGTCCATGCTTGATCATGGGACTTTTCGGCTCGCAGACCAACGCACTAACCACTGAGCTATCGCGGATACTGACAGGATTAATAATCAGTATTACAATATAAAAACCAGTTGGGAAGGTTAGATCGCATGGCAAATTTTAAAGTAGGTGTTATTATGATAGTTAGGATTATCAAAATTATAGTCGGTCAAAGCCGAATATAAATACCCTAAACATATTTGTGGTTACCATTAATATTGATATATATGTCACCAGGGTATACGAATCCTGAAAATAACTACAAACTTTTCATCGCTGAAGAATTTCCATTCATTTGATACCCATATTTACAAATGGGTAGGTGTACCGAATTTCGATTTTTTTTTTGTGAACCACAAGTCTTTTCGCCGGAAAACATTATTATCATGTATTTGAGCATGATGTCAATATATATTTGACCAAAAAAGTTTACCTAAGCACGTATACAGTAAAATTGATCTGTAGATATAAATTTTATATGAGGTTTTTGAACATAAGTGGTCGGTTCTCAGGTTACAATAGACCGATCATGCCAATTTTCTTGTTCAGACAGCTTAGATATATAAGTAATCTAAATTTAATTGATCTAGCTCTTCTACTTTTTCCGTAATCGTGATTTCAACAGACAGACAGAAGGACAGACGGACAGACAGACAGACAGACAGACAGACAGACAGACAGACAGACGGACATCGCTAAATCGACTCAGGAGGTCATGCTTATCAAGAATATATACTTTTCCATACCAGAGATGCTTTATTCAGGGTGTTACAAACGGCGTACCAAACTGAATATACCCTTTCACTCTTAGTGTACGGTATAAAAACTGATGTACAAATCTAATTTCCAGATGTTTTTTAAAATATTTAATTTTTTTACTTTACTGTGAAAAATATATATATTTTTGATATTTTTTACACTTTTGGTACTCAAAAAATGTTCATGAATTACTAGAAAATCGATGTTTATATTTTTTAAAATGCCGAAGATATTCAGATGTAGCAACAGAGGATTCAACGCTGTTGTTAGTTTACTTTGATAATAAATATATCTTTTTGGGAATTTATATTATTCTTTTTAGTGAAGTCAGTTCGTGACAAAAGTATCATTTTTTATGTATTTGATCATAAAATAAAGGGATTTGTAACCAAAAAGTTAATTTCGACCGATAAAAATTAAAATTCATCCGTAGATGTTAGTGTAATATGAGGTATTGGCACATAATTGAACGGTACACTTGTTACAATCAACCAATCATGTTCATTTTCTATACCAAGGAGATTTTTTGTATTCATGATTTCATTAGACTTACGGAAATTTGAACAGTTTCTCATTTTCTATTCTTTAAAATGACGTATTTCTTAAAAATATAAAAGCATACAATATTCGGAGAAACATCGAAAATAAATTATTTTAGGATGATCCTATTATTAAATTGATCACTAAAAATTCAAATATTCAATTTATTGCTCAAAAAAAATATTTTTTTAATGAAAAATCACCAAAAACTAAATTTTTCTATATATAATTTTGCACAAGAAATTTAAATTTGAATATAACTACAAAATTCCTTTGTACTAAAAACTTAAAATTAAATATCATCTCATTCAAAAATATCCATTTACCCTAGTAGAAATTTTGGTAGGGACATGGTCATGAAGTGATCATGTCATTATTTGAGATGATCGGGATATGACGAGGCCCATAATGTCCCTGTAACGCAGTGTCCTGATCATGTACTGACCTCAGGCCATGACCATGTACTGATCGGGCAATTCCCCATATTATTATTTATCCGACAATTGCCTTGTCAGAGCCCGAGCGTAATAGGGTTTCTCTCATTAAATCTCGATCATTGCCTGATGCTAATTTCGTTATGAGGAACAAATAATGTAGCATGATCGGGAACATTGACCATTTACATAATGTAAACCATGGTATGGAAAGCATGATAAGGGCATGCAAAGGCAATGATCATATTTTCTCTAATAGGGCTTACCCAACGAAAACCCGATCATTTCCTGATGGCGCATCGGGCAAATTTCTACTAGGGTATCTCGAGACGTTAAAATATGCAATCTGTTGAACTCGTTTATAGGCACATTAACCGAAAATGACTTTAAAAGATTTCCTATAAAATGTACCCTTTATTTCTACGGTACCCTATACGTGAAGTGAAGATACTTAAATTGAAACTTTTCACATTTTCAACAGCGCGTGACGAATTGATGGCAAATTTAAAATTCGTGCACTCAATAACCTGATGGCATTATTTGCCACTTTGTTGCAATTTTTATAACCCTCTCTCACACAGATTGTTGTCGTTGTCGTTATCGCTATCGTTGTCCTTGTTTTTATTAACCCTTTGATGATGTCGAGGACACGTTTTTGCAACTTTGTTATTGTCACAAACAATATAATTACGCCTTGAATGGCATTTAAAAGCGTAGCAAATTTCAACAAACGTGCAAAACATAAAAAATTGCAAAAGCCACTGCAGAAAAACGCGAAAATATGTTTCGACGACTGCGAGATGTCACTTGAACCGCAACGAAATTGAATCGAATTGAAAATTTTAAAAACTCAATTGAGCGTAAATAATGTGACACTGCATTACCGTATGGGGTATTTTTCAAAAATCATAGTCACGGCTATTTTAATGACAACAAATTGCATTGATTTCTGACATATTTATTAGGCGGCAACGAGTGATCAGTGATCTTTAAGCGATCGAAGGTATAAAATATAGAACAATTATGACCCCGAGTGAGCACAAACATGACCCTCATGTCAGAATTGAGTGCACAGACAGACAATTTATGGAACCTTTTTAGTGTCCTTTATTATCGCAAACTAATGTTGAAAGCGCAACGAATTGTCGGCGGCGACTCCGGCGTTATAACTTGTGGCCTATTCTGTATTTTGTTAGAAATTTACAACAAATGATAAATTGCTCACGCGTTTTTATTGTTCCTAGCTGCACTAATAATATTTATAATTTCCCTTTTACTCTATATCGGTTGCCTTTTATCAGTTGTTGTAGGTTATTTGAGTTTGTTCGCGCTCTCGTTACGTTTCCGCACTAAATGAACACTTAATGACATCCGTTTAGCGCAGTTTTTCATCCGCAATCGCACCGCACTGCACCACAACCGGGGCCAATGTTTGCATTTTATTGTTTTTCATTTCCTAATCAAAGGCATCTATTGTCTGCAACAGGATGTGGCAAAGTATGTGCTGGACATGCTTCAAAAAGGACATTGAGCGATGCGTGTTTGATGTGCATAAATTTGTTTTATATACAAAAATTGTTCTAATCACTCTCATGCTGCTGTCACAACCCTTACTGCCTGACTGACTGACTGCGAGAGTGACCAGTTTCATTCATTTTGATTGTAAAGTGAAATTTACGATAATGTTTTTTTTTTTGAAAAAATGTTCAATGTAAAGTGCATTGTGCGTGTAACGTGATTTGTTAGAGATCATAAATATGATTATAAAATGTAGTGCGTTTGCATTATTAAAGGTTTTAAAATAATATGCCGTAAAAGGATTTTCTTGTAGGTGGTTATTATGAAGTGCAGCTGCCGGTTTGAGTTAATTAAGTGATTTAAACTGATTACGTTGAGTTCTGCTTCAGTATTTAATCTACTGTAAATATTGTAAAACTACTTAATTATGGCGATTTTAGATTGTTCAATAGTCATCATTTATTTAATTATCTTTAATAATATATTTTTCGAGCATATATTCAATGGGGGATCCGTACGAAATATCGAAAAAAAAAATGTCGAAACCTTAAATGTCGAAATTATAAAAGCCTAAGAACGCCGAAACAATATTTTTCCGAATCACAAAATGTCGAAAAATATTTTAAAACTAGAAAATGTCGACAAATTTTTTAATATATAAATACAAAAACATTTTTTTTATAGGATCAAAAAATGTCGAAAATTAAAATGCCGAAATATCAAAATGTTGAAATACAAATTTCAAATCCTATATGAGCAAGTCCACACCAAATCTCGTAGGATTTGCAACTCACTCTCTTCGATTTAAATGATATTTTGGATAAAGGGTATCGGGATCTGCTTTCATCCAAAGATATCACTTTTTCCAGAGATACAGTCCAAAGTTAAAAAATTGTCAATGATAACTTTTGTATGGTGGTTCCTATTGAAATATCCCTTGATGCTAGAAACTTTGATAAGGTTTCATTTTAAAACTAATAAAACAATCTTTTGGAAAATTCTTCTTAACATGAACATATGACCAATGGTCGTTATCCTTGAACTTCCTTAAAAAAAAGTATTTAAAAAATAAATTGAAATTTTTGTGTATTTTTTATAAGTGTTGAGTCTAAATTCTAAGGTGGTATTTTGAAGGCAGCATATTTAAAAATATCCGCATGAATCCTAGAGTAGCTAAAAATCAGAATTCGTTCTTTTTTAATATCTTTATCTTCGAGTTTTTTCGCCATGTTCCATCATTTTTTCGGCAAAAAATGATTTTGTCATATTAAATTTCGATATTTTTAGTTTTCGACATTTTAGTTTTCAACATTTTATTTTTCAACATTTTTTTTTCTACATTTTTGTTTTCGACATTTTCAGGTTTCTGCATTTTTATTTTCTACATTTTTGTCTTCGGTATTTTTAGTTTCGATATTTTAAATTTCGACTTATCGTACCAGATCCATTCAATAGATACGTATGCGGTTTGAAATCGGAACCAATTTTAGTTTTTAAATTACCAATTTAGTTTTGTAAATTTTTTTATTTTTGGACAACACACACATGTTTTTCTTTGTATACCCTACACTAAGAATACTGTTTGGTTATCCGTTTGTCACAATCAGTAGGAGATGTGTCAAGTATGGGAACATCGATTTAGCGATGTCCGTCTGACTCTTTGTAGAAATCACGATAACTCAAAAACTGGATGAGCTAGACCAATGAAACTTAGGTTCAAATACCTTATATAACATCTGACGAATGAATTTTACTTTATTCCGGCCGATGTTAACTTTTTGAGTAAAACCCCTTTAATTCATGATCAGGTATATAAAAAATCATGGTTTTTTACAACCGACTTGTGGTCTACTTAAATAATATTCGAAATTCGGTAGACCTTCCCATATGGACATTGCCAGAAAAATGTCAACGACGACCGAAAAATTCAAAATGTTTAAATCTTTGAAATAACGGTGGTTTGGCATCCTAAATATGTGAATCTAAATATCTGAAAATAAAATTATATTCCGTTAACTGTAACGTATAAAAAATACTCATAAATTACTTTACTATAAAACTTGTAAATATACACGGAAAAAAAAAAGTTCTAAAATCCAGAAGGAATCAAGAAGTATACGAAGTGATATACAGCTAAACCGAAAATTCCTTAATTTCAAGAAATGAATTTTCTTAGTTGTCAAAAAAAGTAACTAAGTAGAATTATTCTTGGATTCAGTTATTAATTTCTTGGGTATCAAAAAAGTAACTAAGTAGAATTATTCTTGGATTCAGTTATTAATTTCTTAAGTATCAAAAAAGTAACTAAGTAGTATAAGTCTTGAATTCAGTTATTAATTGCTTAGGTATCAAAAATGTTGTTGTTGTTTTCGTCCCAAAATTTATTGAACACGTTTTCGTATAGTTGTTGTTTTTTCGATCGATCTTGTTTTGTCGCTATTATGTTTTGTTTTACTTTGTCCGTCTGTCAGCCCCCTCTATTTGTTCGTGTGTCTGTCTTTCGATATGTTGAAAGTAACTAAAAGCAATTATTTCGAAGCTAACATAAAATAAAAAAAAATATAGTCGAGTTAATTTATTGTTTATTTAGAACTTTATTACCTATATGCAATTTTGTATAGTAAATGACTTCTTTGAATATTTAATGCAATTGAATTGTTTATTTTATTTTTATTATTATTATTATTTAATTTAATCTCTGTATATTATTCTGAAACTGTTTACTTACCTTATACCCTTTCTCCTCTTCTGTTGGTTATGTATAAACCGTCCGCACGTTACCCAAAAGCATTGTATAGTGTATTTAGATAACAATGGAATGAAATCAACTTGATATTTATGCAAAATTGAACCCAAATTTATGTTTATGAACTGAAACCTTACCAATATTCATTGGAAAATCGTTTTTCTATTTATATCTTTAACATTCATACATACACAGACGCTTGCTTGTCTGGCTGTGCTTTGTATTCTATTCGTGAAAACACACACATGCAAACATTGTATATCATGCCGTTTTTTGATACCTAAGAAGAAAAAAATTTGCAATCCAGACAAATTGTACTTAGTTACTTTTTTGATACATAAGAACTTAATGTCTGAATATCTAGACAAATTTGGCTTAGTTACTTTCAGCAGACAAACAGGCAGACTAACAAAGAGATCGCGACCTCGGAAAACAAAGCATACAGACAGAGCAATATAGATGAAAACAACAACAATACATGAACACGTTTTCTTTTTGCGATGAATACAGCAACAATTTTGCGTTTTCTTTTTGGTTTTTAATAATCAACAAATTAACTTCTGAAAATCCAGTGAATAAAGTTTGTTTACTTTTTGACAACTAAGTAATTTGCTTTCTTGATATCCAGATGACAAATTCTTGAATTTTAGTAGTATTTTATTGATATAAGTCAAATTCTACTATTTTTCTTTCTAATCGAATTCTTCTCGAATTTTAGAATTTTATTTCCCTCCGTGTATCACTTTTTCATGTACTTTGAGTAACCAAATTAAATTATTTGAAAGAAATACAGATACAAAATATAATTTTATGTTTTTTCAAATACCGCTTTTTTCTAGAAATGTTCGGCTGATTCAAGTCAATTGGAAAACATTGTTCAAAAGATTTTTAGCATATTATAAAGATGGTGTTTGTATCAATTGCTGTCTATTTCTGGTATAACTTGTACCGAGACTAAGATCGGTATCTCATAAATGAGTATTACCCTTGTATAACTCAGTTACATGAACTGGCCATGATAAGGTCTACCTTAATAGGGACAATTTTTACTAGCGATATCACTAGAACCTGTATTCTAAATACCACACTATTTCGAAGTAACGCTTTATAAAAACTTGTATTCATTTATGTGTGTTCCAGAAACATTCTCCTTTTCGTGTGCTTGCAAAAGAAAACGGGCAATCTATGATGCAAAAAAAAGATTTACTCATAAATTGAAATCACTTAAATTAAAATTTAATTACTTTGACATTAATTTCTTTCAACGTTCTTTCTCTAACTTGCACCAACTATCAAAATATCCCTTGTGATCTAACCTTACTGGTTTATATAGTTTCTTACTCATGATTTGAATTGTTTATTACCCTTTTAAAATATTTTTTTTTTATATTTCTTCTTCGCCCAAATATCCATCAATCTCTGTCTTGCGTACCACCAGTAGCGCATGCATTTAAATTAGACATTTAAACCGAAAATTCCCCTCAGACTACTACCGCAGCAATGAATGCAAAAAAAAAGAAAAATATAAAAAAATATCAAAATACTACCAGCGACAATACCATCAGACATTCTGTCAGCCAGATGCACGTTATTCAACAGAATTTTCCAACATGCTTTAATAGGATTTCTTATTTTTGCATTTATTTGTATTTATTTATTTTTTATATTTTGCCACCACATGCAACACTGTTGTGTACAGTTTTATTTTATTTTTTAATTTCTTTAATATTTTTCTACACTACAATGTTTTCGCCCTTTGTGCGCCGAGTATTGACTGTTTCATGTGTGGCATGCAAATTCTTTGACTGGTTGTCGAATTTATATTCAACGCTATTAAAATTCACATTTTGATTGATAGTATATTTTTGGAATGATCGGTAGATATAATTTTTTTTTGAATGGAAGAACTTTTATACACTTGGAAAAATTTAATATTGCTTTTAAAAGAATTTAAAATTAGAATAATTAAAAAAAAACAAATTTTTAGTTTTATAAAATTTTTAGTGAAAAATTGAATTTTTAGTGAAAAATTGAATTTTTAGTGAAAAATTGAATTTTTAGTGAAAAATTGAATTTTTAGTGAAAAATTGAATTTTTAGTGAAAAATTGAATTTTTAATGAAAAATTAAATTTTTAGTGAAAAATTGAATTTTTAGTGAAAAATTGAATTTTTAGTGAAAAATTTAACTTTTAGTGAAAAATTGAATTTTTAATGAAAAATTGAATTTTTAGTGAAAAATTGAATGCTTATTGAAAAATTGAATTTTTAGTGAAAAATTGAACTTTTAGTGAAAAATTTAATTTTTAGTGAAAAATTTAATTTTTAGTGAAAAATTGAATTTTTAGTGAAAAATTGAATTTTTAGTGAAAAATTTAACTTTTAGTGAAAAATTGAATTTTTAATGAAAAATTGAACTTTTAATGAAAAATTGAATGCTTTTAGTGAAAAATTGAACTTTTAGTGAAAAATTTAATTTTTAGTGAAAAATTTAATTTTTAGTGAAAAATTTAATTTTTAGTGAAAAATTGAACTTTTAGTGAAAAATTGATTTTGTTAGTGAAAAATTGAATTTTAAGTGAATAATTTAATTTTTATGAAAAATTGAATTTTAAGTGAATAATTTAATTTTTATGATAAATTGAATTTTTATTGAAAAATTGAATTTTTAATGAAAAATTAAATTTTTAGTGAAAAATTGAATTTTTAGTGAAAAATTAAAATTTTTTTGAATAATTGAATTTTTAATGAAAAATTTACTTTTTATTGAAAAATTGAATTTTTAGTGAAAAATTGAACTTTTAGTGAAAAATTGCACTTTTAGTGAAAATTGAATTTTTAGTGAAAAATTGCACTTTTAGTGCAAAATTGATATTTTAGTGAAAAATTTAACTTTTAGTGAAAAATAAATATTTAATGAAAAATTGACTTTTTAGTGAAAAATAGAATTTTTTTAGTGAAAAATTGAACTTTTAATGAAAAATTGAATTTTTAGTGAAAAATTTAATTTGTAGTGAGAAATTGAATTTTTAGTGAAAAATTGAATTTTCAGTGAAAAATTTAGCTTTTAGTGAAAATTTGAATTTTTAGTGAAAAATTGACTTTTTAGTGAAAAATTTAACTTTTAGTGAAAAATAAATTTTTAGTGAAAAATTGACTTTTTATTAAAAAGTTGAATTTTTAGTGAAAAATTGAACTTTTAGTGAAAAATTGATTTTTTAATGAAAAATTGATTTTTTTTAGTGAAAAATTGAATTTATAATGAAAATTTGAATTTTTTTTTTGTGAAAAATTGAATTTAAATTGAAAAATTAAATTTTTAGTGAAAAATTGAATTTTTAATTTAAAATTGAATTTTCAGTGAAAAATTTAACTTTTAGTGAAAAATTTAATTATTAATAAAAAAAATTGTATTTTTAGCGAATAATTGAAATTTTAGAGAAAAATTGAACTTTTAATGAAAAATTGAATTTTTAATGAAAATTTGAATTTGATTTTTTTTAGTGAAAAATTAAATTCCAATTGAAAAATTAAATTTTTAGTGAAAAATTGAATTTTTATATAAAAATTGAATTTTTAATGAAAATATGAATTTTTAATGAAAATTTGAATTTGATTTTTTAGTGAAAAATTGAATTTCAATTGAATAATTAAATTTTTAGTGAAAAATTGAATTTTTAGTGAAAAATTGAATTTTTAGTGAAAAATTGAATTTTTAGTGAAAAATTGAATTTTTAGTGAAAAATTGAATTTTTAGTGAAAAATTGAATTTTTAGTGAAAAATTGAATTTTTAGTGAAAAATTGAATTTTTAGTGAAAATTTGAATTTTTAATGAAAAATTGAACTTTTAATGAAAAATTCAATTTTTATTGAAAAATTGAATTTTTATTGAAAAATTGAATTTTTAATGAAAAATTGAACTTTTAATGAAAAATTGAATTTTTATTGAAAAATTGAATTTTTAGTGAAAAATTGAATTTTTAGTGAAAAATTGAATTTTTAGTGAAAAATTGAATTTTTAGTGAAAAATTGAATTTTTAGTGAATAATTGAATTTTTAGTGAAAAATTTAATTTTTAGTGAAAATTGAATTTTTAGTGAAAAATTTAATTTGTAGTGAGAAATTGAATTTTTAGTGAAAAATTTAATTTGTAGTGAGAAATTGAATTTTTAGTGAAAAATTTAACTTTTAGTAAAAAATTGAATTTCTAGTGAAAAATTTAATTTTTAGTGAAAAATTTAATTTTTAGTGAAAAATTGAATTTTTAGTGAAAAATTTAATTTTTAGTGAAAAATTTAATTTTTAGTGAAAAATAGAATGTTTAGTGAAAATTTGAATTTGATTTTTTAGTGAAAAATTGAAAGAATTGAAAATGTTGAAATTGAATTTTTAATGAAAAATTGAATTTTCAGTGAAAAATTGAAGGAATTGAAAATTGAAATAATTGAAAATTTGATTTGTTTTTATATCCTATAAATTGAAGTAATGCTTTTTTTTAACAATCGATTAATCACCGTGTATTTTCCCAAACTTAAGCCTTTCCCGCAGCCGTTACCGCGTACTTTATAATATGCAGAAGTCATTTGTTTGTTTTTGCTTTTGCCAGTTGCGGATAACGTAATTTCGTTTTGATTTTCGCCGCATATTGATGGAATAATTGAGCAGTTCTAATGACGTTGCCTGCAATCAAAACAGCGCAACGAATTGCATACAAAGTAATGGATGTTGCGGCAACCGAAAAATACTTATTTACTACAGGATAGGTAGCAGATAAAAAAATGGTAGGGAAAAAAGGGAAGTCCCGGAAAAAAAAAGTACAAATAGTACAAGTCAAAGAGGCCCATTTGAAACGACAAAACAAACTGACTGACAGGGGGTTAATTGAGTGTGCAAGTGTGTGTATTGTGTGGTGATTTTTATTTGCATATTTCATGAGCTGCCGGGATAATTTGCATACCACAGAGAGTATAACGAAATAGAAAAAAACCAAAGAAAAATCATTTGTTATTTGTTTTTGCTGATACCGTATTTTTATGGGGTACACAGTAGTTACTACTAGGTAGTAGGTACTCTTTGAACGATCTGTCACTCACACAACAGAGTCATTTAAATATTTTGGTTATGGGACAATCCCTCGACGATCACAACAATCCTCGGTCGGTTTTAGTGTGACTGACTTTCTTGCTCATTAATTTTGGCATCAACGCGTCAACGCTTTGCCTTGCAAACGATGACTGATGGAATCTTTGGTGCTAAATGTCATTTCGATGAATTTATAATTGTAAAATTATGCAACATTTTCTTGCGGCATTCGTTTTATGGTATTTGATATGGTTTTTGTTAAATTAGCTTTTGACAGTTTTCCCAAAAATTTGCATATTTTAAATATTTTAAGTTTCGTATTTTTTTGATTAGCTTATTTAATTTTACGAGGCGTAATAGTTTGTGGAAATTTTAGTATTTTTTGTTTTGATTTTTTATTTATTTGTTTTTTTGTTTTCATATAATTAATGATGTTGCACCGTTCTGTGTGAATTAACAGCCTTGCAGTTCATCAGTTGTCGTTGTCATTTATAAGATTTTATTTTTTGTTACTTTTTATTTATTTGTCTCACTAACCCTTTTGTTCACAGTTGACATTTGGTGTTTGGATAAAATTACAAAAAAAAGTAAATATTTGCATTTACACAACGTGGGAATTCGTAGGATTAATGCAAATTCAAATTAATTATATTATTTAGAATTTATGTTAATGGAAAAAGACGACACAATGCTGTGCCGCCAAACACGTACATTTTATGGGAAGTTTAGATGTTTGAGGACATTGAATATTCAAAGTTTTTTTTTTTTTCAAATATTCATTTATAGTGAATATTAAAGTTTAATTTAAATTTAATTTTATTTTTATTATGTATTATATTATTTTTTGTGTAATTTATTTATTTTTTAATGTCTTTTACTCCACTTGTTTCTAACGAATTAAATTATAAATTTGTCTTTATTGTAGAAAAAATCGTAACACACCAAAAAAATTTCACCAACAACCAGCTTCAATGTTTTTCACTTTCAATATTTTTTATAATATCAAATTTCAAACAAAAATTGTCTCCATTTACACATTTATGTATTTATAATTCTTATAAGATTTATGATATTTAAGATTTGATGAACAAAATTCATCAATATGATGTACAATTATTCATTAATATGATGAAGTGAAGTCTTCGCATAATTAGCAATTTAATATTATAAGTCGTATAAGAATTATTAATTTATAAATGGGTAAATGGAGACTAATTTGTTGCAAATGAAAAACATTTCAAAAATACGATTTTAATTCAATGAATGAATTCATCAATATGAAGAAATTTAATATGAACTACCTTACCTCTAAAAAATGTTATTAGTATTATTAATTTATGTATATCATAGTCTGATAACACTATAGTGTATAGTGGGCATACCCAACACGATTTTTGCCAAGGACATCACATACATAAATCCTATATAAATGAGTTGAGCTGGTTTTGCCTGCATACTCAGTTTTTTTCCTATAACAAACAAAAAAATGTACATCATAGTGATGAATTACGTTCTTCAAACCATGATTCATTGTATTGAAGAACGAACGGTTCATAATATTGATAACTACTAAACATCAATGTTATGAATTCATTATCAATATGATGAATGATCGAAAAAAAGTTCTTCAATATTATATTCATCAATATGACGATTCAAATTCATTGTATTGAATATTTCGTTCTTCAATATTATGTTCGATAATTTGAATAAGTTCATATATATGTAATGAATGCATTCTTCAATATGCCATTTAATGAGCGAATCTGGTTGAAAAATTCATTACATTTATGAATAAATTCATCTGTATGTGAAGAATACGTTTCATCATATTAATGAACAAATACATAAAATAAAAAATATACGTACATCACATTGGTGAATGCTCTTCATCATGCCAAATTTCAATCAAAATATTTATTTTTCGTTAATTTTTTTCTGCCATACTCTCAGTTCTCAAGTAGTTCTTGTATGTTATTTCTTATGTAATGCTTGCTGGTCAATTAATAAAATATTTTTAATATATTTATAATTATAAATATAGGAATATTTTTTTTGTACCTTTTTTTTCTGACATAATTAAAAAAAAAATATGAAATTGTTTTTTTCGGACAACATTTTTTGTTGAACAATTTTTTTTTCGCACAAAAAAAATGTTTTTTTTTTGAAATTTATTTTTGAATTATTTTGTTTTTTCAAATTTTATTTTAGTTTTTTTTAATTTTTATCCATCAATTCAATTATTTTGAAAACAAATTATAAACATCATATTGATCATAAAAAACATCAAATTGCAATTCAATGAATGAAATCATTCATACTCTTAGGAAAAAAAAAATATGTTTTGCAGCTAACATATTATGTTACATCTAACTTTCATGCATTTCCAATCTTGTACATTTTTTATTTCAATATAGATATAAATCATACATTATAAAATTAACAATAAAACAATACAAAAAATTGGTAAATAAATGTTACAGCCAATTAAAATCATAAAATTTATTTGTTGAAATGTATTATGTTTGCTGCAAACTAATTTTTTCTCTGCGTGTATGATGAATCTGGTAGTTGTAATGTTTTACATTTTATGACGGAAACTGAGTTGATAAGACATATATTATAGTTTGGAACCGATGAGAAAACTTTTAATTTTGATCGTTAGTTCGAACTATACTCTGTATAATGATGATTTATCATTTTCTTATTTAAATAAAATTTGCAGTATTAAAAAAATCATGCAAAAATAGTAAAAAACAAATATTTTTTCAAGTCTTCTTAAAAATATATTGGGTAAGTAGTATTTGTTGGTATATTTTATTTAGTCTTGACAATTGCGAAAACAATTACGTTTACGGTTTTTTGGAAAACTAGTTGTGTAAGGTTTTTATTCTAAAAATATCCGAAAATTGCTTAAAATTTCGATAGCAATTTTCTTAAAAACTTTATGAATTATGAAAAAAAGAGAGTATGAAGTAAAAATCAGCACCCTAAAGTTATATAGTTGATGTATGAGATGTACAAAGGAAAATTTAGTCTCGTTTGTTTTACTATTATTATATTAAATGGATAGTTATTTATTTTTTATGATATATTATGAATTGCAATTGAAATCTTCTGTATTTTTAGTTAAATAAATGAATTTTATATGGAATTACATTTTATGTTTTAATTGTCTTTTTTGGAATTTTTGAATTTAAATAAATCTTTTTTCAATATGTATTTTATGAAAATAGTGTAGTAAAAATCATGAATAATGTTTCTTTTTCTATAATAAGGTTTATGACATGACAATCATTAAATAAACTGTACCCAAACAGGGAATAAAAACAATTTAACTTAATTATAAAAACTACAGAAACTGTACCATGCCAAAAAGATGCTTCGAAAGCAATTTCTTAAAAAAAGGTTTCTTGAGAATGAAAGTCGAAAAAACTGCAAAACATTCTGATTATTTAAAACTGCAAAACGCGCATTAAAAATACGCATTAAATACCAAACAATAAAATGCACAACAATCGATCAATCAATCAATGCAACTCAAAACAAAATAAAAACATACACAAAAGGCTCAACAAAATATCAAATAAAAAACTATATTTGCACCCATAAACTGCGAATTGCAAGAAAACAGACCCTTGAAATAACTGCAGTTGCACCCATAAAACACCAAACTAAATTCCCATGAAATTACGTTCAAAATAATTGCTAGATTTTGGTACAAATTTCAAGTGTTTTTCAGTGCATTTTAAAGCACATAGGTAGTTTATAAACGACCCTCTGTTCTGTAATAACTCGATACTTAACAACGAGAAAAACATTTTAAAATACAATAAATACAAAAAAAAAAGAAAAATCAAAAATAAACCGATAGCCAAACAATACCATTTAGCGTAATAACAAAATCAACACTATGTACGCGGATTTTTGACTGCAGTGCCTCAAGGGTAGAATTTGTTGCCACTTTAACCCTTTTTTGTGCTGTTTTCGAAGTCAGCAAAGCATTCAAGCGTTCGCAGCATATAGTAAATAAATCATTTCTCTTCGATTAATCCGCTTGCTGACATGTGTGAGTACGTGTGTGTTCGTTCGTTCGGTAGGGGTACCAACCCAACATAATTCAACCCAATCCAAACCAGGCCCAGCGATCCAAACCTCGAAAACCGTAAATAAACCCGCGCATCTCGAGGCGCTGCAACCTCTAAGTAAGGGTTTCATATGTGTCACATTTTGGTGGCATACAAAATGCGTTTTTATGACCCTTACACATTTTACTTTACCGATTATAACATATCCTGTATGCTGTGTAACCCTTTTCGCAACGCTTCTTCGGCTTCTCAGGGCACAGCAATAAATTGTGTTGCTTTTTTAAAATTTTTAAGTGTTTTACAAAACTTGGCGTATTTTTAAATGTCTGCTTAGTTGTTTTTTTTTTTTTCATTTGTATTTTACAAGTATCAATGCCATCAATTGTAAAACTGTTGCCGATACATTTTTACAGGCAATTGATTTTGTACTTAATCGCCGTTGCAATTGCCACTTAAAAATAAGGATATTGATTAATTTTTATTTTGATATTTTGCAGTTCAATATTGTCGCTGTTATAATGGCAAGAAATTTGTCAAAAGGAATTTGAAGAAAATGGCTGGCATTCGAAAAGAAAAAAAGGGTGAATTTGTGCGCTAAAATTTGACAACGTGGGAATTCTTATGAAATAATGACAGTTTACTAAAGTAAAAATTAACTTTTTAGCAAGTATTTTTTAAGTCTTGTTATGCTTTTTTCTGAATGTTTCTTATTTTTTTATGTTTATCACATTAATATTTATTAAATTTGATATATTGAAGCGTCGTTGGATCGATTGTTATGTTGGACTTTGAGCCGAAAGGTACCGGGTTCGAACCCAGCGACTGACAACATCGTTTGTATGGAAAACATTTTTCTATGCGAAAAAAATTTTTAAATAAAAATATAAAAATTTCATCTTTTTGATCACCGTGCGACTCTACCTCTCGGCAGTCAATGGTAAAACTTCGAGAGTAAAACATTGCTTATGAAAAGCTCTCACCCCGCCGAGGTTTGGAACAATTTGGCAAAAAACAATTTGGTATTCGCTGAAAGGGTATTAATGAAAGGTAATAAATTTCATCTTAAAAACTTTTAAAGGTTTTGAATTATGAACGTTCAAAAATTTCGACTAAATTCACCTATAACGCCTCTAGTGGACAGAACGTCCCGGTAGTAAGAATGGATATGGGGTAAAAGGTTATTCATTCACCTATAACCTAAAGTAAATTTTGGCTTAACTGCTTTTAACTGGCAGAAGTTATGAACGTTCAAAATGTAAATTTAAAAAAAAAACAGACTTTTCTTATATCTTTCAATGCATACAATCAAAAGAGTGAAATAATCGATTTTTTCGTTTGAAAACAAATAATATATTCAGTACTCAAAAACATGTAACCTGAGCGCAATATCTTTGAAACTTACGGAGATATTAGAACTCAAAGTGAAAAGAAACGAATTCAAAAATTCACACTTTTCAAAATTTTTTAGAGGTTTAAAATTTCAAATAAAAAAAAATCATGCCAAATATAAATAAAAAAAAAACTTATTTCAAGATTAAAAATGTTGTTCTATATATTAAAATCCAAAAACATAAAAAAATCAACTTTGCTTATTTTACAGTAATCGATTGATTTTTATTTTTAGTATCCTTAAATCATATTTCATCAATTTTCAATTAAACAAAAACTGCATTCAAAAAGATACATCAAAAGATACGGAGTGTTGGCCGATGAAAAAAGTTTCTGAACCACTGTGCGCCGCTAGGATTCGGCTTTAAACTGTAGGTCCCACTACATTGAGTACAAATATAACAAATATATTTATTTTCACACAAAAATCGTCAGAAATTATAGAATCATAAATAATTCATTAAACGAATGCATTTTTTATGCAAAAATTGGTTTTATTTTCAAAAAATTTACACAATTAAAAAAGGACTACCTCGACCTCATACAAACTGGTCACTGGTCAGAGGGACTGAAGTAGCTCTTTAACCTTTGAACTCACAACAAAGTGTCATTCTATACAATTGGTCACCATGGATTTGCATAGAACTAACAATATATCTGACTGTCTGCCCGAATGTCTCTTCGAGCAGTTCAATATATAACGCAATGGATAGCCACGCGTCACGCTAATCGATCTAATCAATTGCAACACAGAAAAATATTAATGAATAACATTAAGTGCAATGACAACAATGAATGGCACAAGTTGTCATGGTAAAATATCAAAATTGATTTGCAGGAAAAATGCATTTATCACAAAAATTTGCCTTTTCTTTCATTGTTTGGCGCACGCAGTTGATATGTACCATGCAAAGTTAAAGTGATGTAATTAAGTTGTACGAGTGTGTGACTGTCTGACCAACAAACTTTAGTCACTACTTTTATTTTTGTCTGACAGGCACCCTCACAAATTAGTACTAATGAAGTGTGAATGTGGCATTGATACTTTTGGCGTTCGATGTTGATGATGATGATGACATTGTCAACCAAACGTCGTAATCGGATTTCAATGATTTCGAAATAGTACGCATCACTGCATCACACTCTTGAGCCCTACTAAGCCGGCCACTAGTACCATGTGTGATATAGATTTTCTCTTGTTCAATCCTCTGTTTAATCTGTGCGCTCTTGAGTGTCACGTGCCGTCGGAATGACGACAAACACGCGGTGCTAATCCGCCGTTAAGCGGAGCGGAGCGACGCATAGACAAAGTGAGACCCAAAGTAATTCGTTGCGCCTTGATTATCGAGAATTTTTTCAGATTTACTCGTAACCAACATCAAGTCCTATTTATATCCTTTTTATTAAATGCATTGAGCTGCAAAATTAGAGCATGACACAGGAAGATCATAGTGAGCATAGGGTTAAAAAGTGATAACTAAGAGAAAGGAGTTAGGGTGATTACGAGGATAAGAAAATGTTGCCCGTATTCTTCAGAACTCAAATTTTCACTTTAAACTCAAAATTTCACTAAAAATTCAATTTTTCACTAAAAATTCAAATTTTCACTAAAAATTCATATTTTCACTTAAAATTCAATTTTTCACTCAAAATTCAATTTTTCACTAAAAATTAAATTTTTCACTAAAAATTAAATTTTTCACTAAAAATTCAATTTTTCACTAAAAATTAAATTTTTCACTAGAAATTCAATTTTTCACTTCACAAAAGTTAAATTTTTCACTGAAAATTCAATTTTTCACTAAAAATTCAATTTCTCACTACAAATTCAATTTGTCACTAAAAATTCAATTTTTCACTAAAAATTCAATTTTTCACTAAAAATTCAATTTTTCACTAAAAATTCAATTTTTCACTAAAAATTCAATTTTTCACTAAAAATTCAATTTTTCACTAAAAATTCAATTTTTCACTAAAAATTCAATTTTTCACTAAAAATTCAATTTTTCACTAAAAATTCAATTTTTCACTAAAAATTCAATTTTTCACTAAAAATTCAATTTTTCACTAAAAATTCAATTTTTCACTAAAAATTAAATTTTTCACTAAAAATTCAATTTTTCACTAAAAATTTAACTTTTCACTAAAAATTCAAATTTTCACATAATTTTCAATTTTTTACTAAAAATTCAATTTTTCACTAAAAATTCAAATTTTCACATAAATTTCAACTTTTCATTAAAAATTCAATTTTTCACTAAAAATTCATATTTTCACTTAAAATTCAATTTTTCACTAAAAATTCAACTTTTCACTAAAATTCAAATTTTAACATAAATTTCAACTTTTCACTAAAAATTCAATTTTTCACTAAAAATTTAATTTTTCACTAAAAATTTAATTTTTCACTAAGTATTTCATAAAAATTGAATTTTTCGCTAAAAATTCAATTTTTCACTAAAATTTATTTTTTCACTTAAAATAAATTTGTTCAAGAAAAATTCACTTCTCCACTAAAAATTTAATTTTTCCCAAAAAAATATAACTCTAGGATTTATTTTAATTACTTTTTTTCTGTATATATTTTTGTTTTTCTCCTTAAATGAAAGTGTCTGCCTGAGTGAGTTTCCCAACAGCCCCATTAAAAGTAATTATGTTATCTTTATCTCAAACATTGTGGCCACTTTTCGCAGTGATTAATTTAAGCACAGAAAAGCATTTTCTTTTTTTTTGTACACCACCCCATAATAAAGACATTCGTGGTCATGTGTAAATCGACATCACGTAGTTAACTCGCATTTATTGATTTTAAACGTACACAATTCTTCCTGTTGACCTATATTCCGGACACACACAATATTTTGCACGCCATCATCAACAAAGATCAAAAGTAAAAGTGAAACGCAATACTTTGGCTACTCGTTGTCGTTTTGTAGGCGGAAAATTGCGGCCTTTTGTTTATCTTTCGTTGCCACCCATATACGATTGCATGTTACTTATTATGTTTATTTTTATATTTTTCTTCATTTGATTTTGTTTTTCATTTCCTTGTTCTAGTATTTCATTGCATTTTTCCGCACTAATTGACTCAACTTAACTGCGAATATTAAACGTAATTAAATTTCTAGAACTTCTAGACGTACATGTGAAAAAGGCTCGCGTGTCCGTGCCAGCCGCAACTCATGAGTTCGAGTCTGAACGGAAGTTTGTGTCAATTTCATATTACGTTGAGTATTTGGAGGGAAATACGTGCTTGCAAATGTCTGCTTAAGATGTAAGAAGGATTAAGAAGTTTTTTTTTGAAAAAGATTTGTCAAGTTGTAAAGGTCATGTTCGTCAAGTTTTAAAGATTAACAAAAAAAATTCAAATGTTTAGCTTGATATTGTTCAAATCTTATATTTTGATTTAAATTTTTACTTTAGAATTGTTATAAACATTTCAGAATATCAGAAAATGGTTAATTAATCTTTTATTATAACCTATATAATTTTTTTTTCGATTTGTACAACTTGCTGAATTATAAATGCGGATTAAAAATGCTAATATTTTAGTTTTGGCCTTAACTTAAGAACTGACTTGTCAACTATTTAAAATATAACTAAAAGTTAGCTTTCAGCAAAATATTAAATGTTATTCCTAGAAGTATAAATAGCTCATAAAGTTATAATACAAATATTCTGTTGTGTTTCTAATAACATAAGTTCATTTACTCTAATTTATACTGAAATCTATACTAAAATGTGTCGTAAAGTTAACTTAAATATATCAAACTTATAATAAAATGACAAAGTTTTATTAAGTAAAGAATTTGTTTATTGAAATTCATTTTATAATTCTATTTTAACAATTATCTTTTTTACGAAATTTAAATGTTGACTGATTTCTGTACTAAAATATGTCCAAAAGCTGACATATATGTAATAAACTATAGTTAATTACTAAAAATTAAAAAAAAACATTATATTTCCATTATATTTAACTCAAGTATAAAATATTAAAATATAAAATTAAAATACGTACAAATATTTTAAATATATTCTGTTTACTTTTAAGGCAATCATAATAAATTTAGCAGCTCAAAAAAAAAACGCCATTTTGGCATGACTTGAAACATCAACTGATTTAAAAGTCATATCTCTTTGCAAACCCGTCTTCCTCCAGTTCATGGAGGAACACCACATCCTCCAACATATCCGTCATGTTTTAAAAATACCCCGCCCACATTGTGGGCTTGTGTAGTAATTAATTTTTAAATTTTAACACTCATCTTAAACCAGTGCGCGCATGTTTCAATATCCGTTCACCTCAACCTATCCTGTAGTGCGGTGCGATGCGATGCGATGCGGTGGCACTTAAACTGCGACGCCCGCCCGTTGTCCATTTATTTCGGCGACGTTCAATCATTTATCAATGTTGCCAAACCGCCAGCCAAAACGGAAATTCAGCATTTGCAAAGCATACAATGCAAAAGAACACTGAGCGCCACAGGATAATGACTTTTCGTCTGTCCTGCTGTTGCTACGTTGTACTGCTCTGCGCGTATTTAGCACGAAATGTTAATTTTGCCCAATCACACCTACTCGGCATTGCATTTTGTAGCGTGCACGTCGACGTTGTCGTCATTTCGTTGATGGACAATAATTAATGATTGCCAGGACATCAGCCAGATCCAACGGCGCACACAGGATCTGCTCTTCATTAAGGCGAAGCGTGTGCTTAGATTGGTGTGAAATGACGCCGAAATGTACAACAACGCGGCAGTGCAAGGACCTGCATTAAAACATAACGAAAACCTCGGAATTAATGAATCAATGATTGACGGACAGATGGACGGACGGACGTACTGATTCAGTGACACTGCGTGAGACACTGAAACGACGCGTTCTGTAGAAATCCTTGGAAATCTTTAATACAAATGACGAAGGAGTGTCCTGCGTGCGCAATTGATGAGTGACACACTTCAGCTGTGACACGTAATTTTTGAATTGTTCTTTTTTTTTTGGCTATTTCATGTTGTAAAATTTGTCACGGTGACACTTTTATGTTGGAGGGGTGATTTTAACTAATTTTTGTAATTCAAACAAATTTGAATAGTAATTGGCTTTTGAGGTATAAATGTACTTTAAATGCATACAATTAACTCAACTGAGATTTCAAATTAAATTTATGAGGTACAGGGTATATTAACTTTGTGCATATATTGTAACGCCTCTTAGGAGGCGTGTCCGGTATGGAAAAGTATATATATTCTTGATCAGCATCACTACCCGAGTCCGTTTAGCCATGTCCGTCTGTCTGTCTGTCTGTCTGTCTGTCTGTCTGTCTGTCTGTCTGTCTGTCTGTCCGTCTTGCTGTATTGCTGTCTTGCTGTCCGAATACAGAATAACTTGAGAAATACTGATCAGAATGCGATGAAATTTCGTCTCAATATATTTTAGCAAAAAGTAGGAACTGAGTTTGAAAATGAGCCAAATCGGTCAACGGACACGCCCACCTCCCATACAAGTCACTTTTATATAACTCTTTCGGAACTAATAACTCGAAAAGTATTCAAGGTATAGTTATGTATATAGTTAAAACGTATTGTTAGAATTCACCTAAAAATATGTGGTCCAAAAATGGGCGTGATCCGCCCACTTTTTTTTTTCATTATTTCCCGGGTTTTCATAGTGAAAATTTGACCCGTAAATTATTAAAATCAAATCTATGAAATATTAGCCTTTCAAAATTTTAAATATAGGCGTGGCCCAATTATATTATTCTTTTTTTTTTGTTGTTTATACTTTTATATAATTTTTTTAATTTATGGGGATATAAGACGTACATTTCTGATTTATGTATAATATTCTGAGGGTGGGGAGGTTCAGCATAATTAAAATCTTTAAAATTAAGGTATGCAATTAAATATCCCACATTAATATCCCCACCAAAGGTGTAGGGTATTTCATAGTCGGGCCCGACCGACTATAAAAATCCGCCCCATGTGACCGAACTCACCCATGTGACCTAACTTTCCCAACTCGTTTTCTTTACACTTAAAATTCAATTTTTCACTAAAAATTCAAATTTTCACTAAAAATTCAAATTTTCACTCACAATTCAATTTTTCACTAAAAATTCAATTTATCACTTAAAATTCAATTTTTCACTAAAAATTCAATTTTTCACTAAATATTCAATTTTTCACTAAAAATTCAATTTTTCACTAAAAATTAAATTTTTCACTAAAAATTCAATTTTTCACTAAAAATTCAATTTTTCACTAAAAATTCAATTTTTCACTAAAAATTCAATTTTTCACTAAAAATTCAATTTTTCACTAAAAATTCAATTTTTCACTAAAAATTCAATTTTTCACTAAAAATTCAATTTTTCACTAAAAATTCAATTTTTCACTAAAAATTCAATTTTTCACTAAAAATTCAAATTTTCACTAAAAATTCAAATTTTCACTAAAAATTCAAATTTTCACTAAAAATTCAAATTTTCACTAAAAATTCAATTTCTCACTAATAGTTCAATTTTTCACTAATTATTAATTTTTTTGACTAAAAATTCAATTTTTTCAAGTACACTTAAATTTCAATTATTCACTTAAAATTCAATTTTTCACTAAGAGTTAAATTTTTCACTAAAAAATAAAATGTTCACTAAAATTTGAATTTTTCACTTCACCTTCATTATCATAATTTATGCGCACAAAGCTCATTTTGCAAAAAATATAAAAAAATAAAAACACTGAACAGAATTGCTAGAAAAATAGCTAAACACAGCTGGTGTCTAATGTGGCACCCTATACAAAAATAAAACTAAAAATATTAAAACAAAGTGGCACTGATTTAATGACAGCAGCACGAACGTGAATAAGTGAAGACATGCAAGTGAGAAAAACAGTGGCACAGACTAGAAAATTGCACAAATTTAATTTTCATAATTTATTTTTAAAATTTTTCAGTATTATTAAAAGTAAAATAATGAAATATTGAAAAGAACTAAATATTTTGCAAAATGTTTTCTAAAATTATGATTGCTTTAAAAGTAAACATAATTGTAATCACAAAAATTAGCCGTATATTAATTTTTTATTTTTACATTGATATTTTATATTGTAATATAATTATTTATTTGTATTAAATTGAATTTTATTATATATTTCATTATTTCAATTTTAGGACATATTTTAGTACAGAAATAAGACAACATTTAAATCATGTAAAAAAGAAAACTTCATGAAATAGAATTATAAATAGGATTTCAGTAAACATTTGCGTTCTTAAAAAACATTGTCATTCCTTTATTAATTTTATATATTTTAAGTTAACTTTCCGGCATATTTGAGTATAGATTTCAGTAAAACATAGAGTAGATCAACGTAAGATATTAGAAACAATTCAAAATTGTATTATGTTGCATTATAACTTAGCGAATTAGTTTTATTTAAAGAAAAAGCATTTATTATGTTGCTGAAAGTTAACTTTTAGTTATATTTTTAGTAACTGATTTGAAAAATAATTAAGAATTTGAACAAAAATTTATTTCACTGTAATACAAAAGTTCCACATACAAAAATCTATAGAAATTTCAATTTGTTGGCAGTGGTAAAATAATTTATACCAAAATATGAAAAAAGAAATGAAAAAGAGTACTTTTCACTAATATGTAGTTGAATAGACAAATAACAGCGCAGCAGGACATTGACAACAACATGTCTACAGTCAGTACAAAAACAACAAAAACAATAAAAGTAACAACAAAAATAATAGTAACAACAGTAACAACATATCGAGTATAACAAAAGGTAATTGACTTTATTTCAGTTTTTTTTTCTGATTTTATTTTTTGTACACAATGCATTTGTTGTCGATAATGACGTTCAATTGTCATTGATGAACAGTGTTGCCAACTGGCAGTCAAACGTGCTGCAACAGCAGCAACATTTGGTAGCAACAGCAGTTGCTTCAATTAATCATAAACTCCATGAAAAGAAGACACGCAGCGCATTTTCGAAGTTAATAGAAATTGACCAAAAGCACGGCATCGAGAAGAGTGAAGAAATGAATACGCAGAAGTAATACGTAGTAGTGGCAAAGAAATGATATATCTAAAGAAATGCCTTTTATGTTCTTTAGTTGTAAATAAATCATTAATTTTGTTTGTCTCCACATTTCACGAGACGAGTCTAATCGAGTCCGTGTCGAGTACAAGCCACAGCATGAATGGCACCGAAAATCACAAAAAAATATGTAGAAAAAATGTTTTATTTTTGGTGGGTGTTGACGAAGGTTTTTTTATACTTGTTGTTTTATAATTTTAATGAGTTAAAAGGTTCTTTTTGTTTGGGGTTTTTGTATTGTCTGAGCGATATTTATCAAAAAATTGACATATTTAACTCGGTGTTAGCGGTTGTTGGAATGCAATCAATTAAAGTTGTTTTTTTTATATTATTTGAGATTCTTCTATTGCGCTTCTATTTCCCAATAAATTTTAGTAAAAATTAAAATTTTTAGTAAAAACAGGAATTACTAGTAAAAATTGAATTAAAACTAAATTTTCAGTGAACATTTGGAATTTGGTAAAAAAATGGAATTTTTAGTGAAAAACTGAATTTTTAAAGTTTTTTTTTATATTATTTGAGATTCTTCTATTGCGCTTCTATTTCTTAATAAATTTTAGTAAAAATTAAAATTTTTAGTAAGAACAGGAATTACTAGTAAAAATTGTATTAAAACTAAATTTTCAGTGAAAATTTGGTAAAAAAATGAAATTTTTAGTGAAAAATTGAATTTTTATTGAAACATTTAATTTTTAGTTAGAAATTGAATTATTAGTGAAAAAATTAATTTTTAATGAAAAATTGAATTATTGTGAAAAATTGAATTTTTAGTGAAAAATTGAAATTTGAGTAAAAAATTGAAATTTGAGTGAAAATTTGATTTTTTTTTTTGGGAAAATTTGAAATTTTAGTAAAAATTTGAAATTTGGTAAAAAATTTAATTTTTAGTTAGAAGTGGAATTTTTAGTAAAAAAATTAATTTTTAGTGAAAAGTTGAGTTATAGTGAAAAATTGAATTTTAGTTAAAACTTGAATTTTTAGTGAAAAATTGAATTTTTAGTGAAAAATTGAATTTTTAGTGAAAAATTGAATTTTTAGTGAAAAATTGAATTTTTAGTGAAAAATTGAATTTTTAGTGAAAAATTGAATTTTTAGTGAAAAATTGAATTTTTAGTGAAAAATTGAATTTTTAGTGAAAAATTGAATTTTTAGTGAAAAATTGAATTTTTAGTGAAAAATTGAATTTTTAGTGAAAAATTAAATTTTTAGTGAAAAATTGAATTTTTAGTGAAAAATTGAATTTTTAGTGAAAAATTGAATTTTTAGTGAAAAATTGAATTTTTAGTGAAAAATTGAATTTTTAGTGAAAAATTGAATTTTTAGTGAAAAATTGAATTTTTAGTGAAAAATTGAATTTTTAGTAAAAAATTGAATTTTAAGTGAAAATTTGAATTTTTAGTGAAAAATTGAATTTTAGTGAAAAATGGAATTTTTAGTGAAAAATTGGATTTTGGGTGAAAAATTTAATTTTTAGTGGAAAATTTAATTTTTAGTGGAAAATTGAATTTTTAGCGAAAAATTGAATTTTTAGGGAAAAATTGTTTTAATTCTATTGAAAACCCCGCTTATCCTGACAAGTCTAATCCACTCTACACCGCGACACTTAATACCTTTTTGCAGTTTAATTAAGATAATGCAGTGGCCTCACTTTGTGCACGTCATTATCCCCCCATAAACCTCATATATAACTCTTCGTGAAATGCAAGCGACGAAATTGACAATTTTGTCGGACATGAGTCGTCATCGTTGTCCTCTCGTAGTTCGAAAACGTTGATGATTTCAAATCCATAGCTACTTTTGACCCACCCCGCCTTATACACTATACGTGGCTTGTGAGATTAATTAGTGTTGCCCAGCGTGTCCGTATTTGTCATTCTTCATGCTCTTCTGCATTTCATTTATGTACGTTTGTAAATGCTTTTAATCCTTTTTGTCCTGTCGCTCGTCTTGTATACTGCTACTTCTTTTTCTTCCCTTCCTACTGCTAACTTCACTGACTGACTGTCTGACTGATGTGGTTCCGTAAATTCATCCAGAATTTGCGGAGTGCACATTCAATGCACTTAGGCTGCGTCGCAATGTTTTTTGCGCGCATAAATTAGAATCCGATTAAGATGAACCAAGAGAAGTCATCAAGCCAGAGGCGACCATAGTGCATGGCAGAACGAACTTGCGGTGACTTTGGTGATTTGGTGTGGCACCAAAAATTAAATTTTAAAACTAAGGAAAAGCACTCGTGGTTTGACAGATGGGCAAAAATTAAAAAAAAAAACTCACTTCAATTTCTTTTGAGCTACACCGACGACTTTATTACATAGGAAAAATTGTTTAAGGGTCATGATCAGTAAATTATTATTGGATTTAGCTTGTCCTAACTTTGTCTTTCCTAATAGAGACAATTTCTCCTAAAGGCAAAGCGTATTTTTTCGGAGTTGACTTTAATAAAAGCATCGCCAACAGCATTTTGTTATTTCGCGAAAAAGTCTCAATTCGTAGTACATTGTTACCATCAAAGGTTTTATAAGGCGATGGCGATTATAACAAGGATACTGCTTTTGTTCTAAAATAAATAAAATTCTATTTGATTCATTTTATTTCAATTCAATACAAATGACTCCTCGAATTCTAATGGAGTACCCTTTTGAAGCATTCCTCAACTATATTCATATTTGTTATAAGTTCAGTTAAACTAAAAAAACCAAAATATTTAGCAAACCCATTTTTTGTCTAAATAATAAATTAATTTGATGAAATGAGAAACAATTACATCCCAAGTAACCACGGCTCGACAATTGTCACTAACTTTTGTGGCAAATGTGTAGCTTTTAGGTTACCTCTAACACTAGTGTTGCAAACTAGTATTTTTTAGTTACAAAGCGGTAGCTAAGAACATGTGTGGGACAATGCAATAATATGTCACAACGCTGTGATATGTAAGTCATACATTCCGACAATGGAACATATACGATAATGGGCGGAGCTAACTTTGTTGTTATGACGTGGCAAAATAGTGGCAAATTAAAAAATGTATTATGTTCCATATATGTTGCATGTATATAACGAAGAACCTAATAGGAACATGTTTATTAATAATATACCTAATTAACTTTAAAATGGTTTAAATGTATATTATACACAAAATATTTATTATATCCACTACATATGTACATGGAACGTTGGGTTCTATAAAAGGACAGTCGGAATAGTATAATTTAAGAAATTAAAAATAAATCACTTTTTTTAAAAAAATCACAAATTGCTTTTTTTATAGACTTGAACTGTTTGTTAAATTAGCGTTGTAGTTTGCCAAAAAATCTGTTCGCAAAGACTTATATTATTATGCCATAGCATATTTTTGACATTATGTGCAGTTTTATAACATGACAAACATTTACACTTATAGCACTGCGTAGGATCTTTATTATTTTTATTTTTAATCCAGACAAGTTCCACATTTAAAATTACAGTTCAAGTTCCAAATAAGTGAACCGACACTTTAATGGATCGAAATTTGTGGCAACCAAGCCTCGCCGCGGGGTATGTATATAACACACTTTAATGGCAATTGTGTGGCTAACACTTAAGTTGCCAAAAAGAGGTTACTTGGGATTGATTATCGCGAAACACTATTATATATATAATTGAAAAAATGTTTGAACGAAAATCTTCAGACAGTTTAAAATTACTATCTTTTAATGTATCAAACATACGAAGACAGCTATTTAAAGTGGTTAAATATTTGAGAGTATTACACACAAATACCAAATATTACACAAAATTTAAAAAACACATATTTCAATATTTTGCAAAAATATTTCACGGCCAAATTAAATATAACTTTAACGAAATTTGTAAATAATTTATTTGTTTGCCAGAAACAAATTAATATATATTACTGGAAAAATATGTATGAAATGTAGTACGCATCAGGTAATGACATAGTTTATACCAAAAGTTGCTTTGAAGTGTTTATATTTGGAAAGTACTACTCGCATATAACAAATATGCTTGTAGCAAACATAATGTAATTGCAGCATAATTTAAAATACTAAAAAATATATAAATAATGCATGTAATAAAAAAAACATTTTGATAGTCTGGAGAAACAATTAGATCGTTCCGGGGGGTCAATATAACACATATTAATGGACAATATTTATGAGATATTCTTCAGACATTTTAGAAAAATTATTTTGAAATGTATCAATCAGGAAATAAACGAATTCGCAATTGGCTTTGGAAATAATTACATTATGTGCAACTCAACACACAGTTACAGAATATGATTGTTGTAAACATAATATAATTGTAACAAGCTTTCTTACAGTAACTTCCAGTTGGGAGCATGTACTGCGCGTATTATTTTAATTGTTTTCGAGAAATATTTCCACATTCGAACACGTAATAACTATAAGGTAGTTTAAAACAATGTTCGTCTGAAACAATTTTATAAATATTACTTTAAAATTGTTTACGGTAAATAATTTAGACAGATTCTAAATATTATTTTAAAATATTCTAAGCAGGCGAAACAGTGTACATACCACAAGTTTGCTTTTGAAATGATTACATATTGGAGAGCACTGACACAGAAAAAAAATATATTTTATACAAACAGAATATAATTACAATGATGAATTTTATGAATTTTGTTAAACATTAAACATTATTTTGTTAAACATTACTTACAATTTTTCAAAATTATTTCAAAAAGTAAATAATATTTAACAACCAATTATACTCATACAACTTATTGCTGCAATCATAATATGTTCGCTGCAAAGAAATTAAGCCTTCGATTGTAGTATAAAGACTCAAAAATGTTAAAATTATTATCTAAATTATTTTAGAAAGTAAATAATTATTGTAGAAGCTAATTACGATCGTAAAATGTTTGATTGCTATCATAATATGTTTGCCTCAAACAAATTGTATCTTTTTATGTAGTAGACAGAATATAATATTTAGAAGAAAACTAATTTTATATTGGGAGTCTTCGTACTTTTTGTAAACTTTAACTTTATATTTGTTTGATACAATAATGCTATATTAACAAATGTTTTGCAATTGAAAGAATTAAGAGTAATTTTATAAATAAAAAATATTCATCGAAAATGAATTCCGTATCACCCAATTTTCCCCATCAACATTTTTTCTTTATTCTAATTTTTTTGTCATGTGTCATTTTTGTCAACTTCTGCCTACTACAAATCTAATCAGTACGACGATCAGTCAATAACAATGAATTTTCCAAAGTCATTCCAGAAGTTAAATAAAAATGTACTTCGAAAAAAGGGTTAAAGCGTTACGTTTAACGCTTAATTGTTATTTGCAACCGCAGCTAAAATTATAACAAACAATGATTATAATAAAATGCTTGAATATGTTAAGTCATTGGTGGCGTGCACCCTTTCACATCCTGCCTCGTCCCTGTGTCGTCCTTTTTGCATATTCTTATGTCAAAGCCAGAAACTAAACATCTGTGACAATTGATCAATTTGCGTTGATAACTCGCTGTACATTTTGACGTTGTCCTTTGGCATAATTGCTGCGCGCATACGACGCTAATTTGTCGTATTATCTAAATTTTGAATCGCCAACATTTAGGTTTTGCTCCTTTTTTTCCATCGTTGTTGTCATTATAAAATTTAATTGTCATTTGCACACATTGACCAAAAAATTGTCAGTCGGCAACATTATGCAAAGGGTGTCCTTTTTCTGATCGCAGATATTTTGGCAACGATAAGTGTAACGTAACGCGTGCTGAAGGTAAGTGTTACCAAATGTTTTGACGCCTTTTGCCGCAATTAGTTGGTGCGGGAATTTTAAAAGCGTTCAATTTTTATTTGTTTGGCCAAATTGTATTGCATAATTTGAGGCGCCGACGCCGCATTGCAAAGGGGTCAAGCACGCATTTGAAGCTAATGTTACAGGTTAAATGCAGTGACAGATGTTGGGTGGGTTATTAGGGATATGTTCACATATGAGTTTTTGTGGCGGTGACTAATAAAATTTATAAAAATATAATAATAAATATTTTGTTACCCTTAAAAACATTAAGATTGAATGGATGTTATGACATTAAAGGACTAAATGAAGAACTACCTACGAATTTGATGCTACATAATCTTGGACAACAATGGTGCAGGCGAAATGCAGTTCAGAAAACATTTTGTTGAATGATTTTGAACAGACAAAATTTGAGTTTGCAAAATGCTGGGAGAAGAAAATCCGCACCAGAATTCTGATTTTAAAATTTAACAAAATTTGATAACCTGCGATACGTTTACCACAAATTTCTATATATCTGTGTGTATGTGGGTCGAAAATATGCTCTAAAAAATTCAGCATACAGAAAACTGATTTGTTGCGACAACCAACTAAATTGTCCTACGTAAATATTTGATAACCGCAACAACTGATAAAGTATTTGCGACAACCTCTTAATTTGGTTGAAGAAATTTCCTAGTTCGTGAGCATGAGGTTGTGACAACCTTGAAGTTGGTGAGCATGAGGTTGTCGCAACCTCCATGTTGGTAAGCATGAGGTTGTCGCAACCTCCTATTGTTATCGACTTGTGAACATTTTTATTTTTCTTTATTTCTGTATGTATCCATAATAGTTAGCAAGAATCTGGCGACCGAACAAGTGATAGACATGAGGTTGCCTTTTGTCATTCATTTTGTTGATACAACAACATACTCAGTTGCCGTAACAAATGCACGAAGGTCAATTTTGACAAAATGAAAAATGCATCGTAGCCGCGGTAGCTCAGTGGTTAGTGCGTTGGACTGGAGCCTAAAGGTCCCCGGTTCAAGACTGGACTGGGGCTGACAACATCTTTTCATAGAAACATTTTCTATACCGCGCTACCTCTCGTCAGTAAATGGCAAACCTTCGAGAGTAAAACCATTGCCTATAAAAAAGCTCTCACCCGCCGTTCGGATTCGGCAATAAACTGTAGGTCCCACCACTTTGAGTACAAATATAACACGCACAGCTCAAAATGGTGAGAGGGCTCGGCCGAAGTTCTATACAGGACTGTAGCGCCAAACTATTATTATTATCATAAAAATGCAATTATGAGGTTACGGCAACCATTTCTACACTTGCGCGGACTAACATTTCGATTATAGTGAAATAAGATACGTTCGTTTTAATGACAAGAGGTTACAACGAATATATTTCGGTTGCAACAAGGAAAGTTTGGTTTGATTAACCTCATGCGAAATGAGGATTTTTCTGTGTGTATTATTATATCATTTTTTCTAAGAAATCTAATAGTTGTACTTATTTATATATTTTGTATTTCAGTGATTAAATGATTATTGAAATGTCAAAATGAATATCATGAATTTCAAATCTTTATGAAACGAAAAAACCATACTTGCCTTTAAAATACGATATGGTTTTCTTAAAACATCTCTTAAAAAATTAGTATTAGTAAATTGACCGACCCAAGTCATTCAATATTGATTAGAAAAATAAATTAAAATTTTATTAAGACTTATTATACTAAATTTTGATATTACTTGAAGGTGCTGTACCCAGTTTTCCAGTTTTTGACTTTGTATGAAATTATTTTTTTATAGAAATTGAAAAATAATCTATTCGAAGAAAAAATAGATGTGGATAAATTTCAACGAAATGGGAATATGAACCCGTCGTGATCTCAAATTATGCGTTTTGGTACCCAAATCTACAATTTGAAAGTTGAATTTATATCGTCACTATCAAGTCAAATGTGCGAATGTGTAATTTTAGAGATTTCTATTTTTTTTTACATTTTTAAACGTAGTTTTTCCTCAAGTATATTGTACCAAAATCTTGTATGGTTTTCTTAGATATTTCTAGCCATAAAAGACAAAACCAAGAGGGCATATTCGAAAAATTGAATCTTATCCTGTAAAAGGGCGAATCTTGTTGTTTTTTTACCATAACTTTTAATGGGTACAAGATAAAATTGTGGTGTAGAAGAATTAATTATTTGTTTTTGATGCATCTAGCGATTACCATCATTATTAAATTATAATTGCCGAACATTTTTTTGCAAATAACAAAAATTGTAAAAAAATGTTTTTTAATAATGATGTCAGTCTATATGTGCTTTTCAAACAAACAATTCATTGCTTTACACCACTTTTTTGTCTTGTATTCATTAAAAGTTATGGCAAAAAATCCAATATATTTGCGTTTTGTTTAGAATATAGCCAGCCACACATAATCCCTATTTATTATTCAGTAAGTTGTCCAAATCAAGAGATAGGTTATATACGTCATGTTAATTGGTGAATAAACCAAAATAGCAAAAAAAGATTGAAAGAAAAATATTTTTACAAAATTTTTAAGCACTTCAAACTTTATAATTTGTGTTCCCAACCTTTTTAAAAAGGCATATTCGCCCCTCAGTGACTATATGACGTCTCCCAAATGCAATAACCAAAAAGTCATCTGTTAGGTAATTTAATTACTTATACTCTTTTGAAAAATAATTAACGAGAAAAATTGGTTTACAAATACGAATATTCATTGGCAGTCTATTGTACCTCTTTATCTTTTAAAATCTACTTAATGTAAATATGAATTCTCGAGATAACAGTTCAATTAATCAATTATAAAATATTTCAAACTGGAAAAAGCAAAGTTCTTTTGTGTTTAATGAATTTCAAAAATATTTGATAAACTAATATTCAACATATAAACATATAAAAATTAAAAATTACTGAAATCACATTTGAGTTGGGTATGTAATAATCTTCAACGTTAAAATTTCATTCCGGAATACGCCGGCTTTTACAATTCTGTCCAGTATTCAGGAATAAACTCTGTGTCACAGTACTAAAATCTGTTCTAAATTATTAAATTCATTCAGACCCGAATACTAAAATCTCATATTAAGAAATAATTCCAATAAATATTCAGTTTTAAAGTCATCAGGAGTATTCAGTCCTGAAATTATAGCTGAATAAATGAACTGTAAATGTTACAGAATTTTTAAAAAGTAATAAGAAATTGAATGCGTTGTAGATATTTCTGTGAATATTGGATTGTGAAAGATAGATTTTTCAGTTAGAGGATTTCAAAGGTGAATTCAGTACTGAACTCAGATCTGTGTTATCTGCTCGGAAAATAATGTATGCAAAGAAAATACATATTTTCATAGAAAATACTTTCCATAATAAACAAAAATTCAAACACATGTTTTATAATTTGTAATATTTCTTTTTTTTCGAAAAAATGTGAATTTATTTAATTTTCTTTGTTAGAGTATAAAAAACTTATAATTTTGCTAAAATGTGTGGTTTACAATTTTTCAAATGTATTTTATTTTTCTTTTAATTTTGAGTATCAAAAGTGTTTTTTTTTTAATTTAAATTTAAAAAATACAAATATTTTGTAGTACATATTTTTATGTGTAATGAGTATTTATAATATTCGTTGGTACGGATTTTTTTAAGTATATTTTTTAAGATTTTTTTTTTTGTTTGGTTATTTGTTTTATACGGAATTTTTATTTTGTAGTATTTTTATAATTATATTTTATATGCTTAACATATTTGTACAATATTTTCATGTTGTTTGTATTTTTTTGTAGTATTTGTATTTTTTTGTAGTACTTATTTGTATTTTTTTTTTGTATTTGTATTTTTTGTTTTGTAGTATTTCTATTTTAGTTGTAATTTTATTATAGTGGTTTTTGTAGTAATTTTTTTTATTGTAAAAATTTAAATTTGACATTTAGTAGCATTTATAAATATTGACATTGACAGTTAAGTTAGTTTGTAGATAGTTTTTTCTTTGTAGTGCTGCAGACGATGTCTATTAGACCAAACGTGCTGCCGGCGGTAGTTGTTAAATGATTATATAAAATGTGGCTTAAGTATGAGTTTGATTATTTTATGTAGTTTTTATTTTTAATGAACATATCGACGAGAGAATTTAAAACTATTAGAGTTTTTGAAATATATATATATTTTCAAATTTCTATTTATAAAGTTTTTGTTCGAATATGTTTTTAATTATTTCTTTAACTTTGCAACACATGCTTTATGTTTTCCATTAAAAATTCTGTTGAAAACCATTTAAAGTTTAAGTCAAATTAAAAATTACACTCTAAATAATTTAGATTGTTTAATGCCTTCGCTCATATTTCAAGTCTAAATTCTCCCTACAAAGTTACAAGAAAAAGAACTTTACAAAAATATTTTGAAAAACTGTTATTAAATTAATTTAATGTTTAAAAAATATAAAATTTGACTTATTTTATAAAATAATGTAAACTTTTACAAAATTTTCTTAGTTTTTGCATTATTTTCATTAATTAGTACAACATGCAACAGTATATATAAAAAAAAAAAAACATTTCAAAAACAAATTCTTAAAGTTTTCCAACACTTTTAGCAATGCACGAAATTTTCACAAACTTTTTCTTTTTTTTTTTTGTAAATTTTATGGGTTTTTATAAAAATTTCATGGTTTTTGTAATTTTTGTATGTAAATTTTACTGTTTTTTGTAAATTTAAACACTTTTAGTAAATATGACAAACTTTTATTGGTAAATTGTACAAATATTTGTAGTATTACTATTAATTGTTAAGTTTACAAATTTTTCTAAATTAAAATACAAATTCTGTAAACATTACTGTATTATGTAAAATTCACAATTGCTGTAAATTTTACTATGTTTTGGCAATTCTTCATACAATTTTTTGAAAGTTTAACAATGTTTTGCTCCTTTACAATAACTGTAACATTTTACAAATTTTTTATATTTTTTTTTTTATCAGATTTAAAACTTTTTGTCAATTTTACATTTTTTTTGTTAATTACAAAATATTTTGTCAATTTTACAATTTTATGCAAATTAAATATATATTGTAAATTTAATACTTTTAAGTAGATTTTGTTATTTCCAAAAAATGTCGACGTTTTGTCATTTATAGCAAATTTAAGTATTTTTTAAATTTAACAGCCTTTAGCATAACATTTTAAAAATATTGCCTGTGCTACAGTTTTGGAAAATTATGCAAATTTCTGTCAATTTTTAAAATTTTTGTCAATATTACATTTTTTTTTTGTGGATTTTACAAGTTTTTGTTAATTTTACAATTTGTTTTGTAAACTTGATTTTTTTTTATAAATTTAAAATTGTTTATCAATTTACTATTTTTTTGTCAATTTTTATTAAAAAAATCATAAATTAAATAATTTTGTTATTAACAAAAATGTTGACACATTTTTTGTTAATTGAAAAATGTTTGTAAAATTAACATATTTCTTTTTTGAATAAATTAAAGTTTGTAAATTTAACTAAGTATTGTATATAAAAGTATATAAAAATGTAAAATTGACAAAAAAAAGTTAATTTTACCATAAATTGTCATAAATTGTAAATAAAAATATCCAACAAAATGTTTGTAATTGTCAAAATAATTTTGGAAATGTTCCAATATTTTGTAATATATTGTAAAACTAACAAAATTTGTTTTAATTAAATTAATGTTTGGAAATTAAGCAATTTGTAGTAGAACTTAGTATATATAAAACACTTTAAAATTTTGTTTGTTAATTGAAAATGTTTGTAAAATTAACAGAATTGGTTTTGATTAAATTACAGTTTGTAAATGTATTGTAAATGTAAAAAGTAGTGTAAAATTGTAAAAAAAATTAAATGTACCACGAATTGTACTCGTTTAAAATATCAACAATATATAGTAATATTTTGTATTGTTAACAGAATTTGTTTTAATTAAATTAATATTTGAAAATTTAGCAATTCTAAGTAGAACTTACTCTTTATAAAAATATTGACAATTTTTTTGTTAATTGAAATTTTGTGTAAAATTAACAATTTTTTTTTCGTTTAAATAAAAGTTTGTGCATTTCACTATGTATTGTAATATGAACGATGTAGCGTAAAATTGACAAAATATTAATTTTATCACAAATTTTAGTTTTCTAACATATCTAACGAAATGTTTGTAACTATTTGTTTGTAACTATTTGTAAATGTTACAATATTTTGTAAAATTGCAATTTGTATTAAATTTAACCATTTTACAGTAAGTTTTGTTACTTCATAGTAAGTTTTAAAAATATTTAGTAAATTTTAAAAATATTTAGTAAACTTTACAAATATTTAGTAAATTTTACAAATATTTAGTAAATTTTACAAATATTTAGTAAATTTTACAATTATATAGTAAATTTTACAATTATTTAGTAAATTTTACAATTATTTAGTAAATTTTACAATTATTTAGTAAATTTTACAATTATTTAGTAAATTTTACAATTATTTAGTAAATTTTAAAATCATTTAGTAAATTTTACAATTATTTAGTAAATTTTACAATTATTTAGTAAATTTTACAATTATTTAGTAAATTTTACAATTAAATTGATAAATTCAACCATTTTATAGTAATTTTTACCATTTTATTGTACATTTTACTATTTAATAATAGAAAATTTCCAAAATTATATTAAATGTTACCATTTTATTGTAAATATTACAATTGTTAGTAGTTTCTACATATTTTTGTACATTTTACCAGTTTCTTTTATCGTGTTATTTTGTATTACTTTTGTAAATTTTTTGTTTTTTGAAATTTTTCTTATTTTTTTTTTAAATTTTTTTGCTTTTGCTGTTTTAAAAAAAATTGATTCCATCTGGCATCATCACAATACGCTTTGATTGAGCTTGTACTCAAGTCCTTTCTTCCATTCCAATAGCGAGTCTTTACAACATACGGACTTACAAGGTTTTGTTGGCATTTAGATGTAAGCGAAAAAATTATTTAATTTTTGCCACTAGGCGGTGCTGGCGGCGGTGCCGATGTTGGCGAACTTGTTGTCGACGATGGCGGCTGCTGTTGGCTGATGACGGTGCGAATGCTGCTGCTGAGCTCCAACTTGATTTCAATGCGTGCCGTCGGTAAAGTGTTGTTGGTGCTGTTGCCTCTATTGTTGCCCCTATGGTTGCCGCCACTGCCACGCCCACTAGGTTGATAACAACGCAACGCATAACAAAAGACCTGCATCAAAAGATCCCAGCAACCGAGTTGAGGGCCGGTGCCAAAAGGATTTAACGGTATTGTAAAGTTGGCGCAAAAGTTGCTGCTGCTACTGCTAATGTTGCTGAGCGTATTTGTTGCTGCGGCGGCTGTTGTTGCGGTCGATGTTGCTACTGAAGTTGTAGATGTTGCTGCTGTTGTTCGCGTTTGTTGCTGCGTTTCATTGTTTGTTATTGTATTATTAATGTTGTTGTTATTTTGAATGGAATTATTGTTGTTATTATTATTATTGCTGCTGCTGTTGTTGTAGCTGCGCCCCAGCAATTTCGACTGATCTGGTATAAAATATGCGATGGCCATTTTTGATGTTTTGAAATGTGGCAAATTTTTTCAAAAATATTTTAAAAGTTTGTGGTTTTTTTAGGCTGTTAATTTTTCACTTTAAAATGTTTGGAATTGTTGCTGGTTTTTTAATTTTGGAATTTACACCTTTTTATAATTTTTATTAAACTGTTTTTATTTTAAAATTGTATTTCGCACTTTTCAAAGTTTTTTTGTAAATTATTTTCGATTTTTAATATTTTTTGATATTTGTGTTTTGGACTTTTTTAAGTGTTTATTTTAGCACAAAATACACAAAGTTTTGTCTCAAGTTTTATATATTTTAGAATATTTGGCTTCTTAAGATTTTGTATTGTATGCAAAAATTTGTTTATTGCAAATTATTATTTTTTTCCAAATAATTTTTTTTTTCAAATTTTCAAATTTTTTGAATTTTTTTTTTTATAATGTTTTTGTAATTTATGCAAAATTTGCTTTACACAAAATATTTAATTTTTAATGTTTTTAAATTAATATTTTTTTTAATTAATTTTTTCAAGTCTTTAATTTTTTTTTTTGTCAAAATTGGCGCCAAAAAATTACACTTGCGCCAACACGTGTCTGTGCCGTATTCTCTTCACTACGTAAAATGCTACGTTAGATTATTAGCAAAATAACAACATCAAGGTTGTCTTTCAAGTACAAAGGTTCGTCTACAACTGACTGGCGTAGTCCTTGCGCCAGGAATATTTATAAAAGTTTCCGCGTAGCCATAGCCAGCAACAGCTAACTTGAAGCCACCCCATTTCCGTGTTGCATGTTGCATGACGACGACGTTGTCGCGACGTAACAAAGTTCGAAGCAACCCTACGAGTAACGTAATGGAGGCGCCAATGTGGTTGGTGGTGGCTGGTTGGCCTCAACTTAGCACACCAAGTCAAGTCAAAGCAATGAGGCAAACAAAATAAAAAAATATAAATGAGAGAGTGAAATACTACAATGACAAAACAACAGAGGGAGAAATATACGAGGGCGCAAATGAGAGTGAGATAGCGTGCGAATATGTGAGAGGCTTTCTTCCGTAAGTCAAAGCTTTGCAGAAACGTGGATATTCGAAATTTCAGAGCGAAACTTCATAGAGCACCGTAGGAATGTAATTCGAATTTAGAATATTTCTGTTTCCAGCGGAAAATATTATTTTCGAATTTTAGTAGGGGCGTGAAACTTCCTGGGAGTGTTTATTATTAAGGGTTTGTTGCAAGAGAGTAATATTCGAATTTTCGAATATGCCTAACTTCGAAGAGAAACATGTTTTCTGCTATTTAAACGAAGGGGAAATATATTAGCAAATTCGAAATTTTAACTAATTTTAATTAAATCTAACTGAATTTTAAAAAATATTATAACTTTAGCGAAAGATTGTATATACAAAATTAATATTCTTGTGAAAATTTAAATTTTAAGTGAAAAATTTTATTGTTTGTGAAAATTTGAATTTTAGTGAAAAATTTTATTTTAAGTGAAAAATTTAATATTCGGAGAAAACAGAATTTTTAGTAAAAATTTAATTTTTAGTGAAAATTTGAATTTTTAGTGAAAAATTGAATTTTGAGTAAAAAATTTAATTTTAGTGAAAAATTGGATTTTAAGTGAAAATTTTGGTTTTTAGGTGAAAAATTGAATTTTTAGTGAAAAAAATTGATTAAATTAAATTTTTAGCGAAAAATTGAATTTATAGAGAAAAATATAATTTTTTAGTGAAAATTTGGATTTTAAGTGTAAAATTTAATTTTTATTGAAAATGTTGATTGTTATGAATTTATGAATTTTTAGTGAAAATTTTAATATTTAATGATAAATGGAATTAATGGAAAATTTAATTTTTAATGAAAAACTAAACTTTTAGTGAAAAATTGAATTTTTAGTGAAAAATTGACTTTTAAGTGAAAAATTTAATTCTGAAAATTGGAATTTTAGGTAAAATAGAATTTTTAGCGAAAAATTGAATTTTAAGCGAAAAATTTATATTTTAGTGAAAAATGTAATTTTAAGTGAACATTTTAATTTTTATTGAAAAATTTAATGTTTTTCTGAAAAATTGAATTTTTAGTGAAAAATTGAATTTTAACTGAAAAATTGAATTTTTTAGTGAAAAATTGAATTTTTAGTTGAAAATTGAATTGTGAGTGAAAATTTGAATTTTTAGTGAAAAATTGAATATCTAGTGAAAAATTGAATTTTTAGTGAAAAATTGAATTTTTAGTGAAAAATTGAATTTTTAGTGAAAAATTGAATTTTTAGTGAAAATTTTAATTTTTAGTGAAAAATTGAATTTTTAGTGAAAAATTGAATTTTTAGTGAAAAATTGAATTTTTAGTGAAAAATTGAATTTTTAGTGAAAAATTGAATTTTTAGTGAAAAATTGAATTTTTAGTGAAAAATTGAATTTTTAGTGAAAAATTGAATTTTAAGTGAAAAATTGAATTTTAAGTGAAAAATGGAATTTTTAGTGAAAATTTTAATTTTTAGTGAAAATTTGAATTTATAGTGAACAATTGAATTTTGAGTGAAACATTTAATTTTTAGTAAAAAGTTTAATTTTAGTGAAAAATTTAATTTTTAGTGAAAAATTTAATTTTTAGTGAAAAATTTAATTTTAAGTGAAAATTTTGGTTTTTAAGTAAAACATTGAATTTTTAGTGAAAAAATTGAATTTTTAGTGACAAATTTAATTTTTATTGAAATCTTTAGTTTTTGTAATTTTTAGTGAAAATATAAATTTTTAATGAAAAAATTAATTTTTAATGAAAAAAATAATTTTTATTGGAAAAATTAATTTTTAATGAAAAAAATAATTTTTATTGGAAAAATTAATTTTTAATAAAATATTGAATTTTTAGTAAAAAATTTATTCTTAGTGACAAATTAATTTATAGTGAAACATTGAATTTATAGTGAACCTTTCTCATATAGTATTTCCGAAACATTTCTCTCAATTTTTATTTCCAGAAAATAATATTTTCCTTATCTTAAACTTCGAATCCTTTTTGCCTCCTTCTCCTTCAACTTGAACTGCATCAGATGCGCTACTCTACGCATAGCACTGCATAACCTTCAATCAAATTACAATAGTGTCCTTGATGTCCTGTTGCGAAAGCTTGGCATTAACAGCAAGTGTGCCATGTTTTCCGTTTTTTTTTTTTTTTGAGACCACATTATATACTTTGTTACTAAATGCAGGATTGCAGGAGTGCAGCATTGCAATGCATGGACTTAGGGACACCCTGTTGTTGGGTTAGCATATTGTTTCAAGGATATTTAATGCAGTTGCTGATTAGATTTTATTTCACTCCTTCAACTTTGCGCTTGATCCTGAAAATCCACAGCAAGGACAAATGGGGAATGGATGGGCTAAAGTTGTAGTGAGAGCTCCAAAGCACGTGATTGCTGTTTGCTAAGAATGTCAAGGTTTCTGGTTAGTGGATTCGATTGAATTGTGTGAAAAGCGCGTTTTGCTAAAGTGCTGTATAGAGGGAGTGCTCATAATAATGTGTTAAAATCCATTAAATGCATTTAATTTTATATGAAATCTTTCAAATTTATGAAAAGTTATGAGAAATTGAAAAATATATTTTATAAGAATTAAGTTAAACGTAATATTTATGGAGTGTGTTGTATGTGGCAATCTTTTGGTGCATATTTTGTATACTTTCCAATCCAAACTTATCGCTCTTTATGAAAATTGTAACAAATAAGAGTATGTTGTTGTTATGACCACATTTATGTAATTAGAGTTTGCAGTTTTTGTTTAAAATTTGTCCTAAGCTAATTATATTCCTTTCTAATAATCTAATTAATATGTCAACATATTATTTCATACTATTAAAATGAAGATTGTATAAATTAGTGATATTTGAAATGGTATTCAGTTGCCACAGCTAATATTATCATAGGCACACAAGATATATTTTTATTTAATGAAAGCAGCCTATTAATTAATTATTTTTTTTTTGCTTCGAAGCGTAATATAGAGTATGTATTTACTTCAGTTTAAGCCCAAGAATACTGATCATGTAGTTAAGGCTATTCGATTGGTTATCACAACTAATTTCTTTGTTGTGTGTAGAAAATGTGAAATATTTTTTGTTGTACAATGTTTAATTTGTAGTTGATTGACTTTCAATAGTGTCCCCAAACACAATTTTTAACGCCATTCATCTTTTCTCAAACACATTCCTATTCCGGTTTCGTTGTCACAACAAATATTATCAAAATTACAAGCACATCATAATATTTTCTAGAGAAAACCGATTAAATTTCTTCTTCCCACCAAAATGAATAACTTGTATTAACTATATATAATAATAGTTAACTAATAATAATAATAGTTTGGTGCTACAGTCCTGTAAAGAACTTCGGCCGAGCTCTCTCACCATTTTGAGCTGTGCGTGTTATATTTGTACTCAAAGTGGTGGGACCTACAGTTTATTGCCGAATCCGAACGGCGGGTGAGAGCTTTTCACAGGCAAGGTTTTACTCTCGTAGGTTTGCCATTTACTGACGAGAGGTAGCGCGGTATAGAAAAATGTTTCTATGAAAAGATGTTGTTAGCCCCAGTCCAGGATTGAACCGGGGACCTTTCGGCTCGCAGTCCAACGCACTAACCACTCAGCTACCGCGGCTACACTGAGCTACCGCGGCTACTTGTATTAACTACTTTATATTATTTATCGATAATTAATTATTTAATATGAGAATTAATTTTGTTATCACAACTAATGTCTTTGTTGTATGTAGAAATTATTAATTAATGATAATTTTACATATTTTAATTGGTACTCTATGTACTTAGATAGTGACTACAAACTCTATTTTTAACGCCAAGTCAATCTTTCCGAAAAATATTTCTAAGTCGGTTTCCTTCATACGGTTGTCGCAACATATATTATCAAAAACATTTACAGTATATTTTTTTTGGTAGAGACAACAATTGTTTTCCTTCTAACAAAAATGAAGAGGTTTTATTAACTACTTTTTACTCACTTACCGATACTGTACTCACTTAGTTATCACAACTAATATATTTGTTGTGATAACTAAATATGAATTAATTTTTGTTTTACAATATTCAATTTGTTGTCTAAGGATTTTAAATTGTAAATCAGAGTATGTAAACCCAAAAAATCCTATTTACATTACCTTCAACTGTCACCATTCATTCAACTTTTATGCCCTTTTGTGCTCCTAAAGTTCACTTACCTCTTGTTGCACAAATCCACACATAACTCAACACGTATAACAGCTTTTTAAGAACCTGTTGTTGCCGTCATCATAGTCATAACTCTGACGATACACGAGGTACCGAACATGCCGAAAAACATGCAAATGCAAATGTCCTTCAGATATGTAAATTTCGACACCTTCTCCCAATCGAAAGCGCCAAAACAAGGTGAGCAACTTGCATGAACTTGTGAACAACTCGCAGGATATACGCTGTAACATGTTGAGCATGTTGTGTAGGCCGAAGAAAGGCACACGAGACAGTACCTTCTAAAGGACACCCACACCAAAGACACACATTGTTCTAAGTACCAAAACACACGCATGTTTAAGGAGGCACACAATCAAGTGTTAATGGTTTTATTACAATGTTAGCGCACCATTAGAGCGCCTTTGAGCAGCCGTCTTGTACCGCCGATGCGATGCTCGCCTTGTAACGTGTCCTGCTAAGGACATGTTTTCGCAATGCACATGACAAAGTGTGCTCGAGCACACAGCATAAGGAGTGAATTTATTTCTTCAATTTGGCAGCTAAAACAAAGTCGTCGTAGCAAAATGAAAATATAAACACATGAGTATGTGGGACAAGTGTCTGTCTGCCTGTCTCTCCGCTCATATGCCTCAATTCATGCATGTGACGTCATCTGCATGAAGTTGGCGGCACAAGTATTTTTGACTAATGATCGTAAGAGACCGACACAACAAAAGGGTTTATAACACATACGATGCGATATGTTGTGGAGGATGTTGGTTTTTAGTCCGAAACTAAATTGTGTTTTAAATTATGTTGAGTGAAAAATATATGAAAGTGTGCATGTGATCTGTCAAAAATTAATTTCTGCTTCAGTGTTGTTGTCATTGTTTCCACTTGGACGCTTACCCCCCATAACTAATGTCCTTTTTTCGGTGAGTTTTGATGTATTTCTTGTAAATTTTGCAAGTTAAAAGTTATTGAAAAACAGTTTTCGCAGACACATGCACTCGGAACGCAGCACTTGTCATTTGCAATTTGACATTTCAGTTATTATCCTTGCACTTGGTGGCCATACTACTTACTTAAGTAACTGTTCATGCATATGAGAACAGCAGTGAGTTGACTTGGCTGAAAGTGTTGACTTGGTTGTAATTAATTATGGTGTCATGTGTGTGTGTGGAGTCGGTGACAGTTTGACTAACAAGGATGCACAATATTTAAATAGTGTAAAATTTGCGATGCAGAGATATGCGGAGAAAGGAGATGTAGGAAACTATAAGGGAAGTAATAAAGGCAGTGATAAAAAAGTGATATAGAAAGTGCTGAAAGAAGTGACAAAGTATTAGAAATATGAACGATAAAGAAGTGACTAAAGATTTGAGAAAAGATAATTAAAAATACCGTCAATTTATATAGTATATAAAATAGGTTGAAATAAATTCTCGTTCCAAACGCTCTTCGTGGGTGCCGACTGCTTGTAAGTTCCCCAGAGTCCTATCAGCAGGACGGAGTTAACTAAGATCAGGGTACGTGATTGTTAATGGATGCCCATCATGGGTTCAACTCCCGGATCCCCGCAGGACTGATGATCTCCCTTTCCACCTATGCAATAGGAGGTGGAAAGGAGGAAGGAGGAAAGGAGGAAAGGAGGAAAGGAGGAAAGGAGGAAAGGAGGAAAGGAGGAAAGGAGGAAAGGAGGAAAGGAGAAAGGAGGAAAGGAGGAAAAGGAGGAAAGGAGGAAAGGAGGAAAGGAGGAAAGGAGGAAAGGAGGAAAGGAGGAAAGGAGGAAAGGAGGAAAGGAGGAAAGGTGGAAAGGAGGAAAGGAGGAAAGGAGGAAAGGAAGGAAAGGAGGAAAGGAGGAAAGGAGGAAAGGAGGAAAGGAGGAAAGGGAGGAAAGGAGGAAAGAGGAAAGGAGGAAAGGAGGAAAGGAGGAAAGGATGAAAGGAGGAAAGGAAGGAAAGGAGGAAAAGGAGGAAAGGAGGAAAGGAGGAAAGGAGGAAAGGAGGAAAGGAGGAAAGGAGAAAGGAGGAAAGGAGGAAAGGAGGAAAGGAGGAAAGGAGGAAAGGAGGAAAGGAGGGAAAGGA